>SJYQ01020013.1:0-41575 GCA_006410935.1 Redunca redunca
TGAGGTTTCCTCTCCAGGGCTGACATGGACCTTGGGGTTCCTCTGGAGTCTCCACAGGGGTGTCAGGCCTCGTCTCGAGTGGAGACATGCGTGTCTTCTCCCTCCTGAGCTATAGCAGCAGTGTCCGTCTACCCGTAGTGTTGACACAGGGAACTGTGTCTTTCCCTCGAGGCTTTTCCACAGGGCTGTCCCACGTGTCACCGTGGTGTGAGTCGATCCTCGGTGTGACAGTTGAGGCAGTGCAGGGAAATCAGGTTCCTGAGGAGTAGGCTGTGATATTTCGGGGTCTTTTGGAATGGTGGCACATCGCCTGGAATTCCTCTCGACTTTCCTGTGGAGAGCAACTCCTCTTGAGATGGGATGGGAACACCGGGAATCCATTTCCGATGAAGCAGGGAAAGGAACAATCATCTCGAGCGAGGAGAGGGAAACAGGGCTCCTCTGGAGTTGTGGCGGGACCCTTGGTGTTCCTCTCAAGTGGAGACGGGTGTGTCGGGGAACTTCTTGAGTTGCTGCGAGGGTTTGGAGGGCCTTTCCGAGGTTCAAGAGGGAAGGTGTGGTTTCTCTCAGAATGCCGCAGCGGAAAAGGGCCTCATGTCGCCTGGAGTGGAGAACCTCCTCGTTTTTCTCCACTTGCAGCTGGTTCCTCTCGAGTTACGACAAGCACCTCAGGGACCTGCTCACGTGGCCCCAGGAAAGGCCAGTCTCCATGCGAGTGGCTACGGACATCTCGGGAATCCACTCCAATCGGTGCAAAGTCATGTGTCCTCTTCTGGAGCCGAGTTCAGAACCTGAGGATTCCTCTCCAGTGCTGGCATGGATCTTGGGGTACCTCTGGAGTTTCCACAGGGGAGTCAGGCCTCATCTCGAATCATTTGGGGGTCTGTTGGATTGGTTGCACGACCCCTGGAGTTCCTCTCAACTTGCCTGTGGAGAGCGCTTTCTCCTGAGTTGGGACAGGAACACCAGGAATCCATTCCCGAGGAATCAGGGAAAGGAACAATCATCTCGAGTGGAGGAGGGGGAAACGGGGCTCCTTTTGAGTTGTGGCGGGACGCTCGGTGTTCCTCTCGAGTGGAGACGGGTATGTCGGGGAACTTCTTGAGTTGCTCTGAGCGTTTGAAGGACCTTTTTGAGGTTCAAGAGGGAAGGTGTGGTTTCTCTCGTGACGCCTCAGCGGAAAAGAGCCTCATCTCGCCTGGAGTGGAGAACCTCCTCGTTTTTCTGAACTTGCGGCAGGTTCCTCTCGAGATACAACGGGGACATCAGGGACCCGCTCACGTGGCCTCGGGAAAGGCCAGTCTCCATACGAGTGGCGAGGGGCCTCTCGGGAATCCACTCCAGTCTGTTCTGGGTCCTGTGTCCTCTTCTGGAGGCAAGGTGGGAACCTGAGGTTTTCTCTCCAGTGCTGCCATGGACCTTGGGGTTTCTCTGGAATCTCCACAGAGTAGTCAGGCCTTGTCTTGAATGGAGCCCTGCATGTCTACTTTGCTTCCGAGCTGTAGCAGCAGTGTCAGGCTTCCTGTCGAGTTGATACAGAGATTTGAGGCTTTCCCTGGAGGCTCTCCCACAGGGCTGTCACATGTGCCACCGTGGTGTGAGTCGATACTCAGGGTGACATTCGAGGCAGTACAGGGAAATCAGGTTCCTCTGGAGTGGATTGAGATTTTTAGGGGTCTTTTGCAATGGTGGCACTACACCTGTTGTTCCTCGCGACTTTCCTGTTGAGATCGCCTCCACTTGAGGTGTGACGGGAATGCCGCGAAACCTTGACCAATGAAGCAGGGAATGAAACACTTATCTCAAGGGAAAGGGGGGAAATGTAGCTCCTCTTCAGTTTGGTGGAATGCTCGGTGTTCCTCTCGAGTGGAGAGGGGTATGTCAGGGAACTTCTTGAGTTGCTACAAGGGTGTGAAGACCCCATCGAGGTTCAAGAAGGAAGGTGAGATTTCCATCGACAGGCCGCAGCGGAAAAGGGCCTCATCTCGCCTGGAGGGGAGAGCCTCCTGGTTTTTCTCGAGTTGCTGCAGGTTCCTCTCGAGTTACGACGGGGACCTCAGGGCCTGCTTCTGTGGTCTCAGGAAAGGCCAGACACCATGCGAGTTGCGAGGGACCTCTCGGGATTCTTCTCCAGTCGGTGCCAGGTCCAAAGTACACAACTGGACCACAGAACGGAAATGAGGTTTCCTCTCCAGGGCTGACATGGATCTTGCGGTTCCCCTGCATTCTCCACATGGGTGTCAGGCCTCATCTCAAGTGGAGACATGCACGTCAGTTGGCCTACTGAGCTGTAGCAGCAGTGTCCGTCTTCCAGGCGTGTTGACACAGGGATCTGTGTCTTTCCCTCGAGGCTTTTCCACAGGGCTGTCCCACGTGTCACCGTGGTGTGAGTCAATCTTCGGTGTGACAGTTGAGGCAGTGCAGGGAAATCAGGTTCCTCTGGAGAGGGCTGTGATATTTGGGGGTCTTTTGGATGGTGGAACGACACCTGGAGAACCTCTCGACTTTCCTGTGGAGAGCGACTCCTCTTGAGATGGGATGGGAACATAGAGAATCCATTTCCGACGAAGCAGGGAAAGGAACAATCATCTCGAGCAAGGAGGGGGAAACAGGGCTCCTCTGGAGTTGTGGCGGTACCCTCGGTGTTCCTCTTGTGTGGAGACGGGTATGTCGAGATCTTCTTCAGTTGCTGCAAGAGTGTGAAGAACATTTTTGTGGTTCAAGAGGGAAGGTGTGAATTTCCTGGAGACTCCGCAGAGGAAAAGGGCCTCACTAGCCTGGAGAGGAGAACCTCCTGGTTTTTCTCGAATTTCGGCTGGTTTCTCTCGAGTTACGACGGGGACCTCTGGGACCCACTCCTATGGCCTCAGGGAAGGCCAGACACCATGCGAGTTGCGAGGGGCCTCTCAGGAGTCCTCTCCAGTCGGTGCCGGGTCCTAAGTCCTCGACTGAAGCTGAGGTCGGAACCTGAGGTTTCCTCTCCAGGGCTGATATGGATCTTGGGGTCCCTCTGGAGTCTCCACAGGGCAGTCAGGCCTCGTCTCAAGTGGAGTCATACACGTCTACACTCCTTCCAAGCTGTAGCAGCAGTGTCAGCTTCCCATCGAGTTGACACAGGGATCTGTGTCTTTCCCTCGAGGCTTTCCCACAAGGCTGTTACACGTGCTACCGTGATGAGAATCGATACTCAGGGTGACATTCGAGGCAAAACAGGGAAATGAGGTTCCTCTGGAGTGGACTGAGTCATTTGCGGGTCTTTTTGAATGCTGTAACAACCCCTGGCGTTCCTCTCGACTTTCCTGTTGAGAGCACTTCCACTTGAGATGCGATGGGGATGCCAGTTTTCCTTTCCCTATGAAGCAGGGAAAGGAACCTGCATCTCGAGGGTGAGGGGGGAAACGGGACTCCTCTTGAGTTTGATGGAACCCTTGGTGTTCCTCTCAAGTGTAGAGGGGTATGTAGGGAAACATCTTGATTGGTAAACGGAAGTGAAAGTTCCCTTGGAGGTTCAAGAGGGAAGGTGTGATTTTCCTCGAGTCGCCACAGGGGAAAAGGGCTCATCTCCCCTGGAGGGGAGAGCCACCTGGTTGTTTCGAGTTGCAGCAGGTTCCTCTCGAGTTATGATGGGGACTTCAGGGACCCGCCTGTGTGGCCTCAGGAAAGGCCAGTCTCCATGCGAGTTGCAAGGGGCTTCTCAGGAATTCTTTCCAGTCAGTGCCGGGTCCAAAGTTCACGTCTGGAGCCGAGGCAGGAACCTTAGGATTCCTCTCCAGTTCTGCTATGGATCTTGGGATTCCTCTGGAGTCTCCACAGGGGAGTCAGGCCTCGTCTCGAGTGGAGACCTGCACGTCAGATTGCCTCCTGAGCTGTGCCAGCAGTGTCAGTCTTCCCGGCGTTTTGACCCAGGGATCTGTGTCTTTCCCTCGAGGCTTTTCCACAGGGCTGTCCCACGTGTCACCATGGTGTGTCAATCCTCGGTGTGACAGTTGAGGCAGTGCAGGGAAATCAGGTTCCTCTGGAGAGGGCTGTGATATTTGGGGGTCTTTTGGAATGGTGGCACCACCCCCGGAGTTCCTCTCGACTTTACTGTGGAGAGTGCCTCCTCTTGAGATGGGATGGGAACACCGGGAATCCATTTCCAACGAAGCAGGGAAAGGAACAATCATCTCGAGCAGAGAGGAGGAAACGGGGCTCCTCTTGAGTTGTGGGGCGACCCTCGGGGTTTCTCTCGTGTGGAGACGGGTATGTCAAGATCTTCTTGAGTTGCTGCAAGAGTGTGAAAAACATTTTTGTGGTTCAAGAGGGAAACTGTGCTTTCCCTGGAGATGCCGCAGCAGAAAAGGGCTTCAGTCGCATGGAGGGGAGAACCTCCCAGTTTTTCTCGAATTTCGGCCGGTTTCTCTCGAGTTACGACAGGGACCTCAGGGACCCGCTTCTCTGGCCTCAGGAAAGGCCAGACACCATGCGAGTTTCGAGGGGCCTCTCAGGAGTCCTCTCCAGTCGGTGCCGGGTCCTAATTCCTTGACCAAAGCTGAGGCTGGAACCTGAGCTTTCCTCTCCAGGGCTGATATGGATCTTGGGGTTCCTCTGGAGTCTCCTCAGGGGAGTCAGTCCTTGTCTCAAGTGAAGTCATGCACGTCCGCTTTCCTTCCGAGTTGAGGCAGCAGTGTCAGGCTTCTCGTCAAGTGACACAGGGATCTGAGTCTTTCACTCGAGGCTTTCCCACAGGGCTGTCACACGTGCCACCGTGGTGAGAGTCGATACTCAGTGTGACATTCGAGGCAGAACTGGGAAATCAGGTTCCTCTGGAGTGGACAGAGAGATATGGGGGTCTTTTGGAATGCTGGCACGACCCCTGCTGTTCTTATCGACTTTCCTGTTGAGTGCGATTCCTCTTGAGATGCAACAGGAATGCAGGGTTTCCTTTCCCGACGAAGCAGGGAAAGGAACTTGCATCTCAAGGGTGACTGCGGAAACAGCTCTCCTCTTGAGTTTGGTTGAACCCTCGGTTTTGCTCTCAAGTGGAGAGAGGTATGTCGGTAACTTCTTGATTGCTAAAAGGGTGTAAAGGTTCCCTTGGAAGTTCAAGAGGGAAGGTGTGATTTAATTCGAGACGCCAAGCAGAAAAGGGCCTCATCTCGCCTGGAGGGGAGAGCCTCCTGGTTATTTCGAGTTGTGGCAGGTTCCTCTCGAGTTACAACGGGGACTTCAAGGACCCACTCGTGTGGCCTCAGGAAAGGCCATTCTCCATGCGAGCTGTGAGGGGCCTCACAGGAATCCTTTCCAGTTGGTTGCGGGTCTAAAGTCCACATCTGGAGCCAAGGCTGGAACCTGAGGATTCCTCTCCAGTGCTGGCATGGAACTTGGGGTTCCTCTGGAGTCTCCACAGGGTAGTCAGTCCTCGTCTCAAGTGGAGACCTGCACATTCGCTTTCCTCCCGAGCTGTAGCAGCAGTGTCAGGCTTCCCGTCGAGTTGACACAGGGATCTGGGGCTTTCCCTCGAGGTTTTCCCACAGGGCTGTCACATGTGCCACCGTGGTGTGAGTCGATACTCGGGGTGACAGTTGAGTCAGTGCAGGGAAATCAGGTTCATCTGGAGTTGAATTAGACATTTGGGGGTCTTTTAATTTGGTTGCACGACCCCTGGAGTTCCTCTCGACTTGCGTGTGGAAAGCGCCTCCTCTTAAGATGGGACAGGAACACCGGAAATCCATTCCCAACGAAGCATGGAAAAGAACAATCATCTCGAGCAGAGCAGGGTGAAACGGGGCTCCCCTTGAGTAGTGGCAGGACCCTTGGTGTTCCTCTTGAGTGGAGACGGGTATGTCGGGGAACTTCTTGAGTTGCTGCGTTGGTTTGAAGGACATTTTCGAAGTTCAAGAGGGAAGGTGGGGTTTCTCTCGTGATGCTGCAGCGGAAAAGGGCCTCATCTCGCCTGGAGTGGAGAACCTTCTCGTTTTTCTCGACTTGAGGCAGGGTTCTCTCGAGTTACGACTGGACCTCAGGGACCCGCTCCAGTGGCCTCAGGAAAAGCCAGTCTCCATGCGAGTGGTGAGGGACCTCTCGGGAATCCACTCCAGTCAGTACCGGGTCCTGTGTCGTTTTCTGGAGCCGATCGGAACATGAGTTTTCATCTACAGTGCTGGCATGGATCTTGGGGTTCTTCTGGAGTCTGCACAGAGGAGTCAGGCCTCGAATCGAATGGAGCCCTGCATGTTCGCTTTGCTTCCGAGCTGTAGCAGCAGCATCAGGCTTCCTGTCCAGTTGACACAGGCATCTGTGTCTTTCCCTCGAGGCTTTTCCACAGGGCTGTCACATGTGTCACCATGGTGTGAGTAGATCCTCAGTGTGACAGTAGAGGCAGTGCAGGGAAATCAGTTTACTCTGGAGAGGGCTGTGATATTTGGGGAGTTTTTGGAATGGTGGCACGACCCCTGAGTTCCTCTCGACATTCTTGTGGAGCGCACCTCCTCTTGAGATGGGATGGGAACACCGGGAATCCATTTCCTACAAAGCGAGGAAAGGAACAATCATCTCGAGTGAGGAGGGGGAAACAGGGCTCCTCTTAAGATGTGGCGGGACCCTCGGTGTTCCTCTCATGTGGAGACGGGTATGTCGAGATCTTCTTGAGTTGCTGCAAGAGTGTGAAGAACATTTTTTTGGTTCAAGGGGGAAAGTGTGATTTCCCTGGAGAAGCCACAGTAGAAAAGTGCCTCACTCACCTGGAGAGGAGAACCTCCTCGTTTTTCTCTCCTTGCGGAAGGTTCCTTTTGAGTTACACGGGGAACTCAGGGACCCGATTGTGTGGCCTGAGGAAAGGCCAGTCTCTATGCGAGTGGTGAAGGACCTCTCGGGAATCCACTCCAGTCGGTGCCGGGTCCTGTGTCCTCTTCTGGAGCCAAGGTCAGAACGTGAGGTTTCCTCTGCAGTGCTGGCATGGATCTTGGGGTTCCTCTGGAGTCTCCACAGGGGAGTGAGCCCTCGTATCGAATGGAGCCCTGCAAGTCTGCTTTGCTTCTGTGCTGTAGCAGCAGTGTCAGGCTTCCTATCGAGTTGACACAAGGATCTGGGGCTTTCCCTTGAGCCTTGCCCAGAGGGCTGTCACACATGCCACTGTGGTGTGAGTCAATACTCAGGGTGACATTCGAGGCAGTACAGGGAAATCAGGTTCCTCTGGATTGGACTGCGACTTTTGGGGGTCTTTTGGAATGGTGGCACTTTACCTGGAATTCCTCTCGACTTTCCTGTTGAGAGCGCCTCCCCTTGCCTTTTGACGAGAATGCCGGGAAACCTTTACTGACGAAGCAGGGAATGAAACCCTTATCTCGAGGGAAATGGGGGAAACGGGGTTTCTCTTGAATTTGGTGGAACCCTCGGTGTTCCTCTCAAGTGGAGAGGGGTATGTTGGGGAACTTCTTGAGTTGCTACAAGGGTGTGAAGGACCCCTTCGAGGTTCAAGAGAAAAGGTGTGATTTCCCTCTACACGCCACAGTGGAAAAGGGCCTCATCTCGCCTGGAGCGGAAAGCCTTCTGGTTTTTCTCGAGTTGTGGCAGGTTCCTTTCGAGTTATGACTGGGACCTCAGGGACCTGCTCGTGTGGCCTAAGGAAAGCCAGACACCATTCAGGTTGCAGCGCCTCTCAAGATACTTCTCCACTCAGTGCTGGGTCCTACGTCCTCTTCTGGAGCGCATACCGGAAAAGAGGTTTCCTCTCCAGAGCTGACATGGATCTTGGAGTTCCTCTTGAGTCTCTACAGGGGTGTCAGGCCTCGTCTCGAGTGGAGAAATGCCCGTCAGTTTGCCTCATGAGCTGTAGCAGCAGTGTTAGTCTTCCCGGCGTGTTGACACAGGGATCTGTGTCTTTCCCTCGAGGCTTTTCCACAGGGCTGTGACACGTGTCACCGTGGTGTGACTCGATCCTCGGTGTGACAGTTGAGGCAGTGCAGGGAAATCAGGTTCCTCTGGAGAGGGCTGTGATCTTTGGGGTTCTTTTAAATGGTGGCACGACCCCTGGAGTTCCTCTCGACTTTCCTGTGGAGAACGCCCCCTCTTGAGATGGGATGGGAACACCGGGAATCCATTTCCGACGAAGAAGGGAAAGGAACAATCATCTCGAGTGATAAGGGGGAAACGGGGCTCCTCTTCAGTTGTGGAGGGACTCTCGGTGTTCCTCTCATGTGGAGACGGGTATGTCGAGATTTTCTTGAGTTACTGCAAGGGTGTGAAGAACATTTTTGTGGTTCAAGAGGGAAAGTGTGACTTCCCTGGAGACGCTGCAGAGGAAAAGGGCCTCACTCACCTGGAGGGGAACACCTCCTGGTTTTTCTCGAATTGCGGCTGGTTTCTCTCGAGTTACGACGGGGACGTCAGGGACCCGCTCCTGTCACCTCAGGAAAGGCCAGACACCTTGCAAGTTGTGAGTGGCCTCTCGAGAGTCCTCTCCAGTCTGTGCTGAGTCCTAAGTCCTCAACTGAAGCTGAGGCCGGAACCTGAGGTTTCCTCTCCAGGGCTAAAATGGATCTTGGGGTTCCTCTAGAGTCTCCAGAGGGGAGTCAGGCCTCATCTCGAGTGGAGTCATGCAGGTCCGCTTTCCTTCCGAGCTGTAGCAGCAGTGTCAGGCTTCCCAACATGTTGACACAGGGAAATGGGGCTTTCCCTCGAGGCTTTCCCACAGGGCTGTCACACGTGCCACCGTGGTGAGAGTCGATACTCAGGGTGACATACGAGGCAGAACAGGTAAATCAGTTTCCTATGGAGTGGACTGAGACCATTTGGGTTCTTTTGGAATGCTGGCACCACACCTGGAGTTCCTCTCGACTTTCTTGTTGAGAGCGCTTCCACTTGAGATGCGACGGGGATGCCGGGTTTCCTTTCCTGGCAAAGCAGGGAAAGGAACATGCATCTCCAGGCTGAGGGGGGAAACGGGACTCCTCTTGAGTTTGATGGAACACTCAGTGTTCCTGTCGAGAGGAGAGGGGTATGTCGGGGAAATTCTTGATTGCTAAAAGGGTGTGAGGTTCCGTTTGAGGTTCAAGAGGGAAGGTGTGATTTTCCTCTAGAAGCCACAGCGGAAAAGGAGCTCATCTCACCCGGAGGGGAGAGCCTCCTGGTTATTTCGAGTTGTGGCAGGTTCCTCTTGAGTTACGACGGGGACTTCAGGGACCCGCTCGTGTGGCCTAAGGATAGGCCATTCTCCATACGAGTTGCAAGGGGCCTCTCAGGAATCCTTTCCAGTCTGTGCCGGGTCCAAAGTCCACGTCTGGAGTCGAGACCAGAACCTGAGGATTCCTCTCCAGTGCTGTCACGGATCTTGGGGTTCCTCTGGATTCTCCACAGGGGAGTCAGTCCTCATCTCAAGTGGAGAACTACACGTCCTATTTCCTCCCGAGCTGTAGCAGCAGTGTCAGGCTTCCCGTCGAGTTGACACAGGGATCTGTGTCTTTCCCTCGAGGCTTTCCCACAGGGCTGTCACACATGCCACCGGGTGACATTCGGGGCAGTACAGGGAAATCAGGTTCCTCTGGATTGGACTGCGACATTTGGGGATCTGTTGGAATGGTGACACTACACCTGGAGTTCCTCTCCTGTTTCCTGTTGAGAGCGCCTCCCCTTGAGGTGTGACAGGACTGCCTGGATACCTTTACCGATGAAGCAGGGAATGAAACCCTTATCTCGAGTGAAAAGGGGGAAACGGGGCTCCTCTTGAGTTTGGTGGAAACCTCGGTGTTGCTCTCGAGTGGAGAGGGTTATGTCGGGGAACTTCTTGAGTTGCTACAAGGGTGTGAAGGGTCCCTTCGAGGTTCAAGAGAAAAGGTGTCATTTCCCTCATGATGCCGCAGCAGAAAAGGGCCTCATCTCAACGGGAGAGGAGAGCCTTCTGGCTTTTGTCGAGTTGTTGGAGGTTCCTCTCGAGTTACAATGGGAACCTCAGGGACCTGCTCGTGTGGCCTCAGGAAAGGCCAGACACCATGCGAGTTGCACCGGGCCTCTCGAGACTCTTCTCCAGTCAGTGCTGGGTCCTAAGTCCTCGTCTGAAGTGGAGAAAGGAAATGAGGTTTCCTCTCCAGGGCTGACATGGATCTTGGGGTTCCTCTGGACTCTCAACAGGGGTGTCAGGCCTTGTCTCGAGTAGAGACATGCACGTCAGTTTACCTCCTGAGCTGTAGCAGCAGTGTCAGTCTTCCCAGCGTGTTGACACAGTGATTTGTCTTTCCATCGAGGCTTTTCCACAGTGCTGTCACTCGTTTCACCGTGGTGTGAGTCAATACTCAGTGTGACAGTTGAGGCAGTGCATGGATATCAGGTTCCTCTGGAGAGTGCTGTGATATTTGGGGGTCTTTGGGAATGGTGGCACGACCCCTGGAGTTCCTTAGACTTTCCTGTGGAGAGCGCCTCATCTTGAGATGGGATGGGAACACCGGGAATCCATTTCCGATGAAGCAGGGAAGGGAAGAATCATCTCTAGGGAGGAGGGGGAAACGGGGCTCCTCTTGAGTTGTAGCGGCACCCTCGGTGTTCCTCTCGTGTAGAGACGGGTATGTCGAGATCTTCTTGAGTTGCTGCAAGGGTGTGAAGAACAATTTTGTGGTTCAAGAGAGAAAGTGTGATTTCCCTGGAGACGCCACAGTGGAAAAGGGCCTCACTCGCCTGGAGGGGAGAACCTCCTGGTTTTTCTCGAATTGCAGCCAGTTTCTATCAAGTTAGGATGGGACCTCAGGGACCCGCTCATCTCTCCTGGAGCGGAGAACCTCCTGGTTATTTCGAGTTGTGGAAGGTTCCTCTCCAGTTATGATGGGGACTATCGGGACCCGCTCCTGTGGCCACAGGAAAGGCCAGACACCATGCGAGTTGCGAGGGGCCTCTCGGGAGTCCTCTCCAGTAGGTGCCGGATCCTAAGTCCTCGACTGAAGCTGATGCAGGAACCTGAGGTTTCCTCTCCAGGGCTAAAATGGATCTTGGGGTTCCTCTGGAGTCTCCACAGGGAAATCAGGCTTCGTATCGAGTGGGGTCATGTGCGTCCCCTTTCTGTCCGAGCTGTAGCAGCAGTGTCAGGCTACACATCGAGTTGACACAGGGATCTGTGTCTTTCCTTCGAGGCTTTCCCACAGGGCTGTCACAAGTGCCACCGTGGTTAGAGTCGATATTCAGGGTGACATTCGAGGCAGAACAGGGAAATCACGTTGCTCTGGAGTGGACTGAGACATCTGGGGGTCTTTTGTAATGCTGGCACGACCCCTGGAGTTCCTCTCGACTTTCCTGTTGAGAGCCCTTCCACTTCATATGCGACAGGAATGCCGAATTCCCTTTCCGGACGAAGCAGGGAATGTAACCTGCATCTCAAAGGTGAGGGGGGAAAAGGGGATCCCCTTAACTTTGGTGGAACCCACGCTGTTCCTCTCAATTGGAGAGGTGAATATCGGGGAACTTCTTCATTGCTAAAAGTGTGTGAAGTTTCCCTTTGAGGTTCAAGAGGGAAGGTGTGATTTTCTTCAAGACGCCACAGTGGAAAAGGGACTCATCTCGCCTGGAGTGGAGAGCCTCCTGGTATTTCAAGTAGCATAAGCTTCCTCTCCAGTTACGACGGGGACTTCAAGGACCCGCTTGCATGGACTCAAGAAAGGCCAGTCTCCATGCGAGTTTCGAGGGGCTTCTCCGGAATTCTTTCCAGTCGGTGCCGGGTCCAAAGTCCACGTCTGGAGCCCAGGCCAGAGCCTGAGGATTCCTCTCCAGTGCTGGCATCGATCTTGGGGAACCTCTGGAGTCTCCACTTGGGAGTCAGGCCTTGTCTCGAATGGAGCCCTGCATGTCCACTTTGCTTCTGAGCTGTAGCAGCAGTGTCAGGCATCCTGTCGAGTTGACACAGGATATGAGGCTTTCCCTCGAGGATTTTCCACAGGGCTGTCACACGTGCCACCGTGGCGCATGTCAATATTCAGGGAGACATTCGAGGCAGTACAGGGAAATCAGGTTCCTCTGGTGTTAACTGTGACTTTAGGGGGCCTTTTGGAATGGTGGCACTACAAATGGTGTTTCTCTCGACTTTTCTGTTGAGACCGTCTCAGCTTAAGGTGTGACGGGAATGCTGAGAAACCTTTACTGACGAAGCAGGGAATGAAACCCTTATCTCGAGGGAAAATGGGAAAACGGGGCCCCTCTTGAGTATGGTGAAACCCTCGGTGTTCCTCTCCAGTGGAAAGGGGTATGTCGGGGAACTTCTTGAGTTGCTACAAGGGTGTGAAGGACCCCTTCGAGGTTCAAGGGGGAATGGTGTGATTTCCCTCATAACACAGCAGCGGAAAAGGGCCTCATCTCACCTG
Source organism: Redunca redunca (assembly GCA_006410935.1). NCBI lineage: Eukaryota > Metazoa > Chordata > Mammalia > Artiodactyla > Bovidae > Redunca > Redunca redunca. Next base: position 12,318 of record SJYQ01020013.1, read on the forward strand.
GAGGGGAGAGCCTCCTGGTTTTTTTCGAGTAGCAGCAGGTTTCTCTCGAGTTACAATGGGGACCTCAGGGACCTGCTCGTGTGTCCTCAGGAAAGGCCAGACACCATGCAAGTTCTGAGGGGCCACTCGGGATTCTTCTCCAGTTGGTGCCAGGTCCTAAGTCCTCGTCTGGAGCGGAGACCGGAAATGAGGTTTCCTCTCCAGGGCTAACATGGATTTGGGGTACCTCTGGAGTCTCCACAGGGGTGTCAGGCCTTGTCTCGAGTGGAGACATGCACATCAGTTTGCCTCCTGAGCTGTAGCAACAGTGTCAGTCTTCCGGGCGTGTTGACACAGGGATCTGTGTCTTTCCCTCGAGGCTTTTCCACAGGGCTGTCACACGTGTCAAAGTGGTGTGAGTCGATACTCAGTGTGACAGTTGAGGCAGAACAGGGAAATCAGGTTCCCCTGGAGTGGACTGAGACATTTGCGGGTCTTTTGATGTGGTGGCACGACCCCTGGAATTCCTCTTGACTTTCCTGTTGAGAGCGCTTCCACTTGAAGTGCGAAGGGAATGCCGGGTTTCCGTAACCAACGAAGCAGGGAAAGTAACCTGCATCTCGAAGGTGAGCAGGGAAACAGGGCTCGCCTTAAGTTTGGTGGAATCCTCGGTGTTCCTTTCTAGTGGAGAGGGGTATGTCGGGGAACTTCTTGAGTTGCTGCGAGGGTTTGAAGGACCTTTTCGAGGTTCAAGAATGAAGGTGTCGTTTCTCTCGTGACACCACAGCGGAAAAGGGCCTCATTTTGCCTGGGGTGGAGAACCTCCTCGTTTTTCTCATCTTGGGGCAGATTTCTCTCGAGTTACGACAGGGGCCTCTGGGACCCGTTCGTGTGGCCTCAGGAAAGGCCAGTCTCCATTCGAGTGGCAAGGGATCTCTCGGGAATCCACTTTAGTCGGTGCCGGGTCCTGTGTCCTCTTCTGGAGCCGAGGTCGGAACCTGAGGTTTCCTCTCCAGTGCTGGCATGGATCTTGGGGTTCCTCTGGAGTCTCCACAGCAGAGTCAGGCCTCATCTTCAATGGAGCAAATGGAGCCCTGCATGTCTGCTTTGCTTCCGAGCTGTAGCAGTTTCTGGCTTCCTATTGGGTTGACACAGGGATCTGTGTGTTTCCCTCGAGGCTTTTCCACAGGGTTGTCACACGTGCCACCGTGGTGTGAGTCGATCCATGATGTGACAGTTAAGGCAGTGCAGGGACATCACGTCCTTCTGGAGAGGACTGTGATATTTGGGGGTCTTTTGGAATGGTGGCACGACCCCTGGAGTTCCTCTCGACTTTCCTCTGGAGAGCACCTCATCTTGAGATAGGATGGGAACACCAACAATGCATTTCCGACGAAGCAGAGAAAGGAACAATCATCTCGAGCGGAGGAGGGGGAAACGGGGCTCCTCTTGAGTTGTGGTGGGACCCTCGGTGTTCCTCTCGTGTGGAGACGGATATGTCGAGATCTTCTTGAGTTGCTGCAAGGGTGTGAAGAACATCTTTGTGGTTCAAGCGGAAAACTGTGATTTCCCTGGAGATGCCGCAGCAGAAAAGGGCCTCACTCACCTGGAGGGGACCACCTCCTGGTTTTTCTCGAATTGCGGCCGGTTTCTCTCGTGTTACTAGAGGGACCTCAGGGACCCGCTCCTATGGCCGCAGGAAAGGACAGACACCATGCGAGTTGTGAGGGGCCTCTTGGGAGTCCTCTTCAGTCGGGGCTGGGTTCTAAGTCCTTGACTGAAGCTGAGGCCGGAACCTGAGGTTTCCTCTCCAGGGCTGATATGGATCTTGGGGTTCCTCTGGAGTCTCCACAGGGGAGTTAGGCCTTGTCTGGAGTGGAGTCATGCACGTTGGCTTTCCTTCCAAGCTTTAGCAGGCTTCCCTTCTAGTCGACTCAGGCATCTCTGTCTTTCCCTCGAGGCTTTCCCACAGGGCTGTCACATGTGCCACCGTGGTGAGAGGCTATTATCACGGTGACATTCGAGGCAGAACAGGGAAATCAGGTGCCTCTGGAGTTGACTGAGACATTTGGGGGTCTTTTGGAATGCTGGCACGACCCCTGGTGTTCCTCTCGACTTTCCTGTTGAGAGCGCGTCCACTTGAGATGTGACGGGAATGCCGGGTTTATTTTCCCGACAAAGCAGGGAAAGGAACCTGCATCTCGAGGGTGAGGACGGAAAGGGGGCTCCTCTTGAGTTTGGTGGAATCCTCGGTGTTCCTCTCGATTGGAGAGGGGTATGTCAGGGAACTTCTTGATTGCTAAAGGGGTGTGAAGGTTCCCTTTGAGGTTCAAGACGGAAGGTGTGATTTTCTTGGAAACACCACAGCGGAAAAGGGCCTCATCTTGCCTGGAGTGGAGAGCCTCCAGGTTATGTCACGTCGGGGCAGATTCCTCTCGAGTTACGACGGGAACTTCAGGGACCCGCTCATGTGGCCTCAAGAAAGGCCAGTCTCCACGTGAGTTGTGAGGGGCCTTTCAGGAATGCTTTCCAGTCGGTGCCAGGTCCAAAGTCCACGTCTGGAGCCAAGGCCGGAACCTGAGGATTCTTCTCCAGTGCTCGCATAGATGTTGGGGTTCATCTGGAGTCTCCACAGGGGAGTCAGGCCTCGTCTTGAGTGACCTGCACGTCCACTTTCGTCTTGAGCTGTAGCAGCAGTGTCAGGCTTCCTGTCGAGTGGACACAGGGATCTGGGGCTTTCCCTCGAGGCTTTCAAACAAGGCTGTCACACGTGCCACCGTGGTGTGAGTCAATACTCAGGGTGACATTTGAGGCAGTGCAAGGTAATCAGGTTCATCTGGAGTGGAATTAGACATTTGGGGGTCTTTTGGATTGATGGCAGGACTCCTGGAGTGCCTCTCGACTTGCCTGTGGAGAGCACCTCCTCTTAAGTTGGAACAGAAACACCGGGAATCCATTCCCGACGAAGCAGGGAAAGGAACAATCATCTCGAGACGGAGTGGGGGGAAACAGGGCTCCTCTTGATTGCAGCAGGAACCTCGGTGTTCCTCTCGAATGGAGACGGGTATGTCAGGGAACTTCTTGAGTTGCAGCGTGGGTTTGAAGGACCTTTTCGAGGTTCAAGAGGGAAGGTGTGGTTTCTCTCGTGACGCCACAGTGGAAAAGGGCCCCATCTCGCCTGGAGCGGAGAACCTCCTCGTTTTTCTCAACTTGCAGCAGGTACCTCTCGATTTGCGATGGGGACCTCAGGGATCCGCTCGCGTGGCCTCAGGAAAGGCCAGTCTTCATGCGAGTGGCAAGCGACCTCTCAGGAATCCACTCCAGTCGGTGCCGGGTCCTATGTCCTCTTCTGGAGCCAAGGTCAGAACCTGAGGTTTCCTCTTCAGTGCTGGCATGGATCTTGGGGTTCCTCTGGAGTCTCCACAGGGGAGTCAGGCCTCATCTCCAATGGAGCCCTGCATGTCCACTTTGCTTCTGAGCTGTAGCAGCAGTGTCAGGCATCCTGTCGAGCTGACACAGGGATCTGAGGCTTTCCCTCGAGGCTTTCCCAAAGGGCTGTCACACGTGCCACTGTGGTGAGAGTCGATATTCAGGGTGACATTCGAGGCAGTACAGGGAAATCAGGTATTCCTCTGGAGTGGACTGAGACTATTGGGGGTATTTTGGAATGGTGGCACTACACCTGGTGTTCCTCTCGACTTTCCTGTTGAGAGCGCCTCTGCTTCAGTTTTGACAGGAATGCTGAGAAACCTTGACTGACGAAGCAGGGAATGAAACCCTTATCTCGAGGGAAAAGGGGGAAATGGGGCCCCTCTTGAGTATGGTGGAACCCTCAGTGTTCCTCGCGAGTGGAGAGGGTAAGTCGGGGAACTTCTTGAGTTGCTACAAGGGTGTGAAGGACCCCTCGAGGTTCAAGAAGGAAGGTGTGATTTCCCTCGAGATGCCGCAGTGGAAAAGGGCGTCATCTCGCCTGGAGGGGAGAGCCTCCTTGTTTTTCTCCAGTTGCTGCAGGTTCCTCTCGAGTTACGACGGGAACCTCAGGGACCTGCTCGTGTGGTCTCAGGAAAGGCCAGACACCATGGGAGTTGCAAGGGGCCTCTGTGGATTTTTCTCCAGTTGGTGCTGGGTCCTAAGTCCTAGTCTGGAGCAGAGACCAGAAAGGAGGTTTCCTCTCCAGGGCTAACATGGATCTTGGGGTTCCTCTGGAGTCTCCACAGTGGTGTCAGTCCTCATCTCGAGTGGAGATATACACGTCAGTTTGCCTCCTGAGCTGTAGCAGCAGTTTCAGTCTTCCTGGGGTGTTGACAAGAGATCTGTGTCTTTCCCTCGAAGCTTTTCCACAGGGCTGTCACACGTGTCACCATGGTGTTAGTCGATGCTAGGTGTGACAGTTGAGGCAGTGCAGGGAAATCAGGTTCCTCTGGAGAGGGCTGTGATATTTGGGGGGTCTTTGGAAATGGTGGCACGAATTCTGGAGTTCCTCTGGACTTTCCAGTGGAGAGCGCCTCCTCTTGAGATGGGACGGGAACACCGGGAATGCATTTCTGACGAAGCAGGGAAAGAAAGGAACAATCATCTCGAGCGAGGAGGGGGAAATAGGGCTCCTCTTGATTTGTGGCGGGACCCTCGGTGTTCCTCTCGTGTGGAGACGGGTATGTCGAGATCTTCTTGAGTTGCTGGAAGGGTGTAAAGAACATTTTTGTGGTTCAAGAGGGAAAGTGTGATTCCCCTGGAGACGCCGCTGCAGAAAAGGGCCTCACTCGCCTAGAGGGTAGAACCCCCTGGTTTATCTCGAATTGTGACCGGCTTCTCTCGAGTTACGACGGGGACGTCAGGGACCCGCTCCTGTGGCCTCAGGAAAGGCCAGACACCATTCGAGTTTCGAGGGGCCTCTCAGGAGTCCTCTCCAGTAGGTGCCGCGTCCTAAGTCCCCCACTGAAGCTGAGGCCGGAACCTGAGGTTTCCTCTCCAAGGCTGATGTGGATCTTGGGGTTAATCTTGAGTCTCCACAGGAGAGTCAGGCCTCATCTCGAGTGGAATCACGCACGTCCGCTTTCCTTCTGAGCTGTAGCAGCAGTGTCAGGATTCCCGTTGAGTTGACACAGGGATCTGTGTCTTTCCCTCGAGGCTTTCCCACAGGGCTGTCACAGGTGCCACCTTGGTGAGAGTTGATACTCAGGGTGACATTCGAGGCAGAACAGGGAAATCAGCTTCCTCTGGAGTGGACGGAGACATTTGTGGGTCTTTTGGAATGCTGGCATGACCCCTGGATTTCCTCTCGACTTTCCCGTTGAGAGTGCTTCCACTTGAGATGCGACGGGAATGCCGGGTTTCCTTTTCCGACGAAGCAGGGAAAGGAACCTGCTTCTCGATGGTGAGGGGGGAAACGGGGCTCCTCTTGAGTTTGGTGGAACCCTCGGTGTTCTTCTCGAGTGGAGAGGGACATGTCAGGGAACATCTTGATTGCTAAACAGTGTGAAGGTTTCCTTTGAGGTTCAAGAAGGAAGGTGTGATTTGCTTTGAGACGCCACAGCAGAAAATGGCCTCATCTCGCCTTGGAGTGGACAGCCTCCTGGTTATTTTGAGTTGCGACTGGTTCCTCTAGAGTTATGAAGGGGACTTTAAGGGACCCGCTCATGTGGCCTCAGGAAAGGCCAGTCTCCATGCTAGTTTCGAGGGGCCTCTCAGGAATGGTTTCCAGTCGGTGCCGGGTCCAAAGTCCACGTTTGGAGCCGAGGCTGGAACCTGATGATTCCTCTCAAGTGCTGGCATGGATCTTGGGGTTCCTCTGGAGTCTCCACAGGGGAGTCAGGCCTCGTCTCGAGGGGAGACCTGCACGTCTGCTTTCATCTTGAGCTGTAGCAGCAGTGTCAGGCTTCCCGTCGAGTTGACACAGGGATCTGGAGCTTTCCCTTGAGGCTTTCCCACATGGCTGTCACACGTGCCACCATGGTGTGTCTCGATACTCCGGGTGACAGTTGAGGCAGTGCAGAGTAATCGGGTTCATCTGGAGTGGAACTAGGCATTTGGGGGTCTTTTGATCGCTGGCACGTCCCCTGGAGTTCCTCTCGACTTGCCTGTGGAGAGCACCTCCTCTAAAGATGGGACAGGAACACCGGGAATCCATTCGCAACGAAGCAGGGAAAGGAACAATCATCTCGAGCAGAGGAGGGGAAATGGGGCTCCTCTTGAGTTGTGGCGGGACCCTCGGTGTTCCTCTCAAGTGGAGACAGGTTTGTCGAGATCTTCTTGAGTTGCTGCATGGGTGTGAAGAACAATTTTGTGGTTCAAGAGGGAAAGTGTGATTTCCCTGGAGACACCGCAGTGGAAAAGTTCCTCACTCGCCTGGAGGGGAGGACCTCCTGGTTTTTCTTGAATTGTAGCCGGTTTCTCTCAAGTAAGGATGGGACCTCAGGGACCCGTTCCTGTGCCTTAAGGAAAGGCCAGACACTATGAGAGTTGCGAGGGGCCTCTTGGGAGTCCTCTCCAGTCAGTGCCGGGTCCTAACTCCTCGACTGAAGCTGATGCAGAAACCTGAGGTTTCCTCTCCAGGGCTAAAATGGATCTTGGGGTTCCTCTGGAGTCTCCACAGTGGAGTCAGGCTTCGTCTCGAGTGGGGTCATGCTCTTCCGCTTTCCTTCTGAGCTGTAGTAGCAGTGTCAGTCTTCCCGTTGAGTTGACACAGGGATCTGTGTCTTTCCCTCGAGGCTTTCCCACAGGGCTGTCACAAGTTCCACCGTGGTGAGAGTCAATAGTCAGGGTGACATTCGAGGCAGAACAGGGAAATCATGTTGCTCTGGAGTGGACTGAGACATTTGAGGGTCTTTTGGAATGCTGGCACGACCCCTGGAGTTCCTCTCGACTTTCCTGTTGAGAGTGCTTCCACTTGAGATGTGACGGGAATGCGGGGTTTCCTTTCCCGAAGAAGCAGGGAAAGTAACCTGCATCTCGAAGGTGAGGGGGAAAACGGGGCTCCCCTTAAGTTTGGTGGAACCCTCGGTGTTCCTCTTGATTAAAGAGGGAAATATCGGGGAACTTCTTGATTGCTAAAAGGGTGTGAAGTTTCCCTTTGAGGTTCAAGACGGAAGGTGTGATTTTCATCCAGACGCCACAGTGGAAAAGGGCCTCATCTCACCTGGAGTGGAGAGCCTCCAGGTTATGTCACATTGCGGCAGCTTCCTCTCGAGTTACGACGGGGACTTCAGGGACCCGCTCATGTGGGCTCAAGAAAGACCAGTCTCCACGTGAGTTGCGAGGGGCCTCTCAGGAATGCTTTCCAGTCGGTGCCAGGTCCAAAGTCCATGTCTGGAGCCGAGGCCGGAACCTGAGGATTCTTCTCCAGTGCTGGCATGGAAGTTGGGGTTCATCTGGAGTCTCCACAGGGGAGTCAGGCCTCGTCTCGAGTGGAGACCTGCACGTCCACTTTCGTCTTGAGCTGTAGCAGCAGTGTCAGGCTTCCCGTCGAGTGGACACAGGGATCTGGGGCTTTCCCTCGAGGCTTTCAAACAGGGCTGTCACACGTGCCACCGTGGTGTGAGTCGATACTCGGGGTGACATTTGAGGCAGTGCAAGGTAATCAAGTTCATGTGGACTGGAATTAGACATTTGGGGGTCTTTTGGATTGATGGCATGAACCCTGGAGTCCCCCTCGACTTGCCTGTGGAGAGCGCCTCCTCTTAGGTTGGGACAGGAACACCGGGTATCCATTCCTGACGAAGCAGGGAAAGGAACAATCGTCTTGAGACGGAGGAGGGGGAAACGGGGTCCCTCTTGATTGCGGCGGGACCCTCGGTGTTCATCTCAAGTGGAGACGGGTATGTCAGGGAACTTCTTGAGTTGCAGCGTGGGTTTGAAGGACCTTTTTGAGGTTCAAGAGGGAAGGTGTGGTTTCTGTCATGATGCCGCAGTGGAAAAGGGCCCCATCTCGCCTGGAGCGGAGAACCTCCTCGTTTTTCTCAACTTGCAGCAGGTTCCTCTCGATTTACGATGGGGACCTCAGGGACCCGCTCGCGTGGCCTCAGGAAAGGCCAGTCTCCATGCGAATGGCGAGCAACCTCTCGGGAATCCACTCCAGTCGGTGCCGGGTCCTATGTCCTCTTCTGGAGCCGAGGTCAGAACCTGAGGTTTCCTCTTCAGTGCTGGCATGGATCTTGGGGTTCCTCTGGAGTCTCCACAGGGGAGTCAGGCCTCATCTCCAATGGAGCCCTGCATGTCCACTTTGCTTCTGAGCTGTAGCAGCAGTGTCAGGTATCCTGTCGAGTTGACACAGGGATCTGAGGCTTTCCCTCAAGGCTTTCCCACAGGGCTGTCAGACGTGCCACCGTGTTGAGAGTCGATATTCAGGGTGACATTCGAGGCAGTACAGGGAAATCAGGTTCCTCTGGAGTGGACTGAGACTTTTGGGGGTATTTTGGAATGGTGGCACTACACCTGGTGTTCCTCTCGACTTTCCTGTTGAGAGCGCCTCCGCTACATGTGTAACGGGAATGCTGAGCAACCTTGATTGACGAAGCAAGGAATGAAACCCTTATCTCGAGGGTTAATGGGGAAACGGGGTCCCTCTTGAGTATGGTGGAACCCTCAGTGTTCCTCTCGAGTGGAGTGGGGTTGTCGGGAAACTTCTTGATTGCTAAAATGGTGTGAAGGTTCCCTTTTGAAAAGGGAACGTATGATTTTCATCGAGACGCCACAGCAGAAAAGGGCCTTATCTCACCTGGAGGGGAGAGCCTCCTGGTTATTTCAGGTTGTGGCAGGTTCCTCTCGAGTTACGACAGGGACTTCAGGGACCGGCTCCTGTGATCACAGGAAAGGCCAGTCTCCATCTGAGTTTCGAGGGGCCTCTGAGGAATCATTTCCAGTCGCTGCCGGGTCCAAAGTCCATGACTGGAGCCGAGACCAGAACCTGAGGATTCCTCTCCAGTGCTGGCATGGAACTTGGGGTACCTCTGGAGTCTCCACAGGGGAGTCAGGCCTCGTATCGAGTGGAGTCATGCACGTCTGCTTTCCTCCCGAGCTGTAGCAGCAGTGTCAGGCTTCCCATCGAGTTGACACAGGGATCTGTGTCTTTCCCTCGAGGCTTTCCACAGGGCTGTCACACATGCCACCGTGGTGAGAGTTGATACTCAGGGGGACAGTTGAGGCAGTGCAGGGAAGTCAGGTTCATCTGGAGTGGAATTAGACTTTTGGGGGTCTTTTGGATTTGTGGCATGACCCCTGAAGTTCCTCTCGACTTTCCTGTGGAGAGCACCTCCTCTTAAGATGGGACATGAACACCGGAATCCTTTCCCGATGAAGCAGGGATAGGAACAATCATCTCGAGTGGAGGAGGGGGAAACGGGGCTCCTTTTGAGTTGTGGCGGGACACTCGATGTTCTTCACGAGGGTAGATGGGTATGTCGGGGAACTTCTTGCGTTGCTGCGAGGGTTTGAAGGACCTCTTCGAGTTTCAAGAGGGAAGGTGTGGTTTCCCTCATGACGCCACATCGGAAAAGGGGCTCATCTCTCCTGGAGTGGAGAACCTCCTCGTTTTTCTCGAATTGCAGCAGGTTCCTCTTGAGTTACGACAGGGACCTCAGGGACCTGCTTGCATGGCCTCAGGAAAAGCCAGTCTCCATGCTAGTGGCGAGGATCCTCTTGGGAATCCACTCCAGTCGGCGCCGGGACCTATGTCCTCTTCTGGAGCCAAGGACGGAAGCTGAAGTTTCCTCTCCAGTGCTGGAATGGATGTTGGGGTTCCTCTGGAGTCTCCACAGGGGACTCAGGCTTTGTCTCGAATGGAGCCCTGCATGTCTGCTTTGCTTCCGAGCTGTAACAGCAGTCTCAGGCTTCCTGTCGAGTTGACACAGGGATCTGGTCCTTTCCCTCGAGGCTTAGACACAGGGCTGTCACACGTGCCACCGTGGTGTGAGTTGATACTCAGCGTGACATTCTAGGCAGAACAGGGAAATCAGGTTCCTCTGGAGTGGACTGAGACATTTGGGGGTCTATTGGAATGCTGGCACAACCCCTGGAGTTCCTTTCGTCTTTCCTGTTGAGATCGCTTCTACTTGAGAAGCAACAGGAATGCTGGGTTTCCATTCCCGACGAAGTAGGGAAAGGAACATGCATGTCGATGGTAAGGGGGGAAATGGGGCTTCTCTTGAATTTGGTGGAACCCTCGGTGTTCTTCTCGAGTGGAGAGGGGTATGTTGTGAACTTGATTCCTAAAAGAGTATGAAGGTTTCCTTGGAGGATCAAGAGGGAAAGTGTGATTTTCTTCGAGACACCATAGCAGAAAAGGGCCTCATCTTGCCTGGAGTGGAGAACCTCCGCGTTTTTCTCGACTTGCGGCAGGTCCTCTCGAGTTACGACGGGAACCTCAGGGACCGGCCCGCGTGGCCTTAGGAAAGGCCCTTCTCCATGCGAGTGGCAAGGGACCTCTCAGGAATCCACTCCAGTCAGTGCTGGGACCGATGTCCTCTTCTGGAGCGGAGGGCGGAAGCAGAGGTTTCGTCTCCAGTGCTGGCACGGACTTTGGGGTTCCTCTGGAGTCTCCACAGGGGAATCAGGCCTCGTCTGCCATGGAGCCCTGCATGTCCGCTTTGCTTCCGAGCTGTAGCAGCAGTGTCAGGCTTCCTGTCGAGTTGACACAGGGATCTGGGGCTTTCACTCGAGGCTTTCCCACAGGGCTGTCACACATGCCACCGAGATGTGAGTCGATACTCAGGGTGACATTCGAGGCAGTACAGGGAATTCAGGTTCTTCTCGACGGGACTGGGACTTTTGGGGGTCTTTTGGAATGGTGGAACTACACCTGGAGTTCTTCTTGACTTTCCTGTTGAGAGCGCCTCCACTTGACATGTGACGGGAATGCCGGGAAACTTTGATCGATGAAGCAGGGACTGAAAACCTTATCTTGAGGGAAGAGGGGGAAATGGGGCTCCTCTTGAGTTTGGTGGAATCCTCAGTGTTCCTCTCGAGTGGAGAGGGGTATGTCTCGGAAATTCTTGAGTTGATACATGGGTGTGAAGGAGCCCTTCAACGTTCGAGAGGGAAGGTGTGATTTCCCTCGAGACGCTGCAGCAGAAAAGGTCCGAATTTCGCCTGGAGTGTAGAGCCTCCTGGTTTTTCTCGAGTTGTGGGAGGTTCCTCTCGAGTTACGACAGGGACGTCAGGGACGTGCTCATGTGGCCTCAGGAAAGGCCTGTCTCCATGCGAGTTGTGAAGGGCCTCTCTGGAATCCTCTCCAGTCAGTCCCAGGTCCTAAGTCCACATCTTGAACTGAGGCCAGAATCTGAGGTTTCCCCTCCAGTAATGAGACGGAAATTGCGGTTCCTCTGGAGTCTCCACAGGGGTGTCAGGTCTCTTCTCGAGGGGAGACATGGACGTCAGATTGCCTCCTGAGCTGTAGCAGTAGTTTCAGTCTTCCCGGTGAGTTGACACAGGGATCTGTGTCTTTCCCTCGCTGCATTCCCACAGGGTTGTCACACGTGCCACCTTGCTGTCAGTCGATACTCAGTGTGACACTCCTGGAAGTAAAGGGAAATCAGGTTCCTCTGGAGTGTACTGAGATATTTGGGGGTCTTTTGGAATGGTGCCAAGACCCTTGGAGTTCCTCTTGACGTTCCTCTTTAGAGAGCCTCCTCTTCAGATGCGACGGGAACACTGGGAATCATTTCCGGACGAAGCAAGGAAAGGAACCCTTAACTCGAGGTGGGGAGGTGGAAACAGGGCTCCTCTTGTTTTCGGGGGGATCCTCGTTGTTCCTCTCGAGTGGAGACGGCTATGTATGGGAGCTTCTTCAGTTGCTTCAAGGGTGTGAAGGACCCTTTCAAGGTTCAAGATGGAAGGTGTGATTTCCCTGGAGATGCCATAGCGGAAAAGGCCTCATCTCCCATGGAGGGGACAACCTCCTGGTTTTTATTGAGTAGCGGGAGGTTCCTCTCTACTTACGACCGGGATTTCAGGAAACGGTTCTCGTGGCCCCACCAAAGGCCACTCTTCATGCGAGTTGCGATAGGCCTCTTGGGATTCCTCTCCAGTCAGTGCTGGGACCTAAGTCCTCATCAGAAGCGGACGGCGGAACCTGAGGCTTCCTCCCCAGGGTTGACATGGATCATGGGGTTCCTCTGTAGTCTCCACAGGGGAGTCAGGCCTCATCTCCAGTGGAGTCATGTACGTCTGCTTTCCTTCCAAGCTGTAGTAGCAGTGTCATGCTTCCTGTCGTGTTGATAAGGGATCTGGGGCTTTTCCTTGGGGCTTTCCCACAGGGTTCTCACACATGCCACTGTGGTGTGAGTCCATACTCGGGGTGACAGTCGAGGCAGTGCAGGGAATTCAGGTTCCTCTGGAGAGCAATGAGACATGTGCGGGTCTTTTGGAATGCTCACACAACCGCTGGAGTTCCTCTCGACTTTCCTGACATGAGTGCCTCCTCTTGAGATTCGACGGGAACACCTGGAATCATTTCCAGATGAAGCAAGGAAAGGAAACCTCAACTTGAGCGGAGGAGGAAACAGGGCTCTTCTTTTTTTTTTTTTTGGCGGGAGTCTCATTGCTCCTCTCGAGAGGAGACGGGAATGTTGCGGAAGTTCTTGAGTTCCTGCAAGGGTGTGAAAGACCTTTTGGAGGTTCAAGCGGGAAGGTGTGATTTCCCTAGAGACGCCTCATCGGAAAAGGGCCTCTTCTCGCCTGGAGGGGCGAACTTCCTGGTTTTTCTCGAGCTGCAGCAGGATCCTCTCGAGTTACGACGGGGACCTCAGGGACCGGCTCCTGTGGCCTCAGGAAAGGCTAGTCCCACGCGAGCTGTGAGGGGCCTCTTGGGATTCCTCTCCAGTCGGTGCCGGGTCCTAAGCCCTCATCTGGAGCCGAGGCCGGAACCTGAGGTTACCTCTCCAGGGCTGACATGGATCTCGGGGTTCCTCTGGAGTCTCCACTCGGTTGTCAGGCTTCGTCTCAAGTGGAGACCTGCACTTCCGCTTTCCTCCCGAGCTGTAGCAGCACTGTCAGGCTTCCCGTCGAGTTGACACGGGAATTGGGCTTTCCCTCGTGCTTTCCCAAAGGGCTGTCACACGTGCCAACGTTGTGTGAGTTGATACTCGCAGTGACAATTGAGGCAGTGGACGGAAAATAGTTTCATCTGGAGTGGACTTAGACATCTGGGGGTCTTTTGGAATAGTGGCACAAACCCTGGAGTTCCTCTTGACTTTCCTGTTGAAAGCTACTCCACTTGAGATGTGACGGGAATGCCGGGAATCCAGTACCGATAAGGCAGGGAAAGGAACCCTCATCTTGAGAGAGAATGGGTAAACGAGACTCCTCTTGAGTTTGGTGGAACCCTAGGTGTTCCTCTCGAGTGGAGAAGGATATGTCAGGGAACTTCTTGAGTTGCTGCAAGGGTGTGAAGGACCCTTTCAAGGTTCAAGATGGAAGGTGTGATTTCCCTGGAGACGCTGCAGTGGAAAAGGCCTCATGTCGACTGGAGGATAGGACCTCCTGGTTTTTCTCGAGTTGCGACACGTTCCTCACAAGTTACGACGGGAATATCGGGGACCCGCTCATGTGGCCTCAGGAAAGCCCAGTCTCCATGCGAGTTGTGAAGGGCCTCTCGGGAATCCTTTCCAGTCGGTCCCGGGTCCTAAGTCCACATCTTGAACCAAGGCCGGAATCTGAGGTTTCCCCTCTAGTAATGAGATGGATATTGGTGTTCTTCTGGAGTCTCCACAGTGATGTCAGGCCTCGTCTCGAGGGGTGACCAGCACGTCCGATTTCTCCCGATCTGTAGTAGCAGTGTCAGGCTTCCCGGCGAGTTGACACAGGAATCTGGGGCTTTCCCTCGAGGCATTCCCACAGGGCTGTCACAAGTGTCACCGTGGTGTGTCGATAATCATTGTGACATTCGAGGCATTACAGGGAAATCAGGTTCCTCTGGAGTGGACTGAGACATTTGGGGGTCTTTAGGAATGGTGGCACGACCCCTGGAGTTCCTCTCCACTTTCCTGTTGAGAGGGCTTCCCCTTGTGATTCGACAGTAATAACGGGAATGCTTTACCGACGAAGCAGGGAAAGGAACCCTCATCTCAAGGGAGAAGGGGAAAACGGGGCTCCTCTGGAGTTTGGTGGAATCCTCGGTGTTCCACTGGAGTGGAGAGGAGTATGTTGGGGAACTTCTTGAGTTGCTACAAGGGTGGGAAAGACCACTTCGTGATTCAAGAGGGAAGGTGTGATTTCCCTCGAGACGCCGTAGCCGAAAAGGGCCTCATCTCGCCTGCAGGAGAGAGTCTCCCGATTTTTCTCGAGTTACGGCAGGTTCCTCTCGAGTTACGATGGGGACCTCAGGGACCTGCTCGTGTGGACTCAGGAAAGGCCAGTCTCCATGCAAGTTGCGAGGGGCCTCTTGGGAATCCTCTCTAGTTGGTGCTGGGTCCTAAGTCCTCGTCTGAAGTCGAGGCCGGAATCTGAGGTTTCCTCTCCATGGGTGACATGGATCCCGGGGTTCCTCTGTAGTCTCCACAGGGGAGTCAGGCCTCGTCTCCAGTGGAGTCATGAACGACTGCTTTCCTTCCGAGCTGTAGCAGCAGTGTCATGCTTCCTGTCGTGTTGATAAGGGATCTGGGGCTTTCCCTCAGGGCTTTCCGACAGGGCTGTCACACATGCCACAGCGGTGTGAGTCCATACTCGGGGTGACAGTCGAGGCAGTGCAGGGAAATCAGGTTCCTCTGGAGAGGAATGAGACATGTGGGGGTCTTTTGGAATGCTCGCAGGACCCCTGGAGTTCCTCTCGGCTTTCCTGATATGAGCGCCTCCTCTTGAGATGTGACGGGAACACCTGGAATCATTTCCGGATGAAGCAAAGAAAGGAAACCTCAACTCTAGCGGAGGAAGGGGAAAGAGGGCTCCTCTTTTTTTTTTTTTTTTTTTGGCGGTAGGATCATTGCTTCTCTCGAATGGAGACGGGTATGTTGGGGAACTTCTTGAGTTCCTGCAAGGGTGTGAAGGATCTTTTGAGGTTCAAGCGGGAAGGTGTGATTTCCCTGGAGACACTACAGCAGAAAAGGGCCTCATCTCACCTGGAGGGGAGAACCTCCTAGTTTTCTCGAGTTGCGGCAGGGTCCTCTCGAGTTACAAGGACCTCAGGGACAGCTCGCGTGGCGTCGGTAAAGGCCCATCTCCATGCGAGTTGAGAGGGGCTTCTTGTGAATCCTGTCCAGTCTGTGCCAGGTCCTAAGTCCTCGTTGGGAGCCAAGGCTGGACCTGAGGTTTCCTCTCCAGTAATGAGATGGATATTGGGGTTCTTCTGGAGTCTCCACTAGTGTGTCAGGCCTCGTGTCGAGTGTAGATATGCACGTCAGTTTGCCTGCTGAGCTTTAGCAGCATTGTCAGTCTTCCCGGTGAGTTGACACAGGGATCTGGGGCTTTCCCTCGAGGCTTTCCCACAGGGCTGTCACACGTGCCACCGTGGTGTGAGTCTACACTCAGGGTGACATTCGAGGCAGTACAGGGAAATCAGGCTCCTCTGGAGTGGACTGGAACATTTGTNGAGCTGTGAGGGGCCTCTTGGGATTCCTCTCCAGTCGGTGCCGGGTCCTAAGCCCTCATCTGGAGCCGAGGCCGGAACCTGAGGTTACCTCTCCAGGGCTGACATGGATCTCGGGGTTCCTCTGGAGTCTCCACTCGGTTGTCAGGCTTCGTCTCAAGTGGAGACCTGCACTTCCGCTTTCCTCCCGAGCTGTAGCAGCACTGTCAGGCTTCCCGTCGAGTTGACACGGGAATTGGGCTTTCCCTCGTGCTTTCCCAAAGGGCTGTCACACGTGCCAACGTTGTGTGAGTTGATACTCGCAGTGACAATTGAGGCAGTGGACGGAAAATAGTTTCATCTGGAGTGGACTTAGACATCTGGGGGTCTTTTGGAATAGTGGCACAAACCCTGGAGTTCCTCTTGACTTTCCTGTTGAAAGCTACTCCACTTGAGATGTGACGGGAATGCCGGGAATCCAGTACTGATAAGGCAGGGAAAGGAACCCTCATCTTGAGAGAGAATGGGTAAACGAGACTCCTCTTGAGTTTGGTGGAACCCTAGGTGTTCCTCTCGAGTGGAGAAGGATATGTCAGGGAACTTCTTGAGTTGCTGCAAGGGTGTGAAGGACCCTTTCAAGGTTCAAGATGGAAGGTGTGATTTCCCTGGAGACGCTGCAGTGGAAAAGGCCTCATGTCGACTGGAGGATAGGACCTCCTGGTTTTTCTCGAGTTGCGACACGTTCCTCACAAGTTACGACGGGAATATCGGGGACCCGCTCATGTGGCCTCAGGAAAGCCCAGTCTCCATGCGAGTTGTGAAGGGCCTCTCGGGAATCCTTTCCAGTCGGTCCCGGGTCCTAAGTCCACATCTTGAACCAAGGCCGGAATCTGAGGTTTCCCCTCTAGTAATGAGATGGATATTGGTGTTCTTCTGGAGTCTCCACAGTGATGTCAGGCCTCGTCTCGAGGGGTGACCAGCACGTCCGATTTCTCCCGATCTGTAGTAGCAGTGTCAGGCTTCCCGGCGAGTTGACACAGGAATCTGGGGCTTTCCCTCGAGGCATTCCCACAGGGCTGTCACAAGTGTCACCGTGGTGTGTCGATAATCATTGTGACATTCGAGGCATTACAGGGAAATCAGGTTCCTCTGGAGTGGACTGAGACATTTGGGGGTCTTTAGGAATGGTGGCACGACCCCTGGAGTTCCTCTCCACTTTCCTGTTGAGAGGGCTTCCCCTTGTGATTCGACAGTAATAACGGGAATGCTTTACCGACGAAGCAGGGAAAGGAACCCTCATCTCAAGGGAGAAGGGGAAAACGGGGCTCCTCTGGAGTTTGGTGGAATCCTCGGTGTTCCACTGGAGTGGAGAGGAGTATGTTGGGGAACTTCTTGAGTTGCTACAAGGGTGGGAAAGACCACTTCGTGATTCAAGAGGGAAGGTGTGATTTCCCTCGAGACGCCGGAGCCGAAAAGGGCCTCATCTCGCCTGCAGGAGAGAGCCTCCCAGTTTTTCTCGAGTTACGGCAGGTTCCTCTCGAGTTACGATGGGAACCTCAGGGACCTGCTCGTGTGGACTCAGGAAAGGCCAGTCTCCATGCAAGTTGCGAGGGGCCTCTTGGGAATCCTCTCTAGTTGGTGCCGGGTCCTAAGTCCTCATCTGAAGTCAAGGCCGGAATCTGAGGTTTCCTCTCCATGGGTGACATGGATCCTGGGGTTCCTCTGTAGTCTCCACAGGGGAGTCAGGCCTCGTCTCCAGTGGAGTCATGAACGTCTGCTTTCCTTCCAAGCTGTAGCAGCAGTGTCATGCTTCCTGTCGTGTTGATAAGGGATCTGGGGCTTTCCCTTAGGGCTTTCTGACAGGGCTGTCACACATGCCACCTCGGTGTGAGTCCATACTCGGGGTGACAGTCGAGGCAGTGCAGGGAAATCAGGTTCCTCTGGAGAGGAATGAGACATGTGGGGGTCTTTTGGAATGCTCGCAGGACCCCTGGAGTTCCTCTCGGCTTTCCTGATATGAGCGCCTCCTCTTGAGATGTGACGGGAACACCTGGAATCATTTCCGGATGAAGCAAAGAAAGGAAACCTCAACTCTAGCGGAGGAAGGGGAAAGAGGGCTTTTTTTTTTTTTTTTTTTTTTTTTTGGTGGTAGGATCATTGCTTCTCTCGAATGGAGACGGGTATGTTGGGGAAGTTCTTGAGTTCCTGCAAGGGTGTGAAGGATCTTTTGAGGTTCAAGCGGGAAGGTGTGATTTCCCTGGAGACACCACAGCAGAAAAGGGCCTCATCTCGCCTGGAGGGGAGAACCTCCTGGTTTTCTCGAGTTGCGGCAGGTTCCTCTCGAGTTACGACAAGGACCTCAGGGACCGCTCGAGTGGCCTCAGTAAAGGCTCATCTCCATGCGAGTTGAGAGGGGCTTCTTTCGAATCCTGTCCAGTCTGTGCCAGGTCCTAAGTCCTCGTTGGGAGCCAAGGCTGGACCTGAGGTTTCCTCTCCAGTAATGAGATGGATATTGGGGTTCTTCTGGAGTCTCCACTAGTGTGTCAGGCCTCGTGTCAAGTGTAGATATGCACGTCAGTTTGCCTGCTGAGCTTTAGCAGCATTGTCAGTCTTCCCGGTGAGTTGACACAGGGATCTGGGGCTTTCCCTCGAGGCTTTCCCACAGGGCTGTCACACGTGCCACCGTGGTGTGAGTCTACACTCAGGGTGACATTCGAGGCAGTACAGGGAAATCAGGCTCCTCTGGAGTGGACTGGAACATTTGTCGGTCTTTTGGAATGGTAACACGACCGCTGGAGTTCCTCTCGACTTTCCTGTTGAGAGCGCCTTCCCTTGAGATGCCACGGGAATGCCAGGAAACCTTTACGGACAAAACAGGGAAAGAAACCCTCAACAGGGCTCCTCTTGAGATTGGTGGCCTCTCAGGATTCCTCTCGAGTGGAGAGGGTTATGTCGGGGAACTTCCTGAGTTGCTACAAGGGTGTGAAGGACCCCTTCGTGGTTCAAGAGGAAAGGTGTGATTTCCCTCGAGACTCTGGAGCAGAATGGGCGTCATCTCGCCTGGTGGGGGGGGNNCAGGAAACCTTTACGGACAAAACAGGGAAAGAAACCCTCAACAGGGCTCCTCTTGAGATTGGTGGCCTCTCAGGATTCCTCTCGAGTGGAGAGGGTTATGTCGGGGAACTTCCTGAGTTGCTACAAGGGTGTGAAGGACCCCTTCGTGGTTCAAGAGGAAAGGTGTGATTTCCCTCGAGACTCTGGAGCAGAATGGGCGTCATCTCGCCTGGTGGGGGGGGGGGGGTGTGGAGAGCCTCCTGGTATTTCACGAGTTATGGCAGGTTCCTCTCGAATTATGACAGGGACTTCAGGGACCCGCTCCTGTTGCCTCAGGAAAGGCCAGTCTCCATTTAAGTTACTAGGGGCCTCTGGGGATTCCTCTCCAGTCGGTGCCGTGTCCTTAGTCCTCATCTGAAGCCGAGGCCGGAACCTGAGGTTTCCTCTCCAGGGCTGACATGGATCTCGGGGTTCCTCTGGTGCCTCCACAGGGGAATCAGGCCTGGTCTCGAGTAGAGTCATGCACGTCCACTTTCCTTCTGAGCTGTAGGGGCAGTGTCAGGCTTCCCGTCTCATTGCCACAGGGATCTGGGGCCTTCCCTTGAGGCTTTCCCACACGGCAGTCACCAGTGCCAGCATTGTGTTAGTCAATACACAGGGTGACAGTCGAGGCAGTGCAAGGAAATCAGGTTCATTTGGAGTGCACTGAGATATTTGGGGATCTTTTAGAATGGTGCCACGACCACTGGAGTTCCTCTCGACTTTTCTTTTGAGAGCGCCTCCTCTTGAGATGGGACGGGAACAATGGGAATCCATTTCTGAAGAAGCGGGAAAAGGAACAATCATCTCGAATGGTGGAGGGGGAAACGGGGCTCCTCTTGAGTTGTGGCGGGAACCTCGGTGTTCCTCTACAGTGGAGAAGGATATGTCGGGGAACTTCTTGCTTTGCTGCAAGGGTGTGAGGGACTGTTTCGAGGTTCAAGAGGCAAAGTGTGATTTCCCTCGAGATGCCCCAGCGGAAAAGGGCTTCATCTCGCCTGGAGGGGAGAACCTGCTTGTTTTTCTCGAGTTGTGCCAGGTTCCTCTTGAATTACGACGGGGATCTCAGGGACCTGGTCTTGTGGCCTCAGGAAAGGCCAGTGTGTCCATTCGAGTTGCCAGGGGCCTCTTGGGATTCCTCTCCAGTCGGTGCCAAGTATTAAGTCCTCATCTGAAGCCGAGGCCGGAATCTGAGGTTTCCTCTCCAGGGCTGACATGGATCTTGGGGTACCTCTGGAGTCTCCACAGGGGAGTCAGGCCTCGTCTCAAGTGGAGACATGCACGTCCGCTTTCCTTCCGAGCTGTAGCACCAGTGTCAGGTTTCCCGACTAGTTGATACAGGGATCTGGGGCTTTCCCTTGAGGCTTTCCCACAGGGCTGTCACACGTGTCAGCGTGGTGTGAGTCAATACTCGGGGTGACAGTCGAGGCAGTGCAGGGAAATCAGGTTCCTCTGGAGAGGAATGAGACATTTGGGGGTCTTTCGGAATGCTGGCATGACAGGTGGAGTTCCTCTTGACTTTCCTGACATGAGCGTCTCCTCTTGAGATGCGACAGGAACACCAGGAATGATTTCTGGACGAAGCAAGGAAAGGAACCCTCAACTGGAGCAGAGGAGGTGGAAAAAGGTCTCCTCTTGTTTTTGAGGGACCCTCGTCGTTCCTGTCAAGTGGAGACGGGTATGAAGGGGAACTTCTTGAGTTGCTGCAAGGGTGTGAAAGACCCTTTTGAGGTTCAAGATGGAAGCTGTGATTTCCCTGGACACACCGCAGCGGAAAAGGCCTCATGTTGCCTGGAAGAGAGGACCTCCTGGTTTTTCTCGAGTTGCAGCAGGTTCCTCTCGAGTTATGACAGGGACCTCAGGGACCCGCTCGTGGGGTCTCAGGAAAGGCCAGTCTCCATGCGAGTTGTGAAGGGCCTCTTGGGAATCCTCTGCAGTCGGTCCCGGGTCCTAAGTCCACATCTTGAATCGAGGCCAGAATCTGAGGTTTCCCCTCCAGTAATGAGACAGAAATTGCTGTTCCTCTGGAGTCTCCACGGGGGTGGCAGGCCTCGTCTCGCGTGGAGACATGCACGTCAGATTGCTTCCTGAGCTGTTGCAGCAGTTTCAGTCTTCCTGGCGAGTTGACACAGGGATCTGTGTCTTTCCCTCGAAGCATTCCCACAGGGCTGTCACAGGTGCCACCTTGCTGTGAGTCGATATTCAGTGTGACATTCGTGGTTGTACAGGGAAATCAGGTTCCTCTGGAGTGTACTGAGACATTTGGGGGTCTTTTGGAATGGTGCCACGACCCCTGAAGTTCCTCTCGACTTTCCTGTTGAGAGCTCCTCCCCTTGAGATGCGACGAGAATGCCGGGAATCTTTTACCGATGAAGCAGGGAAAGGAACCCTCATCTCGAGGGAGAATGGGGACATGGGGCTCTTTTTGAGTTTGGTGGAACCATCGGTGTTCCTCTCGATTGGAGAGGGGTAAGTCGGGGAAATTCTATAGTTGCTACAAGTGTGTGGGATCCCTTTGAGGTTCACGAGGGAAGGTGTGATTTCCCTGGAGACGCCGCAGTGGAAAAGGGCCTCATCTCACCTGGAGGGGAGAGCCTCCTGGTTTTTCCCGAGTTGCAGCAGGTTCCTCTAGAGTTACGACGGTGACCTCAGGGATCCGCTCATGTGGCCTCAGGAAAGGCCATTCTCCAAGCGAGTTTTGATGGTTCTCCTGGGATTCCACTCCAGTCGGTGCCAGGTCCTATATCCTCGTCTGAAGCCGAGGACAGAACCTGACTTTTCCTCACCAGGCTGACATGGATCTCGGGGTTCCTCTGGAGTCTCCACAGGGGAGTCAGGCCTCGTCTCGAGTGGAGTCATGCACGTCCACTTTCCTTCCAAGCTGTAGCTGCAGTATCAGGCTTCCCGTCGAGTTGACACATGGATCTGGGGCTTTCCCTCGAGGCTTTCCCACAGGGCTGTCACACATACCACGGTGTTGTGTGTCAATCCTCGGGGTGAGAGTTGAGGCAGTGCAGGGAAATCAGGTTCCTCTGGAGAAGACTGAGACATTTGGGGTTCTTTTGGAATGCTGGCACGACAGCTGGAGTTCCTCTCGACTTTCCTGATTTGAGTGCCTCCTCTTGAGATGGGATGGGAACACCCCAATGCATTCTCGACGAAGCAGGTAAGGGAACAATCATCTCCAGCAGAGTAGGGGGAAACAGCATTCCTCTTGTTTTTGGCTGGACCCTCATTGTTCCTCTCAAGGGGGGACGGGTATGTCAGAGAACTTCTTGAGTTGCTGCAAGGTCTGAACGATCCTTTCGAGGTTTAAGATGGAAGGTGTGATTTCCCTGGAAAAGCCACAGCGGAAAAGGCCGCAACTCTCCTGGAAGGGAGAGCCTCCTGGTTTTCCTAGAGTTTTGGCAGATTCCTTTCGAGTTACGATGGGGACCTCAGGAACCCGATCGTGTGTCCTCAGGAAAGGCCAGTCTGCATGCCACTTGCCAGGGATCTCTCGGGAATCCATTCCTGTCGGTGCCAAGTCCTAAGTCCACGTCTGGAACCTGTGGTTTCCTCTCCAGTGCTACCATGGATCATGGGGTTCCTCTGGAGTCTCCACAGGGGAGTCAGGCATAGTCTTGAGTGGAGACTTGCACGTCCGCTTTCCTCCCGAGCTGTAGCAGCCGTGTTAGGCTTCCTTTTGAGTTGACACAGGGATCTGGGACTTTCCATTGTGGCTTTCTCACAGGGCTGTCACACGTGCCACCGTGTTGTGAGTCGATACTCGGGGTTACAGTTGAGGCAGTGCAGGGAAATCAGGTTCATCTGGGGTGGACTTGGACATTTGACGGTCTTCTGCAATGGTTGCACGATTCCTGGAGTTCCTCTTGACTTTCCTGTTGAGAGTGCCTCCTCTTGAGATGGGACGGGAACACCGTAATACATTCCTGACAAAGCAGGGAAAGGAACAATCATCTCGAGCGGAGGAGGGGGAAACGGGGCACCTCTCGAGTTGTGGCGGGATCCTCGGTGTTCCTCTCGAGTGGAGACGGGTATGAAGGGATACTTCTTGAGTTGCTGCAAGTGTGTGAAGGACTGCTTCGAGGTTCAAGAGGGAAGGTGTGATTTCCCTCGAGACGCCGCAGCAGAAAAGGGTCTCAACTCGCCTGGAGGGGAGAACGTCTTCGTTTTTCTCGAGTTTCAGCACGTTCCTCTCCAGTTACGACGGGGACCTCAGGGACCCGCTCCTGTGGCCTCAGGAAAGGCCCGTCTCCATGTGAGGTGCGAGGGGCCTCTTGGAATTCCTCTCCAGTCGGTGCCGGGTTCTAAGTCCTCGTCTGGAGCTGATGCCGGAACCTGAGGCTTCCTCTACAGTAATGAGACCAATATTGGGGTCCTCTGGTGTGTCCACAGTGGTGTCAGGCCTCGTCTCGAGTGGAGACCTGCACATCCACTTTCCTCCCGAGCTGTAGCAGCAGTGTCAAGCTTCCTGTCGAGTTAACAAAGGGATCTGGGCCTTTCCTTCGAAGCTTTAACACAGGGCTGTCACACATGCCACCGTTGTGTGAGTCAATACTCAGAGTGACATTCGAGGCAGTACAGGGAATCAGGTAGCTCTGGAGTGGACTGAGACATTTGGGAGTCTTTTGGAATGGTGGCAAGACCCCTGTATTTCCTCTCGAATTTCCTGTTTAAAGCGCCTTACCTTGAGATACGACAGGAATACTGGGAATCCTTTATTGACGAAGTAGGGAAAGGAACCCTCATCTTGAGGGAGAATGGGAAAACGGGGCTCCTCTTGAGTTTGTTGGAACCCTCGGTGTTCCTCTCGAGTGGAGAGTGGTATGTCGGGGTACTTGTTGATTTGCTACAAGTGTGTGAAGGAACCCTTCGAGGTTGAAGAGCCAAGGTGTGATTTCCCTCGAGAGGCTGCAGCGGAAAAGGGCCTCATCTCGCCTGGAGAGGAGAGCTTCCTGGTTTTTCTCAAGTTGTGGCAGGATCCTCTAGAGTTACGACGTTGACTTCAGGGATCCACCCATATGACCTCAGGAAAGGCCAGTCTCCATGCGAGTTGGGAGGGCCCTCATGGGATTCCTCTCCTATCGTTGCCGGGTTCTAAGTCCTTGTCTGAAGCCAAGGCCAGAACCTGAGGTTTCCTCTCCAGTGCTGACATGGAACGTGGGGATCCTCAGGAGTCTCCACAGGGAAGTCAGGCCTCGTATCGAGTGGAGCCATGATGTCCACTTTCCTTCCGAGCTGTAGCAGCAGTGTCAGGCTTCCCGTCAAGTTGACACAGGGATCTGGGGCTTTCCCTCGAGGCTTTCCCACTGGGCTGTCACACGAACCACGGTGGTGTGAGTCAATACTCAGTGTGACAGTCGGGGCAGTTCAGGGAAATCAGGTTCCTTTGGAAAGAACTAAGACATCTGGGGGTCTTTTGGAATGCAGGCATGACAGCTGGAGTTCCTCTCGACATTCCTGATTTGAGCGACTCCTCTTGAGATGCAACAGGAACACTGGGAATATTTACGGACGAAGAAAGGAAAGAAACCCTCAACTCGAGCGGAGGAGGGGGAAACTGGGCTCCTCTTGTTTTTGGCGGGACCCTCGTTGTTCCTCTCGAGTGGAGATTGGTCTCTCAGGGAACTTCTTGAGTTGCTGCAAGGGTGTGAAGAACCCTTTCGAGGTTCAAGATGAAAAGTGTGATTTCCCTGGAGAGGCCGCAGCGGAAAAGACCTCATCTCGCCTGGAGGGGAGAACCTCCTGTTTTTTCTCGAGTTGCAGCAGGTTCCTCTCGAGTTACGACAGGGACTTCAGAAACCCGCTCCTGTGGCCTCAGGAAAGGCCAGTCTCCATGCAAGTTGTGAGGGGTTCCCGGGAATCCTCTTCAGTCGGAGCTGGGTCCTAAGTCCTCGTCTGGATCCAAGGCCAGAATCTGAGGTTTCCTCTCCAGTGCTAGCATGGATCTCGGGGTTCCTCTGGAGTCTCCATAGGGGAGTCAGGCCTCGTCTCGAGTGGAGACCTGCAAGTCCGTTTTCCTCACGAGATATAGCAGCAGTGTCAGGATTCCCGTCGATTTGACACAAGGATCTGTGTCTTTCCCTTGAGGCTTTTCCACAGGGCTGCCACACGTGCCACCATGATTTGAGTCGATACTCGGGGTGACATTTGAGGCAATGCAGGGAATCAGGTTCATCTGGAGGGGACTTAGACATTTAGGGGTCTTTTGGAATGGTAGCACGACACCTGGAGTTCCTGTAGACTTTCCTTTTGAGAGCGCCTCACCTTAAGATGCGACGGGAATACCGGGAATCCTTTACTGACGAAGCAGGGAAAGGAACCTACATCTCGAGGGAGAAGCGGGAAACGGGGTTCCTCTTGAGCTTGGTGGAATCTTCAGTTTTCCTCTCGAGTAAAGCGGGGTATGTCGGGGAAATTCTTGATTTGCTACAAAGGTGTGAAGAACCGCTTCGAGGTTCAAGAGGGAAGGTGTGATTTCCCTCCAGATGCTGCAGCAGAAAAGTGCATCATCGCGCCTGGAGGGGAGAGCCTTCTGGTTTTTCTCGGTTTGTGGTAGGTTCCTCTCAAGTTACGACGGGGACTTCAGGGACCCGCACGTGTGGCCTCAGGAAAGGTCAGTCTCCGTGCAAGTTCCGAGGGGCCTCTCGGGATTCCTCTCCTGTCAGTGCCGGGTCCTAAGTCCTCGTATGAAGCCGAGGCCAGAACCTGAGGTTTCCTCTCCAGTGCTGGCATGGATCTTGGGGTTCCTCTGGAGTCTCCACAGGAGAGTCAGGCCTCATCTCGAGTTGAGTCATGCACGTCTCTTTTACTTCCTAGCTGTTGCAGCCGTGCCAGGCTTACCGTCAAGTTGACACTGGGAATGGGCCTTTCCCTCGAGGCTTTCCCTCAGGGCTGTCACATGTGCCACCGTGGTGTGAGTTGGTACTTGGGGTGACAGGTGAGGCTGTGCAGGGAAATCTGGTTCCTCTGGAGAGGACTGAGACATTTGGGAGTCTGTTGGAATGCTGGCACAACAGCTGGAGTTCCTCTCGAATTTCCTGATTTGAGCTCCTCTTCTGGAGATGCATCAGGAACATGGTAATCATTTCCAGACGAAGCAAGGAAAGGAACACTCAACTCGAGTGGAAGAGGGGCAAACAGGGCTCCTCTTGTTTTTGGCGGGAGGCTCATTGCTCCTCTCGAGTGGAGACGGGTATGTTGGGGAAATTCTTGAGTTGCTGCAATGGTGTGAAGGACACTTTCAAAGTTCAAGATGGAAGATCTGATTTCCCTGGAGATGCTGCAGCGGAAAAGGCCGCATCTCGCCTGGAAGGGAGAACCTCCTGGTTTTTCTCGAGTTGTGGCAGGTTCCTCTCGAATTATGATGGGGACTTCAGGGACCCGTTCGTGTTGCCTCAGGAAAGGCCAGTGTCAATGCGAGTTTCTATGGTCCTCCTGAGATTCCACTCCAGTCGGTGCCGGATCCTACGTCCTCATCTGAAGCCGAGGCAGGAACCTGACGTTTCCTCTCCGGGCTGACATGGATCTCGGGGTTCCTCTGGAGTCTGCACAGGGTAGTCAGGCCTCGTCTCGAGTGGAGACATGCACGTCCGCTTTCCTCCCGAGCTGTAGCAGCAGTGTCAGGCTTCCCATCGAGTTGACACAAGGATCTGGGGCTTTCCCTTGAGGCTTTCCCACAGGGCTGTCACACGTACCACTGTGGTGTGAGTCGATACTGGGGGTGACTGTCGAGGCAGTGCAGGGAAATCAAGTTCCTCTGGAGAGGACTGAGACATTTGGGGTTCTTTTGGAATGCTGGCACAACAGCTGGGGCTCCTCTCCACTTTCCTGATTTGAGCGCCTCCTCTTGAGTTGGGACGGGAACACTGGCAATACATACTCGACGAAGCAGGGAAGGGAACAATCATCTCAAGCGGAGGAGGGGGAATCGGGGATCCTCTTGAGTTGTGGTGGGACCTTGGGTTTCCTTTCAAGTGGAGATGGGTATGTCGTGGTTACTTCTTGAGTTGCTACAAGGGTGTGAAGGACACCTTGGAGGTTCAAGAGGGAAGGTGTGATTTCCCTCGAGACGCCACAGTGGAAAAGGGCCTCATCTCTCCTGGAGGGGAGAACCTCCTCGTTTTTCTCGAGTTGTGGCAGGTTTCTCTCGAGTTATGACTGGGAACTCAGGGACCCGCTCCTGTGGCCTCAGGAAAGGCCATTTTCTATGCGAGTTGTGAGGGGCCTCTCGGGATTCCTCTCCAGTCGGTGCCGGTCCTAAGTCCTCATCTGGAGCCGATGCCAGAAACTGAGGTATCCTTTCCAGTAATGAGATGAATATTGGGGTTCCTCTGGAGTCTCCACAGGGCTGTCAGGCGTCATCTCGAGTGGAGACATGCACGTCAGTTTGCCTCCTGTGCTGTAGCATCTGTGTCAGTCTTCCCGGCGAGGTACAGAGAGATCTGTGTCTTTCACTCCAGGCTTTCCCACAGGGCTGTCACATGTGCTACCATGGTGTGAGTCGATACTCGGGGTGACAGTTGAGGCAGTGCAGGGATATCAGGTTCCTCTGGAGAGGACTGAGACATTTGAGGGTCTTTTCGAATGCTGGCACGACAGCTGGAATTCCACTCGACTATCCTATTTTAGTGCCTCCTCTTGAGATGCGACGGGAAGACCAGGAGTCATTTCAGGACGAAACAAGGAAAGGAACCCCCAACTCGAGCGGAGGAGGGGGAAACAGGACTCCTCTTGTTTTTGGCAGGACCATCGATGTTCCTCTCTAGTGGAGCTGGGTATGTCGACGAAAATCTTGAGTTGCTCCAAGAGTGTGAAGGACCTTTTGCGGTTCAAGATCGAAGGTGTCTTTTCCGTGGAGATGCCGCAGCAGAAAAGGCCTCCTCTTGCCTGCAGGGGAGAACCTCCTGGTTTTTCACGAGTTGTGGCAGGTTCCTCTTGAGTTACGATGGGGACCTCAGGAACCCGCTTGTGTGGCCTCTGGAGAGGCCAGTCTTCTTTCGAATTGCAAGGGGCCTCTCGGGAATCCTCTCCAGTCGGAGCTGGGTCCTAAGTCCTCCTCTGGAGCCGAGGCCTAAACCTGAGGTTTCCTCTCCATTACTGGATGGATCCTAGGGTTCCTCTGGAGTCTCCACAAGGTAGTCTGGCCTTGTCTCGAGTGGAGTCCTGCACTTCCGCTTTCCTCCCGAGTTGTAGCAGCAGTTTCAGGCTTCCCGTCGAGTTGACACAGGGATCTGTGGCTTTCCCTCGAGGCTTTCCCACAGGGCTGTCACACGTGCCACCATGGTGTGGGTCTATACTCGGGGTGACAGTTGTGGCAGTGCAGGGAAATCAGGTTCATCTGGAGTGGACTTAGACATTTGGGGGTCTTTTGGAATGGTGGCACGACCCCTGGAGTTCCTCTCTACTTTCCTGTTGAGAGCGCCTCCTCTTGAGATGGGATGGGAACACTGGGAATCAATTCCCCACGAAGCCTGGAAAGGAACAATCATCTCGAGTGGAGGAGAGGGAAACGGGGCTCCTCTTGAGTGGTGGCAGGACCCTCAGTGTTCCTCTCGAGTGGAGCTGGTTATGTCAGGGAACTTCTTGTTTGCTGCAAGGGTATGAAGGACCTTTTCGAGGTTCAAGAAGGAAGGTGTGATTTCCCTCAAGATGCCACAGCAGAAAAGGGCCTCATCTCGCCTGGAGGGGAGAACCACCTGGTTTTTCTCGAGTTGCGGTAGATTCCTCTCGAGTTACGACAGGACCTCAGGGACCCGCTCGTGTGGCCTCAGGAAAGGCCAGTCTACATTCGAGTTTCGAGGGGCCTCTTGGGATTCCTCTCCAGTCGGTGCCAGGTCCTAAGTCCTCGTCTGAAGACAAGGCCTGAACCTGAGTTTTCCTCTTCAGGGCTGACATGGATCTTGGGGTTCCTCTGGAGTCTCCACAGTGGAGTCAGGCCTCGACTCGAGTGGAGTGATGAACATCCGCTTTCCTTCTGAGCTGTAGCAGCAGTGTCAGTCTTCTTATCGAATTGACACAGGGATCTGGGGCTTTCCCTTGAGGCTTTCCCACAGGGCTGTCACACGTGCCACCGTGGTGTAAGTCGATACTGGGGGTGACTGTCAAGACAGTGCAGGGAAATCAGGGTCTTCTGGAGATGACTGAGACATTTGGGTGTCCTTTGGAATGCTGGCACGACAGCTGGAGTTCCTCTCGACTTTTCTGATTTGAGCTCCTCTTCTTTCCTCCTCTTCTTGAGATTCGAATGGAACACCAGCAATCATTTCCGGACGAAGCAAGGAACGTCCTCAGCTCGAGCAAACGAGGGGGAAGTAAGGCTCCTCTTGTTTTTGGAGGGACCCTCGTTGTTCCTCTCGAGTGGAGATGGGTATGTCGGGGAACTTCTTGAGTTGCTGCAAGGGGGTGAAGGACCCTTTCGAGGTTGAAGATGGACGGTGTGGTTTCCCTGGAAACGCCATAGCAATAAAGGCCTCATCTTGCCTGGAGGGGAGAACCCGCAGGGGTCCAGCCACGCAGGATCCAGGAAACCCGAAGGAGAAACGGCGTCGGCAATTGTGATTGATTTAGAGAGAGAGATAGTTAAGAATGTTGTAGATAAGAAAATAGAGGAGAGAAGAAAAGAGGCTGATGTTCCTTGGTTTATACAGAAAGTCAATAAAGTCTCAAGACAAGAGACTTGCACCGTCTA
>SJYQ01020013.1:51010-62112 GCA_006410935.1 Redunca redunca
TTGTATTTTGTTGCTCCGGACTCCAGTGAAGAACCATTGCAGTGGCTCCAGACGAATCAGCACTCAGGTTATTTATTACAAAAAGAGCATGTTGTAAGATCTGATGGGTGGAGCTATATTTAAATTCTCCCTCTTGCAATTTTTGGATTTGTATTTTTAATGTTTGATGTGCTCTTTCTACTATAGCTTGCCCCTGAGGATTATAAGGGATGCCTGTGTTATGTTTTATTTGAAACTTTGTACAAAATTCTTGGAAAGACTTGGAAGTGTAAGCAGGGGCATTATCAGTTTTTAAAGCTTTTGGCAGGCCCAAATATGAAAAACATGTAAAGAGGTGTTCTATTACATCTTTAAATGCTTCTCCTGTGTGAGCAGTCACAATAATAACATGAGAAAAAGTATCTACAGTTACATGAAGAAAAGACAATTTCCCAAATGAGGAGACATGAGTTATATCCATCTGCCAGAGCTCATTAGGTCTGAGACCGCGAGGGTTAACTCCCATAGGCAGGCTATTCATAGTAGTGGGGCAGTGTAAGCAGGAACGAACAATCTCTCAAAGAATCTGAAACTGATATCTTAGTGCAGTAGCATTTTGATGATGAAGTGAGTGAGAGGCTCAGGCTTCT
Organism: Redunca redunca; assembly: GCA_006410935.1. Lineage (NCBI taxonomy): Eukaryota > Metazoa > Chordata > Mammalia > Artiodactyla > Bovidae > Redunca > Redunca redunca. Next base: position 51,640 of record SJYQ01020013.1, read on the forward strand.
TCAAAAGCAGGGGCCACCGTGAGCTTCGTTAATGAATCTGCCAAATCATTTAAGACATTTAAAGGTCCAGGCAGTCCAGAATGAGCTCAAATGTGGCCCATAAAGAATTCTCGGTTACGTTTCCATATTTGTTGTTGTAATTTAGTTAACAGGTGAAATATTGTAGTTTTGTTTTCAGGTAAAATTGCAGTTTCAATGTGTGGAAACAGTCTAACCACATACTGAGAGTCAGAATAAAGGTTAAATTCCTCCTCCGCAAACATAACAAAAGCCTCTATAACAGCTGTGAGTTCAGCTCCTTGAGCTGAAGTTTTTTGCGTTAGTAGAAACTTATGATGATTTATTGTAACTATAGAGGCTCTGCCATTAATTGACCCCTCAGTAAAAACCATTTGAGCATTTGGAATGGGGGATTGTTTGCATCTAACAGGGAAAATAACTGGGTGTATATATATAAAATTTAACAAAGCATGCGAGGGTAAATGATGTAGAATTTGAACAAAATAATTTCCTATAGCAATCTGCCAATTTTCATCAAACATTAGAAGACCATCAAGCTGTTCTTTGTTATATGGAATTACAATTTCTGATGGCTCTTTACCAAATAATTCAATGCTCCGCTTTCTTCCCTTTAATATCAGAGTAGCTATCAACCCTGGATAAGAAGCCACTACCTTTTTAGATTGAGCGGGAAGATGGATCCACTCTAGGGCGCCATTTTGCCATAAAACCCCCGTAGGTGCAATTGGGGTAGCCAGGCAAAGGAATTGCCAAGTTGTTAATTCAATCCTTTTTACATAGCTGTCAGATAAAGCCTTCTCTACTTTGTGTAGGGCCTCTTAAGCTTCAACAGTTAATTGTCTTTTTGAAGTTGGATTGGCATCCCTGCACACGATGTTGAAAAGAGGCTTCAGCTCAGCAGTAATTAGGTTCAGATAAAGCCTTATCCAATTAATATCACCTAAAAGTTTTTGATAATCATTTAGGGTAACGAGGTGGTCCTTTTTTAATTGTAGTGGAGCATGAGTCACGGTTTCTGAATTTATAACCCTTCCTAGATAAGTTATGGGTGGGTTGGTTTGAATTTTTACCAGGGCGATTTTTAAGCCTCTAGCTGACAGTGTCTGGGTCAATTATCGGAGAACGGTTTGTAGATGAGCTCTATCTGGATGAGCTTTTAAAATATCATCCATATAATGAATCATATATACTTGTTCATATTTTGCCCTAATATCTTCTAAAGCAGCATTAACAAATTTTTGACATAAGGTAGCGCTATTTTTCATCCCCTGAGGTAACACCTTCCATTGAAATCTCAGATAAGGTTGTTTAAAATTTTCTGATGGCAAACTAAAGGCAAATCACTTTTTATCTTCAGTACTTAAGGGAATGGTAAAGAAACAGTCTTGTAAGTCAACCACAATTATGTTATATCCCTCTGGAACAGCTACTGGAGAAGGGAGCCTAGGCTGTAAAATCCCCATATCTTCCATAGAGGCATTAATTGCTCTCAAATCTTGTAGAAGTCGCCACTTACCAGATTTTTTCTTAATAACAAAAATAGGAGTGTTCCAGGGGCTATTGGAGGGCTCAATATGTCCCAATTGTAGCTGTTCAGAGATTAACGCTTTAGCTGCCAGTAATTTTTCTTTAGGCAGAGGCCATTGTTCCACTCATACTGGGTCTTGAGATTTCCATGTAATGGGGTCGGCAGCAAAAACAATGGCCTCCATTATAAATTTGGATACCCTAATCCAGTACGTAGCTGTCGAGGAGTTGGGCAGATGGCTCAATCATTCCTGTCTGTTGTTTACCTAATCCTTTTGATGGATCATACCCCATATGGAGCATTTGGTAGGTCACTTTGTCATCGGAGCTAAAAAGTAACACTCCCATTTGAGACAGCACATCCCTCCCCGATAGGGTAAAGGGTAGCAAAGGAACTACATAGGGCTGGAAAGTCCCATAGGTATCTTCAAACTGCCAATCTAACATTTTTGCACTCTTAGCTACCGTGGGGACTCTCTCTAATCCCACCAACTCATTTTCAGTAGTATGTGTTGGCCAGGAGCTGGGCCAGTCTTTCCCAACAATGCGAGAAACATCTGCTCCTGTGTCTAATAACCCCACAACAGACTTGCCACTGACAAGAATAGTTTTCATAGGGCGCTTCTGAGTAATTTCTGTTATCCAAAAAAACCATATCACTAGACCCAAATTCCTTCTCCTGCCTTTCACTTTGAGTAGCTGTGTGCCCTATGGTGGCGTGGTAAGGCAAAAGTAAAAGTTGAGCTATTCTTTGTCCCTGATGAATTTGTGTAGTTTTAGTTGAGGGTGAAATCATTATCTGAATTTCTCCTGTATAATCTGAATTAATCACTCCAGGGATAATTTTAAGGCCTTTCATAGCTGAGGCGCTTCTGCCTAATATAATTCCCACCAGGCCTGTTGGTAATGGACCTTTAACCCCGGTAAGGATTTTTATAGTAGTACTATCTGGTGCTAATATTGTTGAGGTGGTGGAACTGAAGTCCAGTCCTGCGCTGCCTGGGGTTGCTCTGATGAGTTCTGTGATGGGACGAAGGGTATAAATGGGTTTAGTGTTGTTGCCCCAGTTGTTGTCGGGGCCTGAGGCTGGCCCCTCAACCCGTTTCCCGACTGCTGGCCAGAAACTAACAAGGTTCCATTTTTATGGTACATAGATCTACAATCTCTGGCCCAGTGATATCCCTTCTGACAACGAGGGCAAGGAGACTTAGGGGGATTAGGAGTCACAGACAGGGATGTAGAATTTGGCAAGGACGAGCCAGCTGCCTTTTGGGGGCAAGTGCGACTAAAGTGTCCCTTCTGACCACAAGAGAAGCAGGCTTTGGATAAGCTAGCATTCCGGCTTTGATTACTTGAATGACTCTTTGACGGGTTATTTTGGCCTGCAAAAAAGGAATGTATTGCCTGTTGATAAGAACTTCCTTTTATGGCTGCAGCTATGGCAACGCCCTGCATCATTGCTGGCTGGACAGCTGCATATTGCTTAATATAATCTCCTATCTCCCCTGAGTTTTTTTACAGGGTGAGGTATGGCCTGGCAGGTAGAATTTGCATTCTCAAATGCTAGCTGTTTTATTAAGATCTCAGCTGCTCCTTTGCTAGGAATGATTCTGTGGATTCCCTCACTGAGTTGTGACACAAAATCTTCATAGGGTTCCCCTGGCTTCTGTTTAACATTTGATAAAGAGGTGGTTGACTCTCTTCCCTGAGGCAATGATCGCCAAGCTTCAAGAGCACAGGCTGTTGCCTGTTCTAAGGCCCTCCTATCTAGATTTATCTGGTCTCTAACTCATGCAAATTCATTAATTCCCACCAGCATATCTTGTACAATTTGTCTCGGACCATGTCTGCGGTTAGTATCAGCCTGCTTCTGAGCAAGGTCCTCAAATTCAGTTCTCCAGAGTAAAGACAGACAAGCATTTGCGACTGTTCTCCAGTCATAGGGAGTCATCCGCCTTGCAGACAATGCATCTAACAATGTCTGGGTATACGGAGCTGTAGCCCCATATAAAGAGCAGGCTTGTTTAAGTTCTTTAATCAGTTTTATTGGGAGGGGTTCCCACGTGGGGTTCAGGTCTTCGCCCTCATATAACACGGGAAAACAAGCCTCAAGGTGGGGGTCAAATTCATCCCCAGGGATCAAGAAGACTCTTCTCTGAGCAAGTCCTAATGAAGGCCCCTTACCTCCATGCGGAGGGGGAGGCATGGGGGGATGGAAGCGTCCCACGATTCTCTTTTCTTGTTTTGAAGATTTAACTGATGTCTGGATGTTATGGATGGTCTAATTGGGGATGTTTCTCTTAAGCTCCTAGGAGCATCTTTAGCTAAAAAAGACCAGTCCTCATCAGAATGGTGTCGAGCTGCTGCCTCCTCTAAATCCTCTTCATCTTGAGGCAAAAGTGGTTCCTCCTTTTCAGCCTCGCTTTCTAAATGACTATAGGTATTCATTGCAGCCAGCATATTTCTTATCTGTCGATGGTCAGGCTTGGGCTCTCTTTCCTCACTTTCCTCAGATACACTTTAAGATTCATGAGCAGGATCTAAAGCATCTCTAATCATATTCCGTAAGGAGAGGGTATCAGTGGGCACCCTTTCTGGACCATTCTGAGTATCATAAGTTTTTAGCTGTTTCCCTACTTTTTCCCAAGTATCTAAGTTAACAGTACGTTCTTCCAGAAACCAAGGACATTGCTATTGTACGAATGTAAAAAAGGATTGAACATTAGCTTTCTTGACTTTAATTCCTCTTTTATTTAACAATTGTAAAATTACTCCTATAAAGAGTTGTCATTCTTTTGACTCATTGTTACCCATGTCAAAGATTTTCTGTAGAGAAAGAAAGATTTTTAGTCTTGTAAAGAAGGTTTGTTTCAACCTTTGCAAAGGAGGTTTGTTTCAACCTCTCAACTAGGTTTGTTTCACCCCTTCAGCTGGGTTTCTTTCACCCCTTTAACTGGGTTTCTTTCACCCCTTCGACTGGATTTCTTTCAACCCAAAACTACCGACTCCTACTCAGCGTACCTATCTTATGCAGGGGGGTCCCAAGCACCCTGAGTGGGGTCCTAGTCGTTCCGAGTAACTGCACAATGAGGGAGGATTACCTTACAGGTTCCTGTTCGTGGCGCCACTCACCGGGATTCAGCCCCCACAGGATCCAGGGAAAACCAAAGGAGAAACGGTGTTGGTGAATGTGATTGATTTACAGAGAGAGAGATAGTTAAGAATGTTGTAGATAAGAAAATAGAGGAGAGAAGAAAAGAGGCTGATGTTCCTTGGTTTATACAGAAAGTCAATAAAGTCTCAAGACAAGAGACTTGCACCATCTACGTGAGGCCGCAGGTGCCCTCCCGGTCTCCTGAGGGAGTGAAGGTGCAGGGCGCCTTCCCGTTCAGGTCTTAGAAACCCAGGCAAATAAGTAGACACGGTGGACTTCTGCACTCCAGATGGGAACTAGCCTGAAATACAGAGTAAGAGGAGGAAAATGATTGACACGATGAGATCAAGCTGATTTGGTGAGCAAGATACATAGCTTTATTTTTAAATGGTACTTATAAACCTTTTTCGTACATGGAGGGAAATGAAAGATGCAAGGTCATACAGAGTCAGCCTAACATTTCAGCAGTATTGCCCTTATGGAAACCATGATTTTTCTGCATACCTTTTCCACAGAAGATGTTGTGTACAGTATCTTCTGGCCTTGGAGGCCTGTGAACATTTTATGGCCCTCTTTTGATAAAGGCTACTCAACCAGAAAACTTATTTTCCCTCAAAGTGTTTTTTCTTTATATTTCTAATCTATGTCAGCCTCAGAAAATGCCAAACAGAATTACATTTTTCACAAAGCAAAGGTGCAGTGTGTTACAAGAAAGACCAATTTGCTCAAAAGTCTGATATGGTTAAATTCAAGGCTATACTAGTTTTTCTGGCATTCTCACTATGTTAACTAATGCATTCCCAGGTGCACAGTGGATATGAGATTGGGAACTTAGCAAAAAGCATTGGCCCAACAACAAATTCTTACATCAGCACTGGCACTACTCTAATAACTTTTAACTCTCAAAGGCTCTATGTTTTAGGCTTTCGGTGCTTCTCACAGTTGGGAGGTTGTAAATAATTGTATGCATAGCTGCAAGAGTCTGGATATATCTGCCAAGCAATCTAGAATGCTAATAGAGGTGGTTTGATTTGAAATATTCCTCTCGTGTCCAGGAGACTTATTAGCTATACCCCTAAGTTGATTTTCTCCAGAGAAAGTTGGTCAGGGTTAGCCCCCTGTTAATGTCAGAGGAGTTGGGGAAAGTCATGAAACAGTAAAACAGACAGATTCTGGTTTTGGGGTAGATGGTCAAGAAAGCCTAGAAAGACCCTTGAGTTCTAAAGCCTTGCTTAACAGTTTTCTTCCACATGACCTTGTCATGGGTGGGATCTCCTGTGGCCGCTCCCGGCAAGAACCTCCTGGTTTTTCTCGAGTTGCGGCATGTTCCTCTCAAGTTATGAAGGGGAACTCAGGAATTTGCTCATGTGGCCTCAGGAAAAGCCACTCTCCATGAGAGTAGCGAGGGACCTCTCGGGAATCCTCTCCAGTCGGTGCCGGGTCCTAAGTCCTCATCTGGAGTTGAGGCGGAAACTGAGGTTTCCTCTTCAGTAATGAGATGGATAGTGGGATTCCTCTGGAGTCTCCACAGGAGTGTCAGGCCTCGTTTCGAGTGGAGACATGCACGTCAGTTTGCCTTCTGAGCTGTAGCAGCAGTGTCATTCTTCCCAGCGAGTTGACACAGGGATCTGTGTCTTTCCCTTGAGGCTTTCCCACAGGGCTGTGACACGTGCCACCGTGGTGTGAGTCAATAGTCAGGGTGACATTCGAGGCAGTACAGGGAAATCAGGTTCCTCTGGAGTGGACTGAGACATTTGGGGGTCTTTTGAAATGGTGGCATGACACCTGGAGTTCCTCTCGACTTTCCTGTTGAGAGCGCCTCCCCTTGAGTTGTGACGGGAATGCCGGGAATCCATTACCAACGAAGCAGGGAAAGGAACACTCATCTCGAGGGAGAAGGGGGCAATGGGGCTCCTCTTGAGTTTGGTGGAACCCTCGGTGTTCCTCTCGAGTGAAGACGGGTATGTCGGGGAACTTGTTGAGTTGCTATAAGGGTGTGAAAGATGTCTTCGAGGTTCAAGAAGGAAGGTGTGATTTCCCTCGAGCCGCCACAGTGGAAAAGGGCCTCTTCTCGCCTCGAGGACAGAACCTCTTGGTTTTTCTCAAGTTGAGACAGGTTCCTCTCAAGTTACGATGGGGACCTCAGAGACCTGCCTCTGTGGCCTCAGGAAAGGCCAGTCTCCATGCGAGTTGCGAAGGGCCTCTTGGGATTCCTCTCAAGTCGGTGCCAGGTCCTAAGTCCTCCCCTGAAGCCGAGGCTGGAACCTGAGTATTCCTATCCAGGCCTTACATGGATCTTGGGGTTCCTCTGGAGCCTCCACAGGGGAGTCAGGCCTCATCTCGAGTGGAGGCATGCATGTCCACTTTCCTTCAGAACTGTACCAGCAGTGTCAGGTTTCCCGTCGAGTTGACACAGGGACCTGTGTCTTTCCCTCGAGGCTTTCCCACAGGGCTGTCACACGTGCCACAGTGGTGTGAGTCGATACTCGGGGTGACAGTCGAGGCAGTGCAGGGAAATGAGGTTCCTCTGGAGAGGACAGACATTTGGGGGTCTTTTGGAATGCTGGCACAACAGCAGGAGTTCCTCTCGACTTTCCTGCTTGAGTGCCTCCTATTGAGATGCGACGGGAACACCGGGAATCTTTTCCAGACGAAGCATGGAAAGGAACCCTCAACTCGAGTGGAGGAGGGGAAAACAGGGTTCCTCTTGTTTTTGGCGGGACCCTCCTTGTTCCTCTCAAGTGGAGACGGGTATGTCGGGGAACTTCTTGAGTTGCTGCAAGGGTGTGAAGGACTGTTTCGAGGTTCAAGATGGAAGCTGTGATTTTCCTGGAGACGCCGCTGCAGAAAAGGCCTCATCATGCCTGGAGGGGAGAACCTTCTGGTTTTTTTCTAGTTGCAGCATGTTCCTCTTGAGTTACGACGAGGACCTCAGGGACCCGCTCCTGTGGTCTCAGGAAAGGCCAGTCTCCATGCGAGTTGCGAGGGACCTCACAGGAATCCTCTCCAGTCGGTGCCGGGTCCTGCATCCTCGTCTAGAGCCGAGGGCCGAACCTGAGGTTTCCTCTCCAGTAATGAGATGGATATTGGGATTCCTCTGGAGTCTCCACAGTGGTATCGGGCCTCGTCTCGAGTGGAGACATGCACGTCAGTTTGCCTCCTGAGCTGTAGCAGCAGTGTCAGGCTTCCTGTCGGGTTGACACAGGAATCTGAGTCTTTGCCTCATGGCTTTCCCACAGGGCTGTCACACAGGCCACCGTGGTGTGAGCCAATTATCGGGGTGACAGTTGAAGCAGTGCAGGGAAATCAGGTTCATCTGAAGTGGACTTAGACATTTGGGGTCTTTTGGAATGGTGGCACGACTCCTGGAGTTCCTCTCGACTTTCCTGTTTGGAGCGCCTCCTCCTGAGATGGGATGGGAACACCGGGAATCCATTACCGACGAAGAAGGGAAAGGAACAATCATCTCGAGCGGAGGAGCGGGAAACGGGGCTCCTCTTGAGTTCTGCCGGGACCCTCGGTGTTCCTCTCAAGTGGAGACGGGTATGTCGGGGAAATTCGTGGGTTGCTGCAAGGGAGTGAAGGACCTCTTCGAGGTTCAAGAGGGAAGGTGTGATTTCCCTCGAGATGCCGCAGTGGAAAAGGGCCTCTTCTTGCCTCGAGGACAGAACTTCCTGCTTTTTCTCGAGTTGCAGCAGGTTCCTCTCTTGTTACTAAAGGGAACTCAGGGACCCGCTCTTGTGGCCAGGAGATGAAAGGCCAGTCTCCATGGGAGTTGTGAGAGGCCTCTTGGGATTCCTCTCCGGTCGGTGCCAGGTCCTAAGTCGTCGCCTGAAGCCGAGGCTGGAACCTGAGTTTTCCTATGCAGGGCTGACATGGATCTTGGGGTTCCTCTGGAGTCTCCACGGGGTTGTCAGGCCTCGTCTCCAATGGAGCCCTGCATGTCCGCTTGGCTTCCGAACTTTACCAGCAGTGTCAAGCTTCCCGTCGAGTTGACACAGGGATTATTGGCTTACCTTCGTTGCTTTACCACAGGGCTGTCACACGTGCCACTGTGGTGTGAGTCGATACTCGGTGTGACATTTGAGGCAGTGCAGGAAAATCAGGTTCATCGGGAGTGAACAAAGACATTTGGGGGTCTTTTGGAATGGTGGCATGACACCTGGAATTCCTCTCGACTTTCCTGTTTAGAGCGCCTCCTCTTGAGATGGGACGGGAACAATGGGAGTCCATTCCCGACAAAGCAGGGAACAATCATCTCGAGGGAGAAGGGGAAAACGGGGCTCCTCTTGAGTTGTGGCGGGACCCTCGGTGTTCCTCTCGAGTGGAGACAGTTATGTCAGGGAACTTCTTGAGTTGCTACAAGGTTTTGAAGGACCCCTTTGAGGTGCAAGAGGGAAGGTGTGATTTCCCTCGAGACGCCACAGTGGAAAAGGGCCTCATCTCGCCTGGAAGGGAGAGCCTCCTGGTTTTTCTCGAGTGCGGCAGGTTCCTCTTGATTTACAACGGGGACCTCAGGAACCCGCTCGTGTGGCCTCAGGAAAGGCCAGTCTCCATGCGAGTTGGGATGGGTCTCTTGAGATTCCTCTCCAGCTGGTCCTGGGTCCTAAGTTCTCATCTGAAGCCGAGGCCGGAACCTGAGGTTTCCTCTCCAGGGCTGACATGGATCTCAGGGTTCCTCTAGAATCTCCACAACGGAGTCAGGCCTCGTCTCGAGTGGAGTCATGCACGTCAGCATTCCTTCTGAGCTGTAGCAGCAGTGTCAGTTTTCCCGGTGAGTAGACACAGGGATCTGGGGCTTTCCCTCGAGGCTTTCCCACAGGGCTGTTACACGGGCCACCGTGGTGTGAGTCAATACTCAGGATAAGAGTCGAGGCAGTGCAGGGAAATCAGGTTTCTCTGGAGAAGCCTGAGACATTTGGGGGTATTTTGGAATGCTGGCACGACAGCGGGAGTTCCTCTCGTCTTTCCTGATTTGTGCACCTCCTCTTGAGATGCGACAGGAGCACAGGGAATCATTTCTGGACGAAGCAAGGAAAGGAACTTTCAACTCCAGCGGAGAAGGGGGAAATAGGGCTCCTCTTGAGTTTGGTGGAACCCTCGGTGTTTCTCTCGAATGGAGTGTTATGTCAGGGAATTTCTTGAGTTGCTACAGGGGTGTGAAGGACCCCTTCGAGGTTCAAGAGGGAAGGTGTGATTTCCCTGGAGATGCTGCAGCGGAAAAGGGCCTCATCTCGCCTTGAAGGGAGAACCTCCTCGTTTTTCTCGAGTCGCGGCAGGTTCCTCTTGAGTTACGATGGGGACCTCAGTGACCCGCTCCTGTGGCCTCAGGAAAGGCAAGTCTCCATGCGAGTTTCGAGGGGCCTCTCGGGATTCCTCTCCAGTCGGTGCTGGGTCCTAATTCCTCGTCTGGAGCTCAGGCCAGAAACTGAGGTTTCCTCTCCAGTAATGAGATGAATCTTGGGGTTCCTCTGGAGTCTCCACAGAGGTTTCAGTCCTCGTCTCTAGTGGAGACATGCACGTCATTTGGGCTCCTGAGCTGTCGCAGCAGTGTCAGTTTTCCCGGCGAGTTTACATAGGAATCTGTGTCTTTCCCTCCAGGCTTTCCCACAGGGCTGTCACTCGTTCCACCGTGGTTTTAGTCAATACTCAGCGTGACATTCGAGGCAGTAGAGGGAAATCAGGTAGCTCTGGAATGGACTGAAACATTTGGGGGTCTTTTGGAATGGTGGCACAAACTCTGGATTTCCTCTCGACTTTCCTGTTGAGAG
>SJYQ01020013.1:70494-89371 GCA_006410935.1 Redunca redunca
TTTTTCCTCTCCAGTGCTGACATGGATATTTGGGTTCCTCTGGAGTCTTCACAGGGCAGTCAGGCCTCGTCTCAAGTGGAGACATGAACGTCCGCTTTCCTTCCGAGCTGTACCAGCAGTGTCAGGCTACCTTTCGAGGTGACACAGTGATCTGTTGCTTTCCCTCGAGGCTCTCCTACAGGGGTGTCACACGTGCCACAGTGATGTGAGTTGATACTCGGCATGACAGTCGAGGCAGTGCAGGGAAATCAGGTTCCCCTGGAGTGGACTGAGATATTTGTGGGTCTTTTGGTATGGTGTCACGACCCCAGGAGTTCCTCCCGACTTTCCTGTTGAGAGTGCCTCCTCTTGAGATGCGACAGGAACCACGGTGTTCCTCTCGAGTGGAGGCATGTATGATGGGGAACTTCTTTAGTTGCAGCAAAGGTGTGAAGGAACCTTTCGAGGTTCAAGAGGGAAAGTGTGATTTCCCTCTAGACGCCGCAGCGGAAAAGGGCCTCATCTCGCCTGGATGGGAGAATATAATGGTTTTCCTCGAGTTCGGCAAATTCCTCTCGAGTTACGACAAAGACTTTAGGGACTCGCTCGTTTGGCCTCAGGAAAGGCCAGACCCCATGCTAGTTGTGAGGGTACTCTCGGGATTGCTCTCCAGTTGGTGCCGGGTCCTAAGTCCCCGTCTGGAGCCAAGGCCGGAACCTGAGGTTTCCTCTCCCCAGTGCTGACATTGATCTTGGGCTTCCTCTGGAGTCTCCACAGGGGAGTCAGGCCTCGTCTCGAGTGGAGACATGCACGTCCGCTTTTCTCCCATGCTGTAGCAGCAGTGTCAGTCTTTCCATCGAAATGACACAGGGGTCTGTGACTTTCACTCGAGGATTTCCCTTGAGGCTTTCCCACGGGCTGTCACACGTGCCACCATGGTGTGAGTCATTACCCGGGGTGACAGTCGAGGCAGTGCAGGGAAATCAATTCCTCTGGAGTGGAATTAGACATGTGGGAGTCTTTTGGAATGGTGGCACGACCCCTGAAGTTCCTCTCAACTTTCCTGTTAAAGTGCCTCCTCTTGAGATGCAACAGGAATGCCAGGAATACTTTCCCGAAGAAGCACGGAAAGGAACCCTCATGTGGAGCAGAGGAGTGGGAAACGGGGCTTTTCTTGAGTTGTGCCGGGACCCTCTGTGTTCCTGTCAAGTGGAGACGGGTATGTCAGGGAACTTCTTGAGTTACAGCAAGGGTGTGAAGGAACCTTTCTAGGTTCAAGTGGGAACGGGTGATTTCCCTCGAAACGCTGCAATGGAAAAGGGCCTTCACACGCCTGGCGGGGAGAACCACCTGGTTTTTCTCAAGTTGTGGCACGTTCCTCTCGAGTTACGATGGGAACCACACGGACCCACTCTTGTGGCCTCAGGAAAGGCCAGTCTCCATGCGAGTTGCGAGGGGCCACTCGAGATGACTCTCCAGTCAGTGCCGGGTCCTAAGTCCTCGTTTGAAGGCGAGGCTGGAATTGAGTTTTTCTCTCCAGTGCTGACATCGATCTTGGGGTTCCTCTGGAGTCTCCACGGGTGAGTCAGGCCTCGTCTCGAGGGGAGACATGCATGTTCGCTTTCCTCCCAAACTGTAGAGCAGTGTTAGGCTTCCTGTCGAGTTGACACAGGGATCTTGGCTTTCCCTCAAGGCTTTCCCACAGGGCTGTCACACATACCACCGTGGTGTGAGTCCATACTCGGTGTGACATTCGAGGCAGTACAGGGAAATCAGTGTCCTCTGGAGTGGACTGAGATATTTGGGGGTCTTTTGGAATGGTGGCACGACCCCTGCAGTTCCTCTCTGCTTTCCTGTTGAGAGCGTCTCCTCTTGAGTTGGGATAGGAACACCGGGAATCCATTCCTGATGAAACAGGGAAAGGAACAATCATCTCGAGTGGAGGAGAGGGAAACGGGGCTCCTCTTGAGTTGTGGCAGAACCCTAGGTGTTCCTCTCGAGTGGAGACGGGTATGTAGGGGAACTTCTTGAGTTGCTGCAAGGGTGTGTAGGACCTTTTCGAGGTTTAAGAGGGAAGGTGTGATTTCCCTCGAGACGCCACAGTGGAAAAGGGCCTCATCTCGACTGGAGGGGAGAGCCTCCTGGTTTTTCTCGAGTTGCGGCAGGTTCCTCTTGATTTACGACAGGGACCTCAGGAACCCGCTCGTGTGGCCTGAGGAAAGGCCAGTCTCCATGTGAGTTGCGAGGGGCCTCTCGGGATTTCTCTCCAGTTGATGCCCGGTCCTAAGTCCTCATCTGGAGCCAAGGCCGGTACCTGAGGTTTCCTCTCCAGTGCTGACATGGATCTTGGGGTTCCTCTGGAGTCTCCACAGCAGAGTCAGGCCTTGTCTCGAGTGGAGAACTGCACGTTCACTTTCCTCCTGAGCTGTAGCAGCAGTGTCAGGCTTCCCGTCGAGTTGACACAGGGATCTAGGGCTTTCCCTCGAGGCTTTCCCACAGGGCTGTCAGAAGTACCACCGTGGTGTGAGTCAATACTTGGGGTGATTTTTAGGCAGTGAAGGGAAATCAGGTTCATCTGGAGTGGAATTAGACATTTGGGGATCTTTTGGAATGATGGCCCGACCCCTGGAGTTCCTCTCGACTTTCCTGTTGAGAGCACCTCCTCTTGAGATGAGATGGGAACACCAGGAATCCATTCCCGACGAAGCTGGGAAAGGAACAATCATCTCGAGCGGAGGAGGGGGAAACGGGGCTCCTCTTGACTTGCGACGGGACCCTCGGTGTTCCTCTCAAGTGGAGATGGGTATGTCAGGGAACTTCTTGAGTTGCTTCAACAGTGTGAAGGACCCCTTTGGGGTTCAAGAGGGAAGGTGTGATTTCCCTTGAGATGCCACAGAGGAAAAGGTGCTTATCTCACCTGGAGGGGAGAGCCTCCTGGTTTTCCTCGAGTTGTGGCAGGTTCCTCTCGAGTTATGATGGGGACCTCAGGTCCCCTCAGAAAAGGCAAGTCTCCATGCAAGAGGCCTCATGGTGCTGGGGTCCAACCCCGGTGGAACCAGGGTGATTCGAAGGAGAGACGGAGTAGGCGAGGAAAAATCTTACTTATATAGAAATATAAAGGAGATTAAGGAGAAATAGTATAGTAGGAAAATTAAGTGGAGGAAAGAGGCTGAGAAACTTGGTTTACGGGGAAGGCCAGTAAAGTTCCAGACTAGGAGCTTGCACCATCTATTTTGGGCCACCATCGCCTACTTGAATATTGAAGGGTGCCCCACCTTAGTGTCCCTTTCGCCCAGGTCTTAAATCCAGGGCAAGTAAGTAGACATGGTGAGCCTACACACCCCAGATGGAAATTCAGCCTGAAATTAGAGTAAAGAGGAGACAAGGGGAAACCAGTCCTTCCCATGATTGGCTCTGGCCTCTATTGTTCAGAAGGCCTTTTATACCTTTTGATTGTACATAGAGATCAATGGGTAATACAAAATTATGCAGTGTTAGCAGTCCAGACTCTTAACTAAACCAGGCTTTTCTCTCTGCATACCTGATTGTAAACACAAGTCTTAGGTGATTTACATCATCTTCTGGCCCAAAAAGGGCCAATTAACATTTTACAGCCTTTTTTCTGATAAGGGTTTGTCAACTAGAAGACTTATTTGTGTTGATCTGCCCAAAGACTGGTGCCATCCTTAGAAAGTACTAAATAAAGTTACATTCTTACATAGTAAGGACACAAGAGGAGTGCAGTGATATATAACAAAGGAAAGTAATTAACTCAAAAGTCTAGTCTTACTAACATCAAAACTACTATATAACTTTTCCCATATCCGGTTTACATTGATTACCATCCTCCCAGGTGCCTAAAAGATAAAGAATATGGAGACCTGGCAGCAATCATTGAGTCAACAGTGAAAACCCGTTACCAATATGATTTTTAACTCTTTAGAAAAGGCGCTGAATCTGTAAGATGCTTTTAAGCTTTGTGCCTCTCCCGGTTGGGGGGCTGTAAGCACTTCACAAGCTGTAAGAGGTCCAGGGAACCTGTTAAGCAAGCTAAAGAACTATCACAGGGCTTTAACTGAAACATCCCTTTCAAATGCAGAAGACTAAAGCCCTGATTTGACTTTTTCCAGAGAATATTAGAAGAGTGGAAAAGCAGGCAGATACTTATTTTTTGGAGGGTGGGTGCTCAGGAAGTTTCAGGGGAAAAACATGAGGTCTGATTAACCTTGCCATCAGAACTCTGCCACATGACATTGTCACGGGTAGAATTCCTGACGCTGACTCCCGGCATCTTGGGATTTCTCTCCAGTCGGTTCCGGGTCGTAAGTCCTTGTCTGGCCCCAAGGCCGTAACCTGAGGTTTCCTCTCCAGGACGGAAATGGATCTCGGTGTTCCTTTGGAGTCTCGACAGGGGAGTCAGGACTCGTCTCGAGTGGGGACCTGCACATCCGCTTTCCTTCCGAGCTGTAGCAGCAGTGTCAGCCTTCCCTTCGAGTTGATACAGGGATCTGGGGATTTGCCTTGAGGCTTTCCCTCAGGGCTGTCACACGTGCCACTGTTGTGTGAGTCGAAACTCGGGGTGACAGTCGAGGCAGTGCAGGAAAATCAGGTTCCTCTGGAGAGGACTGAGGCATTTGGGGGTCTTTTGGAATGCTGGCACTACAGCTGGAGTTCCTCTCGATTTTCCTGATTTGAGCGTCTCCTCTTGAGATGCGATGAGAACACCGAGAATCATTTTCGGATGAAACAAGGAAAGGAACCCTCAACTCGAGCGGAGGAGGGAGAAACAGGGCTCCTCTTGTATTTGGCAGGACCCTCATTGTTTCTCTCGAGTGAAGACGGGTATGTCGGGGAACTGCTTCAGTTGCTGCAAGGGTGTGAAGGACCCTTTCAAAGTTCAAGATGGAAGGTGTGATTTCCCTGGAGACCCCGCAGTGGATAAGGCCTCATCTCGCCTGGAGGGGAGAACCTCCTGGTTTTTCTCGAGTTGAGGCAGGTTCCTCTCGAGCCTACGACGGGGACCTCAGGAACCCGCTCATGTGGCCTCAGGAAAGGCCAGTCTCCATGTGAGGTGTGAGGGGTTTCTCGGGATTCTTCTCCAGTCAGTGCCGGGTACTATATCCTAGTCTGGAGCCGAGGTCACAACCTCAGGTTTCTCTCCAGTAATGAGATGGATATTGGGGTTCCTCTGGAGTCTCCACAGGGGTGTCAGGCCTCGTCTCGAGTGGAGACATGCACGTCAGTTTGCCTCCTGAACTGTAGCAGCAGTGTCAGTCTTTCTGGTGAGTTGACACAGGGATATGTGTCTTTCCCTCAAGGCTTTCCCACAGGGCTGTCACACGTGCCACTATGGAGTCGATATTCAGGGTGATATTCGAGGCAGTCGAGGGAAATCAGGTTTCTCTGGAGTGGACAGAGACATTTGGGGGTCTTTTGGAATGGTGGCACGACACCTGGAGGTCCTCTCGACTTTCCTGTTGAGAGCGCCTCCCCTTGAGATGCGACGGGAATGCTGGGAAACATTTACTGTCAAAGCAGGGAAAAGAACCCTCATCTCGAGAGGGAAGGGGGAAACGGGGCTCCTCTTGAGTTTGGTGGAAACCTCGGTGTTCCTCTCGAGTGGAGAGGGATATGTCAGGGAACTTCTTGAGTTGCTACAAGGGTGTGAAGGACCCCTTCGAGTTCAAAAGGGAAATTGTGATTTCCCTCGAGATGCCGCAGTGGAAAAGGGCCTCATCTCTCCAGGAGGGGAGAGTCTCCTCGTTTTTCTCAAGTTGCAGGAGGTTCCTCTCCAGTTATGATGGGGACCTCAGGGACCTGCTCGTGTGGCCTCAGGAAAGGCCAGGCTCCATGCGAGTTGAAAGGGGCCTCTTGGGAATACTCTCCAGTCGGTGGCAGGTCCTAAGTCCTCCTCTGGAGCCGAGGCCAGAACCTGAGGTTTCCTCTCCAGTGTTCTTACTGATTTTGGGGTTCCTCTGGAGTCTCCACAGGTGAGTCAGGCCTCGTCTCGAGAGAAGACCTGCACGTCCGCTTTCCTCCTGAGCTGTAGCAGCAGTGTCAGACTTCCCATCTAGTTGACACAGGGATCTCGCGCTTTCCCTCAAGGCTTTCCCACAGGGCTGTCACACGTGCCACCGTGGTGTGAGTCGATACTCGGGGTGACAGTTGAGGCAGTGCAGGGAAATCAGGTTCATCTGGAATGGAATTAGACATTTGGGGATCTTTTGGAATGGTGGAATGACCCCTGGAGTTCCCCCCAATTTTCTTGTTGAGAGCACCTCCTCTTGAGATGGGACAGGAACACCGGGAATCTATTCCTGACGAATCAGGGAAAGGAACAATCATCTCAAGTGGAGGAGGGGGACACGGGGCTCCTCTTGAGTTTGGTGGAACCCTTGGTGTTCCTCTCGAGTGGAGAGTGGTATTTTGGGTAACTTCTTGATTTGCTGCAAAGGTGTGAAGGACCTCTTCGAGGTTCAAGCAAGAAGTTGTGATTTCCCTAACGATGCTGCAGCAGAAAAGCGCCTCATCTCGCCTGGAGGGGAGAGTCTTCTGGTTTTTCTCGAGTTGCAGCAGGTTCCTCTCGAGTTATGAAGGGGACCTCAGGGACCCGCTCCTGTGGCCTCACGAAAGACCAGTCTCCATGCGAGTTGTGAGGGCCTTTTAGGATTCCTCTCCAGTCGGTTCCGGGTCCTAAGTTCTTGTCTGGCCCCGAGGTCGTAACATGAGGTCTCCTCTCCAGGGTGGAAATGGATCTCGGTGTTCCTCTGGAGTCTCCACAGGGGAGTCAGGCCTTGTCTCGAGTGGAGTCATGTATGTCCACTTTGCTTCCGAGCTGTAGCAGCAGTGTCAGGCTTCTCGTCAAATTGACACAGGGATCTCGGTCTTTCACTCGAGGCTTTCCCACAGGGCTGTCACACGTGCCACCGTGGTGTGAGTCGATACTCAGGGTGACATTCGAGGCAGTACAGGGAAATCAGGTTCTTCTGGAGTGGACTGAGACTTTTGGGGGTCTTTTGGAATGGTGGCACTACACCTGGAGTTCCTCTCGACTTTCCTGTTGAGAGCAACTCCACTTGAGGTGTGACAGGAATGCCGGGAAACCTTGACCGACGAAGCAGGGAATGAAACCCATATCTCGAGGGAAAAGCGGGAAACGGGGCTCCTCTTGAGTTTGCTGGAACCCTCGGTGTTCCTCTCGAGTGGAGAGGGGTATNTTTGCTGGAACCCTCGGTGTTCCTCTCGAGTGGAGAGAGGTATGTCGGGGAACTTCTTGAGTTGCAGTAAGTGTGTGAAGGACCCTTTCGAGGTTCAAGAGGGAAGGTGTGATATCCCTCAGGATGGAAAAAGGCCTCATCTTACCTGGAGGGGAGAACTTCCAAGTTTCTCGCGAGTTGCCGCAGGTTCCTCTACAGTTACAACGGGGACCTCAGAGACCCGCTCATGTGCCCTCACGAAAGGCCAGTCTCCATGCGAGTTGTGAGGGGCCTCTCGGGATTCCTCTCCAGTCATTTCCTTGTCCTAAGTCCTCGTCTGGAGCCGAGGCCGGAACCTGAGTTTTCCTCTCCAGTGCTGACATGGATCTTGGAGTTCTTCTGGAGTCTCCACAGGGGAGTCAGGCCTCGTCTCGAGTGGAGACATGCACGTCCGCTTTCCTCCTGAGCTGTAGCAGCAGTGTCAGTCTTCCCATTGAGTTGACACTGGTATTTGTGGCTTTCCCTCTAGGCTTTCCCTCAGAGCTGTTATACGTGCCACCGTGTGGTGAGTCGATACTTGGGGTGAGAGTCGAGGCAGTGCAGGGAAATCAGCTTCATCTGGAGTGGACTGAGACATTTGGGGGTCTTTTGGAATGGTGGTACGACCCTGGAGTTCCTCTCGACTTTCCCGTTGAGAACGCCTCCTTTTGAGATGTGACAGGAATGCTCGAAATCCTTGCCTGACGAATCAGGGAAAAGAACACTCATCTCGAGCTGAGGAGGGGAAAACGGGGCTACTTTTGAGTTGTGGCATTAGCCTCGGCTTTCCTCTCGTGTGGACATGGGTATATCGGGAAACTTCTTGAGTTGCAGCAAGGGTGTGAAGGACCCTTTTGAGGTCCAAAAGGGAAGGTGTGATTTCCCTCGAGATGCCGCAGCGGAAAAGGGCCTCATCTCGCCTGTAGGGGTGAATCTCCTGTTTTTTCTCGAGTTGAGGCAGGTCCCTCTCGAGTTATGACTGGTACCTCAGGGACCACTCTTGTGGCCTCAGGAAAGGCCAGTCTCCATGCGAGTTGCTAGGGGCCTCTTGGGATTCCTCTCCAGTTGGTGCCGGGGCCTAAGTCCTCGTCTGGAGCTGAGGCCGTTACCTGAGGTTTCGTATCCAGTGCAGTCATGAATCTTGGGGTTCCTCTGGAGTGTCCACAGGGGAGTCAGGTCTCGTCTTGAGTGGAGACATCCACTTCCGCTTTCCTCCAGAGCTGTGTCAGCAGTGTCAGTCTTCCTGGCGAGTTGAGACTGGGATCTATAGATTTCCCTGGAGGTGCCACAGGGCTGTCACATGTGCCACTGGGGTGTGAGTCAATACTCGGCGTGACAGTCGAGGCAGGGCAGGGTGATCAGGTTCATCTGGAGGGGACTGTGACATTTGTGGGTCTTTTGGAATGGTGGCACGACCCCTGGAGTTCGTCTCATCTTTCCTGTTGAGAGCGCCTCCACCTGAGATGCGAAGGGAACACCAGGTATCCTTTCCCATAAAAGCAGGAAAGGAATGCTCATCTTGAGCTGAGGAGGGGACATCGGGGCTCCTCTTGAGTTGTGGTGGGACCCTCAGTGTGCCTCTCTAGTGGAGACGTGTATGTCGGGAAACTTCTTGAGTTGCAGCAAGGATGTGAAGGAACCTTTCGAGGTCTAAAGGGAAGGTGTGATTTCCCTCAAGATGCCGCTGATGAAAATGGCCTCTTCTCTCCTGGAGGGGAGAATCTCCTGGTTTTTCTCGAGTTGCGGCAGGTCCCCCACGAGTTAAGAAGGGGATCTTAGGCACCCATTCGTGTGTCCTCAGGAAAGGCCACTCTCCATGCGAGTTTCGAGGGGCTTCTCAGGACTCCTCTCCAGTTGGTGCTGGGTCCCAAATCCTTGTCTGGAGCTGAGACCGGAACCTGAGCTTTTCTCTCCTGTGCTGTAACGGATCTTGGGTTTCCTCCGAAGTCTCCACAGAGGAGTCAGGCTTCGTCTCGAGTGGAGACATGCACGTCTGCTTTCCTCCCGAGCTGTACTAGCAGTGTCAGGCTTCTCGTCGAGTTGACATAGGGATCCGTGGCTATACCTCGGNAGCCGAGGCCGGAACCTGAGTTTTCCTCTCCAGTGCTGACATGGATCTTGGAGTTCTTCTGGAGTCTCCACAGGGGAGTCAGGCCTCGTCTCGAGTGGAGACATGCACGTCCACTTTCCTCCTGAGCTGTAGCAGCAGTGTCAGTCTTCCCGTTGAGTTGACACTGGTATTTGTGGCTTTCCCTCTAGGCTTTCCCTCAGAGCTGTTAAACATGCCACCGTGTGGTGAGTCGATACTCGGGGTGAAAGTCGAGGCAGTGCAGGGAAATCAGCTTCATCTGGAGTGGACTGAGATATTTGGGGGTCTTTTGGAATGGTGGCACGACCCTGGAGTTCCTCTCGACTTTCCCGTTGAGAACGCCTCCTTTTGAGATGTGACAGGAATGCTCGAAATCCTTGCCCAACGAATCAGGGAAAAGAACCCTCATCTCGAGCTGAGGAGGGGGAAAAGGGGCTACTCTTGAGTTGTGGCATTAGCCTCGGCTTTCCTCTCGAGTGGACATGGGTATATCGGGAAACTTCTTGAGTTGCATCAAGGGTGTGAAGGACCCTTTTGAGGTCCAAAAGGGAAGGTGTGATTTCCCTCGAGACGCCGCAGCGGAAAAGGGCCTCATCTCGCCTGTAGGGGTGAATCTCCTGTTTTTTCTCGAGTTGAGGCAGGTTCCTCTCGAGTTATGACTGGTACCTCAGGGACCACTCTTGTGGCTTCAGGAAAGGCCAGTCTCCATGCGAGTTGCTAGGGGCCTCTCGGGATTCCTCTCCAGTTGGTGCCGGGGCCTAAGTCCTCGTCTGGAGCTGAGGCCGTTACCTGAGGTTTCGTATCCAGTGCAGTCATGAATCTTGGGGTTCCTCTGGAGTGTCCACAGGGGAGTCAGGCCTCGTCTTGAGTGGAGACATCCACTTCCGCTTTCCTCCAGAGCTGTGTCAGCAGTGTCAGTCTTCCTGGCGAGTTGAGACTGGGATCTATAGATTTCCCTGGAGGTGCCACAGGGCTGTCACATGTGCCACTGGGGTGTGAGTCAATACTCGGCGTGACAGTCGAGGCAGGGCAGGGTGATCAGGTTCATCTGGAGGGGACTGTGACATTTGTGGGTCTTTTGGAATGGTGGCACGACCCCTGGAGTTCGTCTCATCTTTCCTGTTGAGAGCGCCTCCACCTGAGATGCGAAGGGAACACCAGGTATCCTTTCCCATAAAAGCAGGAAAGGAATGCTCATCTTGAGCTGAGGAGGGGACATCGGGGCTCCTCTTGAGTTGTGGTGGGACCCTCAGTGTGCCTCTCTAGTGGAGACGTGTATGTCGGGAAACTTCTTGAGTTGCAGCAAGGATGTGAAGGAACCTTTCGAGGTCTAAAGGGAAGGTGTGATTTCCCTCAAGATGCCGCTGATGAAAATGGCCTCTTCTCTCCTGGAGGGGAGAATCTCCTGGTTTTTCTCGAGTTGCGGCAGGTCCCCCACGAGTTAAGAAGGGGATCTTAGGCACCCATTTGTGTGTCCTCAGGAAAGGCCACTCTCCATGCGAGTTTCGAGGGGCTTCTCAGGACTCCTCTCCAGTTGGTGCTGGGTCCCAAATCCTTGTCTGGAGCTGAGACCGGAACCTGAGCTTTTCTCTCCTGTGCTGTAACGGATCTTGGGTTTCCTCCAAAGTCTCCACAGAGGAGTCAGGCTTCGTCTCGAGTGGAGACATGCACGTCTGCTTTCCTCCCGAGCTGTATTAGCAGTGTCAGGCTTCTCGTCGAGTTGACATAGGGATCCGTGGCTATACCTCGGGGTGCCACAACGTTGTCACACGTGCCCCTGTGGCATGAGTCGATACTCAGGGTGACACTCGATTCATTGCAGGGAAATCAGGGTCATCTGGATTGAGCTGAGACATTTTGGGGTCCTTTGGAATGCTGGCACAACCCATGTAGTTCCTCTTGTCTTTCCTGTTGAGAGCGCCTCCTCCTGAGATGCGATGGGAATGCCGGGAATCCTTTCCCGATGAAGCAGGGAAAGGAACCCTCATCTCGAGCTGAGGAGGGGACATCAGGGCTCCTCTTGAGTTGTGTCAGAACTCTCGGTGTTCTCTCGATTGGAGACGTGTATGTCAGGAAACTTCTTGAGTTGCAGTAAGAGTGTGAAGGAACTTTTCGAGGTCCAACGGGAAGGTGTGATTTCCCTCAAGACGCTGAAAATGAAAAGGGCCTCATCTCACCTGGAGGGGAGAATCTTCTGGTTTTTCTCAAGTTGAGGTAGGTCCCTCTCGAGTTAGGACTGGTACCTCAGGGAACCGCTCTTGTGGCATCAGGAAAGGCCCGTCTCCATGCGAGTTGCGAGGGGCCTCTCGGGATTCCTCTCCAGTCGGTGCCGGGGCCTAAGTCCTCATCTGGAGCTGAGGCTGTTACCTGAGGTTTCTATCCAGTGCAGACATGAATCTTGGGGTTCCTCTGGAGTCTCCACAGGGGAGTCAAGCCTCATCTCGAGTGGACAAATAGACATCGCTTTCCTCCCGAGCTGTAGCAGCAGTGTCAGGCTTCCCATCGAGTTGACACAGGGATCGGTGGCTTTCCCTCGAGGTGCCACAGAGCTGTCATACGTGCTACCGTGGTGTGAGTCGTTACTCGGGGTGACAGACGAGGCAGTGCAGGGAAATCAGGTTCATCTGGAGTGGATTGAGATATTTGGGGGTCTTTTGGAATGGTGGCACGACCCCTGTGGTTCCTCTTGACTTTCCTTTAAAGAGTGCCTCTTCCTGATATATGATGGGAACACCGGGAATCCTTTCCCGATGAAACAGGGAAAGGAACCCTCATCTCGAGCTGAGGAGGAGACAACGGGGCTCCTCTTGAGTTGTGGCAGGACCTTCAGTGTTACTCTCGAGTGGAGATGGGTATGTCGAGGATCTTATTGAGTTGAAGCAAGGGTGTGAAAGACCCTTTCGAGGTCCAAGAGAGAAGGTGTGATTTCCCCCCAGACGTTGCAGTGGAAAAGGGCCTCATCTAGCCTGGAGGGGAGAATATCCTGGTTTTTCTCGAGATGCAGCAGGTTCCCCACGAGTTATGAAGGGGAACTCAGGGACCTGCTCGTGTGGCCTCAGGAAAGGCCAGTCTCCATGCAAGTTTCGAGGGCCCTTTTGGGACTCCTCTCCAGTCGGTGCTGGGTCCTAAATCCTCATCTGGAGCTGAGACCAGAACCTGAGGTTTCCTCTCCTGTGCTGACACAGATCTTGGGTTTCCTAGGTAGTCTCCACAGGTGAGTCAGGCCTCGTCTCGAGTGGAGACATGCACGTCCGCTTTCCTCCCGAGCTGTAGCAGCAGTGTCAGGCTTCCCTGCGAGTTGACACAGTGATCTGTAGCTATACTTTGAGATGCCCAGGGTTGTCGCACGTGTGACCATGTTGTGAGTCAATATTCGGGGTGACAGTCGCGGAAGTGCAGGGAAATCAGGTTCAACTAGAGTTGACTGAGACATTTGGGGTCTTTTGGAATGGTGACATGAACCCTGGAGTTCCTCTCAACTTTCCTGTTAAGAGTGCCTCCTCTTGAGATGCGACGGGAATGCCGAGTATCCTTTCCTGACGAAGCAGGGAAAGGAACCCTCGTTCGAGCTGAGAATGGGACAATGGGGCTCCTCTTGGGTGCTGGCGGGACCCTCACTCTTCCTCTCGAGTGGAGACGGTTATGTTGGGGAACTTCTTCAGTTGCACAAAAGGTGTGAAGGAGGATTTCGAGGTCCCAAAGGGAAGGTGTGATTTCCGCAGCGGAAAAGGGCCACATCTCGCCTGGAGGGGAGAGTCTCCTGGTTTTTCTCGAGTAACCGAATCCAGTGTGAGGAATCCCGCCCGTGACAAGTCATGAGGAAGGAAGCCTGACAAAGCGCAAGGACGTGATCAGACTACAGGGGTTCCCCCTGGAATTTCCTGCGTATCCACCACCCCCCCCCAAAAAAATAAGAATCTGCCTGCTCTTCTACTCTTCTGGTATTCTCTGAAGGAAGTCAAATCAGGGCTTTAGTCTTCTGCATTTGAAAGGAATGTTTCTGTTAAACCCCTCTGATAGCCCTTTAGCTTGCTTAACTAGTTCCCCAGACCTCTTACAGCTTGTGAATTGCTTACAGACCCCCAACAGCGAGAGGCACAAAACTTAAAAGCATCTTAAAGATACAGAGCCTTTTCTAAAGAGCTAAAAATCATATTGGCCACAGGATTTCACTGTTGACTCAATGATTACTGCCAGGCCTCCATATTCTTTATCTTTTATGCACCTGGGAGGATGTTAATCAATGTGAATGGGATATGGAAAAAGATATACAGTAGTTTTGATGTTAGCAACACTAGACTTTGGAGTTAATTACTTTTGTTATAGATCACTGTACTCCTTGTACTTGTTATAAGTTGCTGTATTTTTGCTATGTAAGAATGCAACTTTATTTAGTGCTTTCTGAAAGTGGCACCGGACTTTGGGAAGATCAACACAAATAAGTCTTCTGGTTGACAAACCCTCAACAGAAAAAAGGCTGTATATGTTAATTGGCCCTTTTGGCAGGAAGGTGATGTAAATTACCTAAGACTTGTGTATACAACTAGGTATGCAGAGAGAAAAGCCTGGTTTTGATAAGAGTCTGGGCTGCTAACACTGCATAATTTTGTATTACCCATTGATCTCTATGTACAATCAAAAAAGTATAAAAGGCCTTNTGGACTGGTTTCCCCCGTGTCTCCTCTTTACTCTAATTCCAGGCTGAATCCCCATCTGGAGTGGGGCTGCTCACCAAGTATACTTACTTGTCCTGGCTTCTAAGAGCCGAGTGAAAGGGAGCCTAAGGCGGGGCACCCTTCGATATTCAAGTGGGCGCTGGTGGCCCAACATAGATGGTGCAAGCTCCTTGCCTGGAACTTTATTGGCCTTCCCCATAAGCTAACATATTCAGCCTTCTTCCTCCACTTACTTTTTCTGCTACATTATTTCTTCATAATCTATTCTAATCTTATATTTCTATATTAATAAATAAATAAGTTCTCCTTGCAAATGCCATCCCCTTTCCTCAAAAACCTTGGATCCACCGGTGCTGGACCCCGGCACTCAAGTTGCTGCAGGTTCCTCTAGAGTTACGACGGAGGCCTCGGGGACCCGCTCGTGTGGCCTCAGGAAAGGCCAGTCTCCATGCGAGTTGAGAGGGGCCTCTCGGGATTCCTGTCCAGTCATTGCCGGGTCCTAAGTCTTCATCTGGAGCTTAGGCCAGGACCTGAGGTTTCCTCTCCAGTGTTTACATGGATCTTGGGGTTCCTCTTAAGAGGATAACAGGCAAGAAGGCCAAGGGTCACTAAACGTAGGAAATAGCCTGCAAGTGTCAGACATTCTTATCTCCCCTAAGCGGCAGGAGGAAACAAACTAGCGATATTTTTTCCTTCTCTATACAAATTTAAAAGGAGGTTTCTCTTAAAATTCTGTGTTGCCATAATGACACCTGATTTCACTTGAAGTTAACCATTGCCTTTTTCTTATGGAAATGTTTATCTTAAGCTATGCTAATATACTATGCATTTACCCCAAACTCGGTCTTCAAGTCGGTTCTGCCTTTTGGCTCAGAACCTACTTGATAAACCAGTATGTTATACTCCTGATATTGTTCCTCTAACCTATGTAAATGACACTATTTGTATGGTGCTCTGCCCTTCTTCAAGATTCAAGTTAATCCTTTTATGGCCCAAGATAAGCCATTTGCAGCCAAGATTATCCCAAAATGGATCTTATTGAGGGGCCTGGTGCCATTCTAAGTTTTGAGACATTCCTTTCATTAACAGACTGCTGATGACTATATAACATCCAGCTAAAGACTAGCAGGGGTGTTGTACTCTTTCTGCCCCCTTATGATGCCTATGTCAGAAACTTTCTCTGTCTCCTTTATACTTTAATAAAACTTTCTTAAACAAAAGCTCTGAGCGATCAAGCCTTGTCTCTGGCCCCGGATTTAATTCTTCTCTGGAGGCCAAGAATCCCGGCGTCGTATTCAACAACAACCTTTCACTCCGGGATCTCCACGGGGGAGTCAGGCCTCGACTTGAGTGGAAACATGCACGTTCGCTTTCCTCCCGAGCTGTAGGAGCCGTGTCAGCGTTCCCAGCAAGTTGACACAGGGATCTGTAGCTTTCCCTGGAGGTGCCACAGGGCTGTCACACGTGCCATTGTGGTGTGAGTCGATTCTCGGGGTGACAGTCGAGGCAGTGCAGGGAAATCAGGTTCATCTGGAGTGCACTGAGACATCTGGGGGTCTTTTGGAGTGGTGGCACGACCCTGCATTTCCTCTCGACTTTCCTGTTGAGAGCGCCTCCTCCAGCAACGCGACGGGAATGCCGGAAATCCTTTCCTGACGAAACAGGGAAAGGAACTCGCATCTCGAGCTGATTAGGGGACAACGGGGCTCCTCTTGAGTTATGGTGGGACCCACAGTGTTCCCCTCTCAAGTCGAGACGGGTATGTCGGGGAACTTCTTGAGTTGCAGCATGGGTGTGAAGGACCCTTTCAAGGTCCAAGAAGGAAGGTGTGATTTCCCTCGAGATGCCACAGTGGAAAAGGGCGTCATCTTGCCTGAAGGGGAGAACCTCCTGGTTTTTCTCGAGTGCCGGAAGCCAGTGTGAGAAATCCCACCCGTGATAAGGTCATGCAGAAGGAAGCATGACAAAACACAAGGACGTGATCAGACTTCAGGAGTTGCCCCTGGAATTTCCTGAGAATCCACCCCCCAAAAAAATAAGAATCTGCCAGCTTTTCCACTCTTCTGATATTCTATGGAAAAATCAAATAAGGGCAATAGTCTTCTGTATTTGAAAGGGATGATTCGGGTAAACCCCTCTGATAGCTCTCTAGCTTGCCTAACTGGTTCCCTGGACCTCGTACAGCTTGTGAATTGCTTACAGACCCCCAACTGCAAGAGGCACAAAGCTTAAAAGCATCTTAAAGATACAGAGCCTTTTCTAAAGAGCTAAAAATCATATTGGCCACAGGATTTCACTGTTGACTCAATGATTACTGCCAGGCCTCCATATTCTTTATCTTTTATGCACCTGGGAGGATGTTAATCAATGTGAATGGGATATGGAAAAAGATATACAGTAGTTTTGATGTTAGCAACACTAGACTTTGGAGTTAATTACTTTTGTTATAGATCACTGTACTCCTTGTACTTGTTATAAGGCGCTGTATTTTTGCTATGTAAGAATGTAACTTTATTTAGTACTTTCTGAAAGTGGCACTGGACTTTGGGAAGATCAACACAAATAAGTCTTCTGGTTGACAAACCCTCAACAGAAAAAAGGCTGTATATGTTAATTGGCCCTTTTGGCAGGAAGGTGATGTAAATTACCTAAGACTTGTGTATACAACTAGGTATGCAGAGAGAAAAGCCTGGTTTTGATTAGAGTCTGGGTGGCAAACACTGCATAATTTTGTATTACCCATTGATCTCTATGTATAATCAAAAAAGTATAAAAGGCCTTTTGAACAATAGAGGCTGGGCAAGTCGCTGGACTGGTTTCCCCCGTGTCTCCTCTTTACTCTAATTTCAGGCTGAATTCCCATTTGGAGCGGAGAGGCCCACCAAGTCTAATTGCTTGTCCCAGCTTCTAAGACCCACACAAAGGGAGCCTAAGGCGGGGCACCCTTCGATATTCAAGAGGGCTCCGGTCCCCAACATAGATGGTGCAAGCTCCTTGTCTGTAACTTTATTGGCATTTCCCGTAAGCCAAATTATTCAGCCATCTTCCTCCACTTAATTTTCCTACTACACTATTTCTTAATAATCTAATCTAATCTTATATTTCCATATTAATAAATAAATAAGTTCCCCTCACCAACGCTGTCCCCACTTCAAATTCCCTGGATCCACCAGGGCTGGACCCCGGGACTCGAGTTGTGGCAGGTCCCTCTAGAGTTAAGATGGGGAACTCAGGGACCCGCTCGTGTGGCCTGAGGAAAGGCCAGTCTCCATGCGAGTTGCGAGGGGCCTCTCGAGATTCCTCTCCAGACGGTGCCACATCCTAAGTCCTCGTCTGGAGCTGGGGCCAGAATCTGAGGTTTACTCTCCAGTGCTGACATGAATCTTGGCGTTCCTCTGGAGTGTCCACAGGGGAGTCAGGCCTTGTCTCAAGTGGAGATATGCACGTCCACTTTCCTCCCGAGCTGTAGCAGCAGTGTCAGGCTTCTCGTCGAGTTGACACAGGGATCTGTGGCTTTCCTCGAGGTGCCACAGGGCTGTCACACGTGCCACCCTGGTGTGAGTCGATACTCGGGGTGACAGTAGAGGCAGTGCATGGAAATCAGGTTCATCTGGAGTGGACTGAGACGTTTGGGGGTCTTTTGGAATGGTGGCACGACCCCTGTATTTCCTCTCGACTTTGCTGTTGAGAGCGCCTCCTCCTGAGATGCAACGGGAATGCCAGAAATCCTTTCCCAACGAATCAGGGAAAAGAACCCTCATCTCAAGCTGAGGAGGGGACAACGGGGCTCCTCTTGAGTTGTGGTGGGACCCTCGGTGTTCCTCTCGAGTGGAGACGGGTATGTCACGGAACTTCTTGAGTTGTTGCAAGGGTGTGAAGGACGCTTTCGAGGTCCAAGATGAAAGGTGTGATTTCCCTTGAGATGCCACAGGGGAGAAGGGCCTCATCTCGCCTCTAGGGAAAATTTCCTGGTTTCTCTTGAGTTGAGGCAGGTCCCTCTCTAGTTACGACTGGGACCTCAGGGACTCGTTCATATGGCCTCAGGAAAGGCCAGTCTCCATGCGAGTTGCGAGGGGCATCTTGGGATTCATCTCCAGTCAGTGCCGGGTCCTCAGTCCTCATCTGGAGCTGAGGTCGGAACCTGAGGTTTCCTCTCCAATGCTGACTTGGATCTTGGGGTTCCTCTGGAGTCTGCACAGGGGAGTCAGGCCTCGTCACGAGTGGAGACATGCATGTCTGCTTTCCTCCCAAGCTTTAACAGCAGTGTCAGGTTTCCTGGTGAGCTGACACAGGGATCTGTGGCTTTCCCTCGAGGTGCCACAGGGCTGTCACACGTGCCACCGTGGTGTGAGTCGATACTCGGGGTGACAGTCGAGGCATTGCAGGGAAATCAGGTTCATCTGGAGTGGACTGAGACATTTGGGGATCTTTTGCAATGGTCTCACGACCCCTGGAGTTCCTCTCGACTTTCCTGTTGAGAGTGCCTCCTCCTGAGATGCAACGTGAACGCCGGGAATCCTTTTCCGATGAAGAAGGGAAAGGAACCCTCATGTTGACTTGAGGAGGGGACAACAGGGCTCCTTTTGAATTGTGGCTGTATACTCGGTGTTCCTCTCTATTGGAGAAGGGTATGTCAGGGAACTTCTTGAGTTGCAGCATGGGTGTGAAGGAACCTTTTGAGGTCCAAGAGGGAAGGTGTGATTTCCCTCGAGATGCCGCAGCAGAAAAGGGCCTCATCTTGCCTGGAGGGGAGAATCTCCTGGTTTTTCTCGAGTCCCGGAAGCCAGTGTGAGGAATCCCACTCGTGACAAGGTCATGCAGAAGGAAGTCTGACAAAATGCAAGGAAGTGATCAGACTTCAGGGGTTTCCCCTGAAATTTCCTGAGCATCCACCGCCC
>SJYQ01020013.1:93198-106856 GCA_006410935.1 Redunca redunca
CAAAGATACAGAAATGTATAACAAGTAAAAGGGGTACAGTGATTTACAACAAAAGAAAAGTAATTATCTTCAAAAGTCTAGTGTTGCTAACATCAAAACAATTATATATCTTTTTCCATATCCCGTTTACATTGATTAACATCCTCCCAGGTGCCTAAAAGATAAAGAATATGTAGGCCTGGCAGCAATCATTGAGTCAACAGTGAAATCCATCATCAATGTGATTTATAGCCCTTTAGAAAAGGCTTTGTATCTTTAAGATGCTTTAAAGCTTTGTGCCTCTCGCGTTGGGGGGGCTGTAAGCAATTCACAAGCTGTAAGAGGTCCAGGGAACACATTAGGAAAGCTAGAGAGCTATTAGAGTGGTTTAACTGAAACATCCCTTTCAAATGATGAAATCTAAAGCCCTGATTTGACTTTTTCCAGAGAATATCAGAGAGTAGAGAAGCAGAGTACAGAAGCCGGAAGATTTTTGGTTTTGCGGGTACATGCTAAGGAAATTCCAGGGGAAAACCCTGAAATCTGATCACGTCCTTGCATTTTGACAGGCTTCATTCCTCATGACCTTGTCACGGGCGGGACACCTCACGTTGGCCCCCGGCATGAGATTTCCTCTCTAGTGCTGACATGGATCTTGGAGTTACTCTGGAGTCTCCACAGGGAGTCAGGCCTCATCTCGAGTGGAGACATGCATGTCCACACTCCTCTCGAGCTGTAGCAGCAGTGTCAGGCTTCCCGTCGAGTTGACACAGGGATATGTGGCTTTCCCTCGAGGTGCCACAGGGCTGTCACATGTGCCAGCATGGTGTGAGTCAATACTCGGGGTGACAGTCGAGGCAGTGCAGGGAAATCAGGTTCCACGGGAGTGGACTGAGACTTTGGGGGGTCTTTTGGAATGGTGGCACGATCCCTGGAGTTCCTCTCAACTTTCCTGTGAGGAGCGGTTCCTCTTGAGATGCGACGGGAACACTAGGAATCCTTCCCCGATGAAACAGAGAAAGGAACCCTCATCTAGAGCTGAGGAGAGGACAACGGGGCTCCTCTTGAGTTGTGGCGGGACCATCAGTGTTCCTCTCGAGTGGAGACAGGTATGTCGGGGAACTTCTTGAGTTGTGGCAAGGGTCTAAATGATGCTTTCGAGGTTCAAGAAGGAAGGTGTGATTTACCTCGAGACTCCGAAGCGGAAAAGGGCCTCATCTCGCCTGGAGGGGAGAATCTCCCAGTTTTTATCGAGTTGCGGCAGGTCCCTCTCGAGTTACGTGGGGACCTCAGGGACCCGCTCGTGTGGCCTCAGGAAAGGCCAGTCTCCCTGCGAGTTGCGAGGGGCCTCTCGGGATTCCTCTCCATTCGGTGCCGGGTCCTAAGTCCTCATCTGGACCAGAGGCCAGAAACTGAATTTTCCTCTTCAGTGCTGACATGGACATTGAGGTTCCTCTGGAGTCTCCACAGGGGAACCAGGACTCGTCTCGAGTGAAGACATGCACGTCCAGTATCCCCCCGAGATGTAACAGCAGTGTAAAGCTTCCCATCGAGATGACACAGGGACCTGTGGCTTTCCGTCAAGGTTTTCCCACAGGGCTGTCACACATTCCACCGTGGTGTGAGTTGATACTCGTGGTGACATTCGAGGCAGTGCAGGGAAATCAGGTTCATCTGGAGCGGACTGAGACATTTGGGGGTCTTTTGGAATGGTGGCATGACCCGTGGAGTTCCTCTCGACTTTCCTGTGGAGAGCGCCTCATCTTGAAATGCAAAGTGAACGCCGAGAATCCTTTCCCGACAAAGCAAGTAAAGGAACCCTCATCTCGAGCTGAGGGAGGGGAAAGGGGGCTCTTCTTGAGTTGTGGTGGGACCCTCGGTGTTCCTCTCGAGGGGAGACGGGTATGTTGGGGAACTTCTTGAGTTGCAGCAAGGGTGTGAAGGACCCTTTCGAGGTTCAAGAGGGAAGGTGTGATTTCCCTCGAGATGCCATAGAGGAAAAGGTCCTCATTTTCCCTGGAGAGGAGAACCTTGTTTTTCTCGAGTTACAGCATGTTCCTCTTGAGTTACTATGGGGACCTCAGGGACCCATTCGTGTGGCCTCAGGAAAGGCCAGTCTCCATGTGAGTTGTGAGGGGCCTCTCGGGATTCCTCTCCAGTCAGCGCTGAGGCCTAAGTCCTCATCTGGAGCTGAGGACAGAACCTGAGGTTTCCTCTCCAGTGCTGACATGGATCTTGGGGTTTCTGTGGAGTCTCCACAGAGGGGTCAGGCCTCATCTCACGTGGAGACATGCAAGTCCGCTTTCCTTCAAGCTGTAGCAGCAATGTCAGGCTTCCCATAGAGTTGATACAGGGATCTGTGGCTTTCCCTCGAGGATTTCCCACAGGGCTGTCACACGTGTTACCGTGCTGTGAGTTGATACTCGGGGTGACAGTAGAGGCAGTGCAGGGAAATCAACTTCCTCTGGCATGGACTGAGATATTTCGGGGTCTTTTGAAAAGGTGGCATGACCCCTGGGGTTCCTCTCGACTTTCCTGTTGAGAGCGCCACCTCTTGGGATGCGACGGGAATGCCGGGAATCCTTTCCCAATGAAGCAGGGAAAGGAACCCTCATCTCGAGCGGAGGAGGGGTAAATGGGGCTCCTCTTGCGGTTGGCGGGACCCTCGGTGTTCCTCTCGAGTGGAGACGGGTATGTCAGGGAACTTCTTGAGTTGCAGAAAGGGTGTTAAGGACTCTTTCAAGGTCCAAGAGGGAAGGTGTGGTTTCCCTCGAGACACCACAGCAGAAAAGGGCCTCATCTCGCCTGGAGGGAAAATCTCCTGGTTTTCCTTGAGTTGCAGCAGGTCCCTCTCAAGTTACGATGGGGACCCCAAGGACCTGCTCATGTGTCCTCAGGAAAGGCCAGTCTCCATACCAGCTGCGAGGGGCCTCTCGGGATTCTTTTCCAGTCAGTGCCGGGTCCTAAGTCCTCCTCTAGAGCTGAGGCTGGAACCAGATGTTTCCTCTCCACAGATAACATCGATCTTGGGGTTCCTCTGGAGTCTCCACAGGGGAGTCAGACCTCATCTCGAGTGGAGACATGCATGTCCGATTTCCTCCCGAGCTGTAGCAGCAGTTTCAGGCTTTCCCGCGAGTTGACACAGGGATCTGAGGCTTTCCCTCGAGGTGCCGCAGGGCTGTCACACTTGCCACCGTGGTGTAACTCGATACTCGGGGTGACATTCGAGGAAGTGCAGGGAAATCAGGTTCATCTGGAGTGGTCTGAGACATTTTTGGATCTTATCAAATGGTGGCACGACCCCTGAATTTCCTTTCGAGTTTCCTGTTGAGAGCGCCTCCTCCTGAGATGCGACTGGAAATCCGGGAATCCTTTCCCGAAGAATCAGGGAAAGCAACCCTCATCTCGATCGGAGGAGGTGACAACGGGGCTTCTCTTCAGTTGTGGCAGGACCCTCGGTGTTCCTCTCAACTGGAGAAGGATATGTCGGGGAACTTCTTCAGTTACTGTAAGGGTGTGAAGGACTCTTTTGAGGTTCAAGAGGGAAGGGGTGATTTCCCTAGAGATGCCGCAGCGGAAAAGGGCCTCATCTGACCTGGAGGGGAGAACCTCCTGTTTTATCTCGAGTTGCGGCAGGTTCCTCTTGAGTTACATCCAGGACCTCAAGGAAACGCTCATGTGGGCTCAGGAAATGCCAGGCTCCATGCAAGTTGCAAAGGGTCTCTTGGGATTTCTCTCCAGTCGGTGCCAGGTCCTAAGTCCTCGTCTGGAGCCGAGGCCAGAACCTGAGGTTTCCTCTCCAGTGCTGACATGGATCTTGGGGTTTCTCTGGAGTCTCCACAGAGGAGTCAGGCCACGTCTCGAGTGAGACATGCTGGTCCGCTTTCCTCCCAAGCTGTAGCAGCAGTGTGTACCTTCCTGGTGTGTTGTTACAGGGATCTGTGGCTTTCTCTCGAGGTGCCACAGGGCTCTCACACGTGCCACCATGATGTGAGTTGATACTCAGGGTGACATTCGAGGCAGTGCCGGAAAATCAGGTTCATCTGGAGTGGACTGAGACATTTGGGGGTCTTTTGGAATGGTGGCACGATCTCTGGAGTTCCTCTCGACTTTCCTGTTGAGAGCGCCTCCTTCTGAGATGTGACAGGAAAGCCGGGAATCCTTTCCCAACGATTCAGGGAAAGGAACCCTCATCTCGAGCCGAGAAGGGGACAATGGGGATCCTCTTGAGTGCTGCCAGGACACTCGGTGTTCCTCTAGAGTTGAGACAGGTATGTCGGGGAACTTCTTGAGTTGCAGAAAGGGTGTGAAGGACTCTTTTGAGGTTAAAGATGGTAGGTGTGATTTCCCTATATGGAAAAATATGTATAGTAGTTTTGATGTTAGCAACACTAGACCTTTGAGTTAATTACTTTTCTTTTGTTATAAATCACCATACTCCTTTTACTTGTTATAAATTGCTTTATCCTTGCTATGTAAGAATGTAACTTTATTTAGTATTTTCAGAAGATGGCGCCAGACTTTGGGAAGATCAACACAAATAAGTCTTCTAGTTAACAAACCTTTATCAGAGAAAAGGCTGTAAAATATTAATTGTCCATTTTTGGAACAGAAGATGATGTAAATCACCTAAGACTTGTGTACACAATCAGGTATGCAGAGAGAAAAGCCTCGTTTTGATAAAAGTCTGGACTGCTAACGCTGCATAACTTTGTGTTACCCATTGATCTCCGTAATAAAAAGGCTTCTGAACAATAAAGGATGGACCTGTTTCTTGGACTAGCCTCTCGGCCTAGTTTCTTGGGAATCTGGCTCCCCCCATGTCTGTCTCTCTCACCCTTTTTCCCTCTCCTTCCTTCTCCTCTTTACTCTAATTTCAGGCTGAAGTCCCATCTGGAGTGGGGCGGCTCACCAAGTCTACTTACTTGGCCTGGATTTAAGACCCGCGCGAAAGAGAGCCTAAGGTGGGGCACTCTTAAATATTCAAGTGGGTGCTGGTGGCCCAACGTAGATGGTGCATGCTCCTTGTCTGGAACTTTATTGGACTTCCCCTTAAACCAAGTGATTCAGACTCCTTTCTCCACTTAATTTTCCTACTACACTATTTATTCCTAATCTAATCTTATATCTCTAAATACATAAGTTTTCTTCGACAAAGCCGTCCTCTCTTTGAACTCCCTGGATACATCAGGGCTGGACCCCGGCACTTCTTGAGTTGCTGCAAGGGTATGAAGGACCCTTTCGAGGTTCAAGATGGAAGGTGTGATTTCCCTTGAGATGCCACAGTGGAAAAGGGCCTCATTTTGCCTGGAGGGGAGAACCTCCTGGTTTTTCTCGAGTTGTGCCAGGTTCTTCTCGAGTTACAACGGGGACCTCAGTGACACACTCATGTGGCCTCAGGAAAGGCTGGTCTCCATTGCGAGGGGCCTCTTGGGATTCGTCTCCAGTCAGTGAAGTATCCTAAGGCCTCCAACAGAGCCGAGGTCATAACCTGAGGTTTCCTCTCCAGTGTTGATATGGATCTTGGGCTTCCTCTGGAGTTTCCACAGGGGAGTCAGGCCTCGTCTCGAGTGGAGACATGCACGTCTGCTTTCCTCCCAAGTTTAGCAGCAGTGTCAGTTTTCCCATCGAGTTGATAGAGGGATCTGTGGCTTTCCCTCGAGGTGCCACAAGGCTGTCACACGTGCCACCATGGTGTGAGTCGATACTTGGGGTGACAGTGGAGACAGTAAAGGGAAATTAGGTTCATCTGGAGTGGCCTGAGACATTTCGGGGTCTTTTGGAATGGTGGCACGACCCCTGGAGTTCCTCTCCACTTTCCTGTGGAGAGCGCCTACTCTTGAGATGTGATGGGAATGCCTAGAATCCTTTCCCAAAGAAGAATGGAAAGGAACCCTCATCTCGAGCTGAGGATGGGGAAACGGGGCTCCTCTTGAGTTGTGGCGGGACCCTCGGTGTTCCTCTAGAGTGGAGACAGGTATGTCGGAGAACTTCTTGAGTTGCTGCATGGGTGTGAAGGACCATTTCGAGGTTCAAGAGGGAACGTGTGATTTTCTTCGAGATGTCTCAGCGGAAAAGGACCTCATTTCGCCTTTAGGGGGAACCTCCTGGTTATTCTCAAGTTGCGGCAGGTTCCTCTCGAGTTATGACGGGGACCTCAGGGACCCGCTCGTATGGGCTCAAGAAAGGCCAGTCTCCATGCGAGTTCCGAGGGGCCTCTCGGGATTCCTCTCCATCGGTGCTGGGTCCTAAGTCCTCGTCTGGAGCCAAGGCCAGAACCGGAGGTTTCCTCTCCAGTGCTGACAAGGATCTTGAGGTGCCTCTAGAGTCTCCACAGGGGAGTCAGGCCTCTTCTCAAGTGGAGACATGCAAGTCCGCTTTCCTCCAGAGCTGTAGCAGCAGTGTCAGGCTTCCCGTCGAGTGACACAGGGATCTGTGGCTTTCCTTCAAGGCTTTCCCACACGGTTGTCACACGTGGCACCTTGGTGTGAATCGATACTCGGGAAGACAGTCGAGGCAGTGCTGGGAAATCAGTTTCCTCTGGAGTGGAGTGAGACATTTGGGGCTCTTTTGGAATGGTGGCACAACACATGGAGTTCCTCTCGACTTTCCTGTTGACAGTGCCTCCTCGTGAGATGCGATGGGAATGCCAGGAATACTTTCCCGATGAAGAAGGGAAAAGAACCCTCATCTCGAGCGGCGAAGGGGGAAACGGGGCTGCACTTGAGTTGTGGCAGGACCCTCGGTGTTCCTCTCGAGTGGAGACGGGTACGTCAGGCAACTTCTTGAGTTGCAGTAAGAGTGTGCAGGACCCTTTCGAGTTTCAAGAGGGAAGGTGTGATTTCCCTCAAGACACCGCAGCGGAAAAAGGCCCCATCTCGCCTGGAGGGGAGAACCTCCTGGTTTTTCTCATTGCTGCTGGTTCCTCTCGAGTTACGACGGGGACCTCAGGGAACTGCTCGTGTGGCCCCAGGAATATCCAGTCTACATGCGAGTTCCGAGGGGCCTCTCGGGATTCCTCTCCAGTTGGAGTGATGTCCAAGTCTTCGTCTGGATATGGGTCCGGAATCTGAGGTTTCCTCTCCAGTGATGACATTGATCTTGGGGTTCCTCTGGAGTCTCCACAGGGGAGTCAGGCCTCGTCTCGAGTGGAGACATGCACATCTGCTTTCCTTCGAGCTGTAGCAGCAGTGTCAGTATTCCCGTCTATTTGACACAGGGATCTGTGGCTTTCCCTCGAGTACCACAGAACTGTCACACGTGCCACCGTGCTGTGAGTCGATATTGGGGGAGACAGTCGAGGAAATGCAGGGAAATCAGGTTCATCTGGAGTGGACTGAGAGATTTAGGGGTCTTTTGGAATGGCCGCACGACCCCTTGAGTTCCTCTCGACGTTTCTGTTGAGAGCGCCTCCTCTTGAGATGCAACGGGAACGCCGGGAATCCTTTCCCGACGAAGCATGGAAAAGAACCCTCATCTCAGGCTGAGGAGGGGACAACGGGGCTCCAACTGAGTTGTGGCGGGACCCTCGGTGTTCTTCTCTAGTGAAGATGGGTATGTCGGGGAACTTCTTGACTTGCAGTAGGGGTGTGAAGGACCCTTTCGAGGTTCAAGAGTGAACTTTTCATTTCCCTCGAGATGCTGCAGCAGAAAAGGGCCTCATCTCGCTTGGAGGGGAGAATCTCCTGGTTTTTCTCGCGTTGCAGCACGTCCATCTCGAGTTATGACGGGGAGCTCTGGGACCCGCTTTTGTGGCCTCAGGAAAGGCCAGTCTCCATGCGAATTGCTGGAGTCACCTCAGGATTCCTCTCCAGTCAGTGCAGGGTTCTATATCCTCATGTGGACCTGAGGCTGAATCCTGAGGTTTCCTCTCCAGTGCTACATGGATCTTGGGGTTCCTCTGCTGTCTCCACAGGGGAATCAGGCCTCGTCTCGAGTAGAGACATGCACGTCTGCTTTCCTCCCGGGCTGTAGCAGCAGTGTCAGGCTTTCCAGCGAGTTGACACAGGCATCTTTGGCTTTCCCTCGAGGTGCCACAGGGCTGTCAAACTAGCCACCGTGTTGTGAGTCGATACTCAGGGTGACAATCGAGGCAGTGCAGGGAAATCAGGTTCATCTGGAGTTGGTAGAGACATTTGTGGGCCTATTGGACTGGTGGCACGACCACTGGATTTCCTCTCATCTTTCCTGTTGAGAGCGCCTCCTCCTGAGATTAGATGGTATCGCCGGGAATCCTTTCCCAACAAAGCAGGAAAAGGAACCCTCATCTCGAGCTTAGAAAGCACAACGGGGCTCCTCTTGAGTTGTGGTGGAAATCTCGGTGTTCCTCTCTAGTGGAGAGGGGTATGTCGGGAAATTTCTTGAGTTGGAGCAAGGTCGTGAAGGACCCTTTTGAGGTCCCAAAGGGATGGTGTGATTTCCCTCTAGACGCTTCAGCAGAAAAGGGTCTAATCTCGCCTGGGGGAGAATCTCCTGGTTTTTCTCGAGTTGTGGCAGGTCCCTCTCGAGTTACGACGGGGACCTCAGGGAACTGCTCGTGGGGCCTCAGGAAATGCCAGTCTCCTTGCGAGCTGCAAGGGGCCTCTTGGGATTCCTCTCCAGTCAGTGCCGAGTCCTATGTCCTCGTCTGGAGCTGGGGCAGGACGCTGAGGTTTTCTCTCCAGTGGTGATATGGATCTTGGGGTTCCTCTGGAGTCTCCAAAGGAGAGTCAGACCTCGTCTCGAGTGGTGACATGCACGTCCGTTTTCCTCCCGAGCTGTAGCAGCGGTGTCAGGGTTCCCAGCGAAGTGACACAGGGACATTTGGCTTTCCCTCGAGGTGCCACAGGGCTGTAACACGTGCCACCGTGGTGTGGGTCGATACTCAGCATGACAGTCGAGGCAGTGCAGGGAAATTAGGTTCATCTGGAGTGGACTGAGACATTTGGGGGTCTTTTGGAATGGTGGCACGACCCCTGGAATGCTCTCGACTTTCCTTTGAAAGCACCTCCTCCTGAGATGCAATGGGAACGCCAGGAATCCTTGCCGATGGAGCAGGGAAAGGAACCCGCATCTTGAGTTGAGGAGGAGACAACAGGGCTCCTCTTGAGTTGTGGTGGGACCCTTGGTGTTCCTCTCGAGTGGAGACGGGTATGTCACGGAACTTCTTGAGTTGTGGCAAGGGTGTGAAGGACCCTTTCGTGTTCCAAGAGTGAAGGTGTGATTTCCCTCGAGACGCCACAGCAGAAAAGGGCCTCATCTTGCCTGGAGGGAAGAATCTCCTGGTTTTCTCGAGTTGTGGCAGGTCCCTCTCGAGTTATGATGGGTACCTCAGGGACCCACTCGTTTGGCCTCATGAAAGGCCAGTCTCCATGCGAGTTTCGAGGGGCCTCTCGGGATTCCCCTCCAGTCACTGCCGGGTCCTAAGTCCTCGTCTGAAGCTGAGGCCAGAACCTGAAGTTTCCTCTCCAGTGCTGACATGGATCTTGGAGTTCCTCTGTAGTCTCCACACGGAATTCAGGCCTCATCTCGAGTGGATCCATGCACGTTCGCTTTCCTTGCAAGCGGTAACAGCAGTGTCAGGCTTCCTGTCGAGCTGACACAGGGATTCGTGGCTCTCCCTCAAGGTGCCACAGGGGTGTCACACGTGCCAACGTGGTGTGAGTCGATACTCAAATTAACAGTCGAGGCAGTGTAGGGAAATCAGGTTCATCTGGAGGGGACGGAGACATTTGGGGGCCTTTTGGAATGGTGCATGAACCCTGGAGTTCCTCTCCACTTTCCTGTTGAGAGTGCTTCCTTGAGATGCGACGGGAATGCTGGGAATCCTTTCCTGACGAAGCAGGGAGAGGAAGAGTCATCTAGAGCTGAGGAAGGGACAACAGGGCTCCTCTTGAGTTGTGGCGGGACCCTCGGTTTTTATCTCGAGTGGAGACGGGTATGTGGGGGTACTTCTTGAGTTGCATCAAGGTTCTGAAGGACCCTTTCGGGTTCCAAGAGTGAAGGTGTGATTGCCCTCGAGACGCTGCAGTGGAACAGGGCCTCATCTCTCCTGGAGGTGAGAATCTCCTGGTTTTTCTCGAGTTGTGGCAGGTCCCACTTTAGTTACGACTGGGAACTCAGGGACCCACTCGTGT
The DNA here is from genome assembly GCA_006410935.1 of Redunca redunca. Taxonomy (NCBI): domain Eukaryota; kingdom Metazoa; phylum Chordata; class Mammalia; order Artiodactyla; family Bovidae; genus Redunca; species Redunca redunca. The sequence continues at coordinate 103,293 of SJYQ01020013.1, forward strand.
GGCCTCAGGAAAGGCCAGTCTCCATGAGAGTTGCGAGTGGCCCCTCGGGATTCCTCTCCAGTCTGTGCCGGGTCCTAAGTCCTCATCTGGAGCTGAGTCCAGCACCTGAGGTTTCCTCTCCAGTGCTGACATGGATCATGGGGTTTCTCTGGAGACTCCACACGGGAGTCCGGCCTCATCTCGAGGGGAGACATGCACGTCCACTTTCCTCCCGAGCTGTAGCAGCAGTGTCAGGCTTCCTGTTGAGTTGACACAGGGATGTGTGTCTTTCTGTTGAGGTGCCACAGGGCTATCACAAGTGCCACCGTGGTGTGAGTAGATACTCGGGGTGACAGTCGAGGCAGTGCAGGGATTTCAGTTTCATCTATAGTGGACTGAGACATTTTGGGGTCTTTTGGAATGGTGACACTACCCCTGGAGTTCCTTTCCACTTTCCTGTTTAGAGTGCCTCCTTCTGAGATGCGCCGGGAATGCCGGGAATACTTTCCTGAAGAAGCAGGGAAAGGAATCCTCATCTAGAGCTGAGGAAGGGACAACGGGGCTCCTCTTGAGTTGCGGTGGGACCCTCGGTTTTTATCTCGAGTGGAGACGAGTATGTCAGGGAACATCTTGAGTTGCAGTAAGGGTATGAAGAACCCTTTCAAGGTCCAAGAGGGAAGGTGAGATATCCCTTGAGATGCGGCAGCAGAAAACAGACTAATCTCACCTGAAGGGGAGAATTCCCTGGGTTTTCTCGAATTGCGGCAGGTCCCTCTCGAGTTACGACGGGGACCTCAGGGAACCGCTCATGAGACCTCAGGAAAGGCCAGTCTCCATGCGAGTTGCGAAGGGCTCCTCGGGATTCCACTCCAGTCAGTGCCGGTTCCTTAGTCCCCGTCTAGAGCTGAGGCCGGAACCTGAGGTTTCCTCTCCAGTGCTGACATGGATTTTGGGGTTCCTCTGGACTATCCACAGGGGAGTCAGGCCTCATCTCCAGTGAAGACATGCACGTCCACTTTCCTCCCGAGCTGTAGCAGCTGTGTCAGGCTTGCCAGCGAGTTGAGACAGGGATCCTTGAATTTCACTCGAGGTGCCACTGGGCTGTCACACATGCGACCATGGTGTGAGTCGATACTTGGGGTGACGGTCGAGGCAGTGCAGGGAAATCAGGTTCATCCGGATTGGACTGAGACATTTGCGGGTCATTTGGAATGGTGGCATGACCCCTGCAGTTCCTCTCATCATTCCTGTTGAGAGCGTTCTCCTCCTGAGATGCGACGGGAATGACGGGAATCTTTTGCAGATGAAGCAGGGAAAGGAACCCTCAACTCGAGCTGAGGAGGGGACAATGGGGTTCCACTTGAGTGGTGGCGGGACCCTCGGTGTTCCTCTCGAGTGGAGACGGGTATGTCAGGGAGCTGCTTGAGTTTCAGCAATGGTGTGAAGGACCCTTTCTAGGGTCAAGAGGGAAGGTGTGATTTCCCTCGAGACGTCGCAACGGAAAAGAGCCTCATCTCGCCTGGAGGAGAGAATCTCCTGGTTTTTCTCGAGTTGCGGCAGGTCCCTCTCGAGTTATGACGGGAACCTCTGGGACCGTTCGTGTGGCCTCAAGAAAGGCCAGTCCCCATGCGAGTTGCGAGGGGCCTCTCGGGATTCCTCTCAAGTCGGTGCCGGTCCTAAGTCCTCGTCTGGAACTGAGGGCAGAACCTGAGAATTCCTCTCCAGTGCTGACATCGATCTTGCTGTCCCTCAGGAGTCTCCAAAGGGGAGTCAGGCCTCATTTCCACTGGAGACATGCACATCCGCTTTCCTCCCGAGCTGTAGCAGCAGTGTCAGGCTTCCAGGCATGTCAACAGAGGAATCTGTGGCTTTCCCTCGAGGTGCCACAGGGCTGGCACACCTGCCATCGTGGTGTGAGTCGATACTCGGGTTATCAACTGAGGCAGTGTAGGGAAATCAGGTTCATCTGGAGTGAACTTAGACATTTGGAGTCTTTTGGAATGGAGGCACGACACCTGGAGTTCCTCTCGACTTTCCTGTTGAGAGCGCCTCCTTCTGTGTTGGGACGGGAATGCAGGGAATCCTTTGCAAAGGAAGCAGGGAAAGGAACCCTCATCTCGAGCTGAGGAGGGGACAACGGGTCTCCACTTGAATTTTGGCGGGATCCTCTGTGTTCCTGTCGAGTGGAGACGGGTATGTTGGGGAACTTCTTGAGTTGCAGCAAGGGTGTGAAGGACCCTTCCATGGTCCACGAAGAAGGTGTTTTTTCCCTTGAGACTCAGCAGCGGAAAAGGGCCTCATCTCGCCTGGAGGAGAGAATCTGCTGATTTTTCTCGAGTTGCGGCTGCTCCCTCTCGAGTTACGACGGAAACCTCAGGGACCCGCTCATATAGCCTCAGGAAAGGCCAGTCTCCATTCGACTTTTGATGGGCCTCTCGGGATTCCTCTCCAGTCGCTGCCGGGTCCTAAGTACTCGTCTGGAGCTGAGGGAAGAACTTGAGGTTTTCTCTTCGGTGCAGACATGGATCTTGGGTTTTCTCTGGAGTCTCAACAGGGGAGTCAGGCTTTTTCTCGAGTGGAGACATGCATGTCCGCTTTTCTCCTGAGATGTAGCAGCAGTGTCAGGCTTCCCAGCGAGTTGACACAGGGATCTGTGTCTTCCCTCGACGTGCCACAGGGCTGTCATACATGCCACCGTGGTGTGAATCGATACTGGGGGTAACAGTCGACGCAGTGCAGGGAAATCAGGTTCATCTGGAGTGGACTGAGATATTTCGGGGTCTTTTGGAATGGTGGCACGACCCCTGTAGTTCCTCTCGACTTTCCTCTTGAGAGCGCCTCCTCCTGAGATGCAACAGGAATGCCAGGAATCCTTTCCCGTCAAAGCTGGGGAAGGAACCCTCATCTCGAGCTGAGAAGGGGACAATGGGACTCCTCTTGTGTTGTTGCGGGACCCTCAATATTTCGATGGAGTGGAGACGGGTATGTCGGGGAACTTCTTGAGTTGCTTCAGGGTGTGAAGGACCCTTTCGAAGTCCAAGACTGAAGGTGTGATTTCCCTCGAGACACTTCAGGGAAAAGTGCCTCATCTCGCCTGGAGGGGAGAATCCTGGTTTTTCTCGAGTAGAGGCAGGTCCCTCTCGAGTTACTTCAGGGACCTCAGGGAGCCACTCATGTGGCTTCAGGAAAGGACAGTCTCCAAGTAAGTTGCGAGAGGCCTCTCAGGATTCTTCTCCCATCAGTGCTGTGTTCTAAGTCCTCGTCTAGAACTGAGGCCGGACCCTGAGGTTTCCTCTACAGTACTGACATGGATCTTGGGGTTCCCCTGGAGTCTCCACAGGGGAGTCAGGCCTCGTCTCAAGTGGAGACATGCATGTCTGCTTTCCTCCCGAGCTGTAGCAGCAGTGTCAGGCTTCCCGTCGAGTTGACCCAGGGATCTGTGGCTTTCCCTCGAGGTTCCACAGGGCTGTCACATGTGCCACCGTGGTGTGAGTCGATACTCGGGGTGACAGTTGAGGCAGTGCAGGGAAACCAGGTTCATCTGGGGTGGACTGAGACATTTGCGGGTCTTTTGGCATGGTGGCA
>SJYQ01020013.1:106861-165584 GCA_006410935.1 Redunca redunca
CACGACACCTGGAGTTCCTCTCGACTTTCCTGTTGAGAGCGCCTCCTTCTGTGTTGGGACGGGAATGCAGGGAATCCTTTGCAAAGGAAGCAGGGAAAGGAACCCTCATCTCGAGCTGAGGAGGGGACAACGGGTCTCCACTTGAATTTTGGCGGGATCCTCTGTGTTCCTGTCGAGTGGAGACGGGTATGTCGGGGAACTTCTTGAGTTGCAGCAAGGGTGTGAAGGACCCTTCCATGGTCCACGAAGAAGGTGTTTTTTCCCTTGAGACTCAGCAGCGGAAAAGGGCCTCATCTCGCCTGGAGGAGAGAATCTGCTGATTTTTCTCGAGTTGCGGCTGCTCCCTCTCGAGTTACGACGGGAACCTCAGGGACCCGCTCATATGGCCTCAGGAAAGGCCAGTCTCCATTCGACTTTTGATGGGCCTCTCGGGATTCCTCTCCAGTCGCTGCCGGGTCCTAAGTACTCGTCTGGAGCTGAGGGCAGAACTTGAGGTTTTCTCTTCGGTGCAGACATGGATCTTGGGTTTTCTCTGGAGTCTCAACAGGGGAGTCAGGCTTTTTCTCAAGTGGAGACATGCATGTCCGCTTTTCTCCTGAGATGTAGCAGCAGTGTCAGGCTTCCCAGCGAGTTGACACAGGGATCTGTGTCTTCCCTCGACGTGCCACAGGGCTGTGATACGTGCCACCGTGGTGTGAATCGATACTGGGGATAACAGTCGACGCAGTGCAGGGAAATCAGGTTCATCTGGAGTGGACTGAGATATTTCGGGGTCTTTTGGAATGGTGGCACGACCCCTGTAGTTCCTCTCAACTTTCCTCTTGAGAGCGCCTCCTCCTGAGATGCAACAGGAATGCCAGGAATCCTTTCCCGTCAAAGCCGGGGAAGGAACCCTCATCTCGAGCTGAGAAGGGGACAATGGGACTCCTCTTGTGTTGTTGCGGGACCCTCAATATTTCAATGGAGTGGAGACGGGTATGTCGGGGAACTTCTTGAGTTGCTTCAGGGTGTGAAGGACCCTTTTGAGGTCCAAGACTGAAGGTGTGATTTCCCTCGAGACACTTCAGGGAAAAGTGCCTCATCTCGCCTGGAGGGGAGAATCTCCTGGTTTTTCTCGAGTAGAGGCAGGTCCCTCTCGAGTTACTTCAGGGACCTCAGGGAGCCACTCGTGTGGCTTCAGGAAAGGACAGTCTCCAAGTAAGTTGCGAGGGGCCTCTCAGGATTCCTCTCCCATCAGTGCTGTGTTCTAAGTCCTCGTCTAGAACTGAGGCCGGACCCTGAGGTTTCCTCTACAGTACTGACATGGATCTTGGGGTTCCCCTGGAGTCTCCACAGGGGAGTCAGGCCTCGTCTCAAGTGGAGACATGCATGTCTGCTTTCCTCCCGAGCTGTAGCAGCAGTGTCAGGCTTCCCGTCGAGTTGACACAGGGATCTGTGGCTTTCCCTCGAGGTTCCACAGGGCTGTCACAAGTGCCACCGTGGTGTGAGTCGATACTCGGGGTGACAGTTGAGGCAGTGCAGGGAAACCAGGTTCATCTGGGGTGGACTGAGACATTTGCGGGTCTTTTGGCATGGTGGCACGATGCCTGGAATTCCTCCCGAACTTCCTGTTGAGAGTGCCTCCTCTTGAGATGCAGCGGAAACGCCGGGAAACCTGTCCCTACAAAGCAGGGAAAGGAACCCTCATCTCGAACTGAGGAGAGGATAACGGGGCTCCTCCTGAATTGTGGCAGAACCCTCGGTGTTCCTCTCAAGTAGAAACGAGTATCTCAGGACACTGCTTGAGTTGCAGCAAGGGTGTGAAGGAACCTTTCTGGGCTCAGGAGAGAAGGTGGGATTTCTCTGGAGATGCAGCAGTGGAAAATGGCCTCAGCTGGAGGGGAGAATCTCCTGGATTTTCTCGAGTTGAGGCAGGGTTCCTCTCAAGCTACGAAGGGGACCTCAGGTACCTGCCCGTGGGGCCTTAGGAAGGTCCAGTGTCCACGCGAGTCGCGATGGCCCCTCGGGATTCCACTGAAGTCGCAGCCAGGGTCGAGGTCCTCAACTGGAGTTGAGGCCATAACCTCAGGGTTCCGCTCCAGAGCCGACATGGATCTCGGGGTTCCTCTGGGGCATCCACATAGGAGTCAGGGCCTCATCTCGTGTGGAGCCATGAAAGTTCTCTCTCCTCTCGAGCTGGAAAAGCAGTTTCAGGCTTTCTATCGGGTTGACCATAGGGATCGGTGGCTTTCTCTCGAGGTGCCACAGGACTGTCACACCAGCCATTGTGTTTTGAGTCGGTCCGCAGGGTGAATGTCTGGTAAGTGCAGGGGAGTCAGGTGTGTTTGGAGTGCACTGGGTTCTCGGGGGTCTTTTCAAATGGTGGCACGACCCTTGGAGACCCTCTCGAACGTCAGGTGGAGACCGTCTCCACTTGAGGTGAGATGGAAAGGCCAGGAATCTCTCCCTGACGAAGCAGGGAAACGGACCCTCCTCTTGGGATGAAGAGGGAGATCCGGGGCTCACCTTGAGTTGTGGTGAGAACTTCGGTGTTCCTCTCGAGTGCAGATGGGGATGTCGGGGAACTTCTTGAGTTGACTCAAGGGGGTCAAGGACCCTTTCGGGGCTCAGGAGGGAAGGTGGGATTTCTCTCGAGACGCCAAAGTGGAAAAGGGCCTCAGCATGCATTAAGGGGAGAATCTCCTGGTTTTTCGTGAGTTCCGGCAGGGTTCCTCTCGAATTACAACGGGGACCTCAGAGACCTGCTCATGGGACCGCAGGGAGGTTCAGTCTCCACGCGAGTCGCGAGGGGCCCCTCGGGATTCCTCTGCAGTCCCTGCTAGGGCCGAGGTCCTCATCTGGACTTGAGGCCGGAAACTCAGGGTTCCTCTCCAGGGCCGACATGGATCTCGGGGTTCCTCTGTGGCCTCCACAGCAAAGTCAGGGCCTCGTATCGTGTGGAGCCATGCAAGTCCGCTCTCCTCTCCAGTCGGAAAAGGACTGTCAGGCTTCCTGTCAGTTTGACTATAGAGATAGGTGGCTTTCTCTCAAGGTGCCACAGGGCTGTCACACCTACCTTCATGTTTAGAGTCGGTCCGCGGGGTTACCGTCGAGTCAGTGCAGGGGAGTCAGGTATGTCTGGAGTGCACTGGGACATCGGGGGTCTTTTAAAATGGTGGCACAATCCCTGGAGTTCCTCTCGAGCCTCAAGTGGAGACCGCCTCCTCTTGAGGTGTGATGGGAACACCGGGATTCCCTCCCCGACGAAGCAGCAAAACAGACCCTTCTCTTGGGATGAGGAGGAAGAACCGGGGCTCTTCTTGAGTTGTGGCAGGACCATCAGTGTTCCTCTCGAGTGCAGACGGGGTTGTCGGGGAACTTCTCGAGTTGCCTAAAGGGTGTCAAGGGCCGACCCTTTCGGGGCTCAGGAGGGAAGGTGGGATTTCTCTCGAGACGCTGCAGCGGAAAAGTGCCTGGCTCCCGCTGAGGGGAAAATCATTTGGTTTTTCTCGAGTTGCAGCGGGGTTCCTCTCGAGTTACAGTGGGGAGCTCTGTGACCCGCTCGTGGGGACTCAGGGAGGTCCAGTCTCAACTCGAGTCGTGATGTGCCCCTCGGGATTCCTCTGAAGTCGCAGCCGGGGCTGAGGTCCTCATCTGGAGTTGAGGCCAGAATGTCAGGGTTCCTCTCCAAGGCCGACAGGGATCTCGGGGTTCCTCTGGGGCCTCCACAGGGGAGTCAGGGCCTCGTCGCTTGTGGGGCCATGCAAGTTTGCTCTCCTCTCGAGCCGGAGAAGCAGTGTCCCACTTCCAGTCCCACTTCCAGTCGGTTGACAGGGAACGGTGGCTTTCTCTCAAGGTTCCACAGGGCTGTGACACCTGCCATCGTGTTTTGAGTCAGTCCGCGGGGTGACCTTCGACTAAGTGCAGGGAGATCAGGTGTGTCTGGAGTGCACTGGGACATCGGGGGTCTTTTGAAAGGTGGCACGAACAATGGAGTTCCTCTCAAGCGTCAAGGGGACCGCCTCTACTTGAGGTGCGATGGGAACGCCGGGATTCCCTCCCTGACGAAGCAGGGAAACGGATCCTCCTCTCGGGATGAGGAGGGAGAACCGGAGCTCTTCTTGAGTTGTGGCCGGGCGTTCCTCTCAAGTGCAGACGGGAATGTAGGGGAACTACTTGAGTTGTCTCAAAGGTGTCAAGGACCCTTTCTGGGCTCAGGAGGGATGGTGAATTTCTCTCGGGGTTACCGTCGAGTCAGTGCAGGGGAGTCAGGTGTGTCTGGAGTGCACTGGGACTTCGGGGACTTTGAAATGGTGGCACGACGCCTGGAGTTCCTTCCTAGCGTCAGGTGGAGACTGCCTCCTCTTGAAGTGCACCAGGAAAGTCGGGATTCCCTCCCCAACAAAGCAGGGAGACGAACCCTCCTTTCAGGATGAGGAAGGAGAACCGGGCCTCTTCTTGAGTTGTGCCAGGACCCACTGTGTTCCTCTCGATGGCAGAAGGGATGTCGTGGAACTTCTTGAGTTGCCTCAAGGGAGTCAAAGACATTTTCGGGGCTCCAGAGGGAAGGTGGGATTTCTCTGGAGATGCCGCAGCCGAAAAGGGCCTCAGCTTGCATTGAGGGGAGAATCTCCTGATTCTTCTCGAGTTGCGATGGGGTTCCTCTCGAGTTACCATAGGGACCTCAGGGACCCACTCGTGCGGCCTCAGGTGGGTCCAGTCTCCAGGCGAGTCATGATGTCCCCTCGGGATTCCTCTGAAATCTCAGCTGGGGCCGAGGTCTTCATCTGGAGTCGAGACCGGAACCCTGGGTTCCTCTTCAGGGCCAACATGGATCTCGGGGTTCCTCTGGTCCGTCCACATTGGAGTCAGGGCCTCGTCTCGTGTGGAGCCATGCAAGTCCGCTCTCCTCTCGAGCCAGAAAAGTAGCGTCAGGCTTTCTGTTGTGTTGACTATAGGGATCAGTGGCTTTCTCTGTAGGCGCCACAGGCTTTCACCTCTGCCATCGTGTTTTGGGTCGGTAGGCGGGGTAACCATCGAGTCAGTGCAAGGGAGTCAGGTGTGTCTGGAGTGCACTGGGACCTTGGGGGTCTTTTGAAATGGTGGCACGACCCCTGGAGTTCCTCTCGAGCGTCAAGTGGAGATCACCTCCTCTTGAGGTGTGACGGGAACGTCGGGATTCCCTCCCAGACGAAGCAGGGAGATGAACCCTCCTCTCGAATGAGGAGAGAGAACGGGTCTCTTCTTGAGTTATGCCGGGACCAAAGGTGTTCCTCTCGAGGGCAGAAGGGGATGTTGGGGAACTTCTTGAGTTGCCTCAAGGGTGTCAAGGACCCTTTCGGGGTTCTGGAGGGAAGGTGGGATTCCTCTCGAGACACCACAGCGGAAAAGGGCCTCAGATCGCGTTGAGGGGAGAATCACCTGATTCTTCTCGAGTTGCTGCGGGGTTCCTCTCGAGTTATGACGGGGACATCAGGAACCCGCTCGTGGGGCCTCAGGGAGGTCCAGACTCCATGCGAGACGCGAGGGGCCCCTCAGGATTCCTCTGTAGTCACTGCCGTGGCCAAGATCCTCATCTGGAGTTGAGGTGGAAACTCAGGGTTCCTCTCCAGGGCCGACATGGATCTTGGGGTTCCTCTGGAGCATCCACAGGGGAGTCAGGCCTCATCTCGTGTGGAGCCATGCAAGTCTGCTCTCCTCTCAAGCCTGAAAAGCACTGTCAGGCTTCCTGTCAGGTTGACCATAGGGATCAGTGGCTTTCTCTTGAGGTGCCACAAGGATGTCACACCCGCCATTGTGTTTTGAGCCGGTGCACAGGGTGACCATTGAGTCAGTGCAGGGGTGTCAGGTGTGTCTGATGTGCACTGGGACATCGCGGGATTTTTTTGAAATGGTGGCACGACCCTTGGAGTTCCTCTGGAGTGTCAGGTGGAGCCCACCTCCTCTTGANCGAGCCGGAAAAGTAGTGTCAGGCTTTCTGTTGTGTTGACTATAGGGATCAGTGGCTTTCTCTGTAGGCGCCACAGGCTTTCACCTCTGCCATCATGTTTTGGGTCGGTAGGCGGGGTAACCATCGAGTCAGTGCAAGGGAGTCAGGTGTGTCTGGAGTGCACTGGGACCTTGGGGGTCTTTTGAAATGGTGGCATGACCCCTGGAGTTCCTCTCGAGCGTCAAGTGGAGATCACCTCCTCCTGAGGTGTGACGGGAACGTCGGGATTCCCTCCCAGATGAAGCAGGGAGATGAACCCTCCTCTCAAATGAGGAGAGAGAACGGGTCTCTTCTTGAGTTATGCCGGGACCAAAGGTGTTCCTCTCGAGGGCAGAAGGGGATGTTGGGGAACATCTTGAGTTGCCTCAAGGGTGTCAAGGACCCTTTCGGGGTTCTGGAGGGAAGGTGGGATTTCTCTTGAGACACCACAGCGGAAAAGGGCCTCAGATCGCGTTGAGGGGAGAATCACCTGATTCTTCTCGAGTTGCTGCGGGGTTCCTCTCGAGTTACGACGGGGACATCAGGAACCCGCTCGTGGGGCCTCAGGGAGGTCCAGACTCCATGCGAGACGCGAGGGGCCCCTCAGGATTCCTCTGTAGTCACTGCTGTGGCCAAGATCCTCATCTGGAGTTGAGGTGGAAACTCAGGGTTCCTCTCCAGGGCCGACATGGATCTCAGGGTTCCTCTGGAGCGTCCACAGGGGAGTCAGGCCTCATCTCGTGTGGAGCCATGCAAGTCTGCTCTCCTCTCAAGCCTGAAAAGCACTGTCAGGCTTCCTGTCAGGTTGACCATAGGGATCGGTGGCTTTCTCTTGAGGTGCCACAAGGATGTCACACCCGCCATTGTGTTTTGAGCTGGTGCACAGGGTGACCGTTGAGTCAGTGCAGGGGTGTCAGGTGTGTCTGATGTACACTGGGACATCGCGGGATTTTTTTGAAATGGTGGCACAACCCTTGGAGTTCCTCTGGAGTGTCAGGTGGAGCTCACCTCCTCTTGAAGTGCGACGGGAACACCGGGATTCTCGCCCCGACGAAGCAGGGAAACAGACCCTCCTCTCGGAATGAGGAGGGAGAAGCAGGGCTCTTCTTGAGTTGTGTCGGGACCCTCGGTGTTTCTCTCGAGTGCAGACGGGGATGTCGGGGAACTTCTTGAGATGCCTCAAGGGTGTCAAGGACCCTTTGGGGGCTCAAGAGGGAAGGTGGGATTTCTCTCGAGACACCGCAGTGGAAAAGTTCCTCAGCTCACGCTGAGGGAAGAATCTCCTGGTTTTTCTCAAGTTGCGACGGGGTTCCTCACGAATTGCGACGGGGACCTCAGGGACCCGCTCGTGGGGCCTCAGGGTGGTTCAGTCTCCACGCGAGTCGCAAGCGGCCCTTGGGATTCCTCTGTAGTCACTGCTGGGGCNTCTGGAGTTGAGGCCAAAAACTCAGGTTTCCACTCCAGGGCTGACATGGATTTCGGTTTTCCTCTAGGGCGACCACAGGGGAGTCAGGGCCTCGTCTCCTGTGGAGCCATGCAAGTCCGCTCTCCTCTCCAGCCGGAAAAGCAGTGTCAGGCTTCCTGTCGGGTTGACCATAAGGATTGGTGGCTTTCTCTAAAGGCACCACACGGCTGTCACACCTGCCATCGTGTTTTGAGACGGCCCTCGGGGTGACTGTCGAGTCAGCGCAGGGGAGTCAGGTGTGTCTGGAGTGCACTGGGACATCGGGGGTCTTTTCAAATAATGGCACGACCCTTGGAGATCCTCTCAAGCGTCAGAGGGAGACCGCCTCCTCTTGAGGTGCGAGGGGAACGCCGGGAACCTCTCCCCCATGGTTCAGGGAAAAGGACCCTCCTCTCGGGATGAGGAGGGAGAACACGGGATAATCATGAGTTGCGGTGGGACCTTTGGTGTTCCTCTCGAGTGCAGAAGCGGATGTTGGGGAACCTCTTGAGTTGCCTCAAGGGTGACAGGGACCCTTTTGGGACTCAGGATGGAAGGTGGGATTTTTCTCGAGACGCCAAAGTGGGAAAGGGCCTCAGCACGCATGAAGGGGAGAATCTCCTAGCTTTTCTAGAGTTATGACAGGGACTTCAGGGACCGCCCGTGGTGCCTCAGGGAGGTTCGGTCTCCACGCGAGTCCCATGGGGCCCCTCGGGATTCCTCTGCAGTCGCTGCCGGGGCTGATGTCCTCATCTGGAATTGAGGCCAGAACCTCAGGGTTCCTCTCCAGGGCCGACATGGACCTCGGGGTTCCTCTGTGGAGTGTACAGGGGAGTCAGGGCCTCGTCACGTGTGGAGCCATGCACGTCTGCTCTGCTCTCAAGCCAGAAAACAGTGTCAGGCTTCCTGTCGTGTTGACCATAGGGATCGGTGGCTTTCTCTGGAGGCACCACAGGGCTTTCACCCCTGCAATCGTGTTTTGGGTCGGTCCACGGGATTACCATCGAATCAGTGCAGGGGAGTCAGGTGTGTCTGGAGTGCACTTGGATATTGGAGGTCTTTTGAAATGGTTTGCATGACCCCTGGTGTTCCTCTGAGCGTCAAGTGGAGACCGCCTCCCCTCGAGGTGGGACAGGAATGCTGGGATTCCCTCCCCAATGAAACAGGGAAAAGGACCCTCATCTCGGGATGAGGTGGGAGAACCGGGGCTCTTCTTGAATTGTGGTCAGACCCTCGGTGCTCCTCTCAAGTGCAGACGGGGACGTCGGGGAACTTCGTGAGTTGCCTCAAGGGTTGCAAGGACACTTTCGAGGCTCAGGAGAGAAGATGGGATTTCTCTCGAGACGTCGCTGCAGAAAAGGGCCTCAGCTCGCGTTGAGGGGAGTATCTCCTGGTTTTATTCGTGTTGTGGCAGGGTTCGTCTCGTGTTACAACTGGGAATTCAGGGTCCCGCTCTGGGGTTTCAGGGAGGTCAAGTCTCCACGTGGGTCGCGAGGGGCTCCTCGGGATTCCTCTTCCGTCGCTGTCGGGGCCGAGGTCCTCATGTGGAAATGAGGCCGGAACCTCAGGGTTCCTCTCCAGGGCCGACATGGATCTTGGGGTTCCTCTGGGGCGTCCACAGGGAAGTCACGGCCTCGTCTTGTGTGGAGCCATGCTAGTCCACTCTCCTCTCGAGCCAGAAAAGCAGTGTCAGGCTTCCTGTTGGGTTGATCATAGGAATCGGTGGCTTTCTCTCAAGGGGCGACAAGGCTGTCATACCTGCCATCATGTTTTGAGTCGGTCCTCGTGCTGACCGTCAAGTCAGTGCAGGGGATTCAGATGTGTCTGGAGAGCACTGGGACATCAGGGGTCTTTTGAAATTGTGGCACAACACCTGGAGTTCCTCTAGAACATCAGGTGGAGACCGCCTCCTCTTGAGGTGCAACGGGAACGCCGTGATCCATCGCCCCCCCAACCACCACCACGGATGAAACAAGGAAACGGAACCTCCTCTCGGAATGAGGAGGGAGATCCGGGGCTCTTCTTGAGTTTTGGCGGGACCATCGGTGTTCCTCTTGAGTCCAGACGGGGATGTCGAGGAAATTCTTGAGTTGCCTCTAGGGTGTCAGGGACCTTTTCGGGGCTCCGGAGGGAAGGTGACATTTCTCTCGACACGCCGCAGTGGAAAAGGGCCTCAGCTCGCGTTGAGGGGAGAATCTCCTGGTTTTTATCGAGTTGCGGTGGGGTTCCTCTCTAGTTAAGACGGAACCTCAGGGACCTGTTCTTGGGACCTCAAGGAGGTCCAGTCTCCACGTGAATCGCGATGGGCCCCTCAGGATTCCTCTGCAGTCGCTCCTGGGGCCAAGGTCCTCATCTGGAGTTGAGGCCAAANATCTTGGGGTTCCTCTGGGGCATCCACAGGGGAGGCAGGGCCTCGTCTCGTGTGGATCCATGCAAGTCCACACTCTTCTTGAGCCATAAAAGCAGTGTCCCACTTCCAATGGGGTTGACCATTGGGATCGGTAGCTTTCTCTCGAGGTGCCACGTGGCTGTCACACCTGCCATCGTGTTTTGATTTGGTCCATGGGGTGAATGTCGAGTCAGTGCAGGGGAGTCAGGTGTGTCAGGAGTGCACTGGGACATCGGGAGTCTTTTGAAATGGTGGCACGATCCTGGAGTTCCTCTCGAGCATCAAGTGGAGACCTCCTCCTCTTGAGGTGTGACAGGAACACAGGGATTCCCTCCCCGAAGAAACAGGGAAAGGGAACCTCCTTTTGGGATGAGGAGGGAGAACTGGGGCTCTTTTTGAGTTGTGGCAAGACCCTCAGTGTTCCTCTCGAGTGCAGACGGGGATGTTGGGGAACTTCTTAAGTTGCCTTAAGGGTGTCAAGGACCCTTTCGGGGCTCAGAATGGAAGGTGTGATTTCTCTCAAGACATCGCAGCAGGAAAGGGCCCCATAACGCATTAAAATGGGCCTCATCACGAGTTGAATGGTGAATATCCTGGCTTTTCTTTATTTGGGGTGGGGTTCCTCTCAAGTTACGACGGGGACCTCAGGGATCCACTCGTGGGGCCTCAGGGAGGTCCAGTCTCCACGCGTGTCGCGAGGGGTCCCTCGGGATTCCTCTGCAGTCGCTGCTGGGGCCAAGGTCCTCATTTGGAGTTGAGGCCGAAACCTCAGGGTTCCTCTCCAGGGCCTACATGGATCTCCGGGTTGCACTGGGGCGTCCACAGGGGAGTCAGGGCCTCGTCTCGTGTGGAGCCATGCAAGTCCGCTCTCCTCTCCAGCCGGAAAAGCAATGTCAGGCTTCCTGTCTGGTTGACCATAGGGATCGGTGGCTTTCTCTCGAGGCGCCACATGGCTGTCACACCTGCCATCATGTTTTGATTTGGTCCGCGGGGTGACCGTCGAGTCAGTGCAGGGGAGTCAGGTGTGTCTGGAGTGCACTGGGATATCAGGGGTCTTTTGAAATGGTGGCAAGACCCCTGGAGTTCCTCTCAATCGTCAAGTGGATACCGCCTCCTATTGAGGTGCGATGGGATCACCGGGATTCTCGCCCGACGAAGCAGGGAAACAGACCCTCCTCTCGGGATGAGGAGGGAGAACCAGGGCTCTTCTTGAGTTGTGGCGGGACCCTCGGTGTTCCTCTCGAGTGCAGACGGGGATGTCTGGAAACTTCTTGAGTTGCCTTAAGGGTGTCAAGGACCCTTTCGGGACTCAGGAGGGAAGGGAGGATTTCTCTGGAGACGCCGCAGGGGAAAAGGGCCTCAGCAAGCATTAAGGAGAGGATCTCCTGGTTTTTCTTGAGTTGCGGTGGGGTTCCTCTCGAGTTACTATGGGGACCCCAGGGACTGGTTCGTGGGGCCTCGGGGAGATCCAGTCTCCCCTCGAGTCGCGAGGGGCCCCTCGGGATTCCTCTGCAGTCACTGCCGGGTGGAAGTCCTCATCGGGAGTTGAGGCCGGAACCTCAGGGTTCCACTCCAGGGCCGACATGGATCTCGGGGTTCCTCTGGGGCGTCCACAGGGGAGTCAGGCCTCTTCTGGTGTGGAACCATGCCAGTCTGCTCTCCTCTCGAGCCGGAAAAGCAGTGTCACACTTCCTGTAGGATTGACCATAAGGATCAGTGGCTTTCTCTCGAGGCACCACAGGATTGTTGCCCCGGCCATCATGTTTTTGAGTCGGTCCTCGGTGTGACCGTCAGGTCAGTGCAGGGGAGTCAGGTGTGTCTGGAGTACACTGGGACATCGGGGTCTTTTGAAACGGTGGCACGACACCTGGAGTTCTCTCGAGCGTCTGGTGGAGACCGCCTCCTCTTGAGGTGCGACGGGATCACCTGGATTCTAGCCCCACGA
Source organism: Redunca redunca (assembly GCA_006410935.1). Lineage (NCBI taxonomy): Eukaryota > Metazoa > Chordata > Mammalia > Artiodactyla > Bovidae > Redunca > Redunca redunca. The sequence goes on from SJYQ01020013.1 coordinate 118,587, forward strand.
AGCAGGGAAACAGACCCTCCTCTCGGGATGAGGAGGGAGAACCGGGGCTCTTCTTGAGTTGTGGTGGGACCCTCGGTGTTCCTCTCGAGGGCATACGGGGATGTCGAGACACTTCTCAAGTTGCCTCAAGGATGTCAAGGACACTTTCCGGCTCAGGAGGGAAGGTGGGATTTCTCTCAAGACGCCACAAGGGAAAAGGGCCTCAGCTCATGAAGAGTGGAGAATCTCCTGGCTTTTCCCGAGTTGCAGCGGGGTTCCTCTTGAGTTACGACGGGGACCTACATGACCCGCTCATGGGGCCTCAGGGAGGTCGAGTCTCCACGCGAATCACGAGGGGCCCCTCGCGATCCCTCTGCAGTCGCTGCCGGGGCCAGGGTCCTCATCTGGAGTTGAGGCCGAAACCTCAGGCTTCCTCTCCAGGGCCGACATGGATCTTGGTGTTCCTCTGGGGCTTCCACAGGGGAGTCAGGGCCTCATCTCGTGTGGAGCCATGCAAGTCCTCACTCCTCTCGAGCCGGAAAAGCCCTGTCAGGCTTCCTGTCAGTTTGACCATAGGGATCGGTGGCTTTCGCTCGATGCACCACACAGCTGTCACACCTGCCATCATGTTTTGATTTGCTCCGCAGGGTGACCATCGAGTCAGTGCAGGGGAGTCAGGTGTGTCTGGAGTGCACTGGGACATCGGGAGTCTTTTGAAATGCTGGCACAATCCCTGGAGTTCCTCTCAAGCATCAAGTGAAGATCGCCTCATCATGAGGTGGGACGGGAACGCCGGGATTCCCTCCCCAACGAAGCAGGGAAAGGGAACCTCCTCTCGGGATGAGGAGGGAGAACCGGGGCTCTCTTGAGTTGTGGCGGGACCATCGGTGTTCCTCTCGAGGGCAGACGGGGATGTCGGGGAACTTCTTGAGTTGTCTCAAGGGTGTCAAGGACCCTTTCGGGGCTCAGGAGGGAAGGTGTGAATTCTCTTGAGACGCTGAGGTGGAAAAGGGTCTCAACACGCGTTAAAAACGGCTTCATCACGAGTTGAGAGGTGAATCTCCTGGTTTTTCTTTGTTTAGGGCATCGTTCCTCTCAAGATACGACAGGGACCTCAGGGATCTGCTCGTGGGACCTCAGGGAGGTCCAGTCTCCACTCGAATAGCGAGGGGGCCTCGGGATTCCTCTGCAGTCCCTGCTTGGGCCGAAGTCCTCATCTGGAGTTGAGGCCGGAACCTCAGGGTTCCTCTCCAGGGCCGACATGGATCTTGGGGTTCCTCTGGGGCGTCCACATGGGAGTCACGGCCTCGTCTTGTGTGGAGCCATGCTAGTCCTCTCGAGCCAGAAAAGCAGTGTCAGGCTTCCTGTTGGGTTGATCATAGGAATCGGTGGCTTTCTCTCAAGGGGCGACAAGGCTGTCATACCTGCCATCATGTTTTGAGTCGGTCCTCGTGCTGACCGTCGAGTCAGTGCAGGGGATTCAGATGTGTCTGGAGAGCATTGGGACATCAGGGGTCTTTTGAAATTGTGGCATGACACCTGGAGTTCCTCTAGAACGTTAGGTGGAGACCGCCTCCTCTTGAGGTGTGACGGGAACACAGTGATTCCCGTCGCCCCCCTCCCCCCAACCACGGATGAAACAAGGAAACGGACCCTCCTCTTGGAATGAGGAGGGAGATCCGGGGCTCTTCTTGAGTTTTGGCGGGACCCTCGGTGTTCCTCTCGAGTCCAGACGGGGATGTCGAGGAACTTCTTGAGTTGCCTCTAAGGTGTCAGGGACCTTTTCGGGGCTCCAGAGGGAAGGTGACATTTCTCTCGACACGCCACAGTGGAAAACGGCCTCAGCTCGCGTTGAGGGGAGAATCTCCTGGTTTTTATCGAGTTGCAGTCTCCACTCGAGTCGCAAGGGGCCCTCGGGATTCCTCTGCAGTCCCTGCTTGGGCCGAGTCCTCATCTGGAGTTGAGACCGGAACCTCAGGGTTCCTCTCCAGGGCCGACATGGATCTCGGGGTTCCTCTGGGGCGTCCACAGAGGAATCAGGCCTCGTATCGTGTGGAGCCATGCAAGTCCACTCTTCTCTCCAGCCGGAAAAGCAGTGTCAGGCTTCCTGTCAGGTTGACCATAGGGATTGGTGGCTTTCTCTCGAGATGCCACAGGATTGTCACCCTGGCTATTGTTTTGAGTCTGTACTCGGGGTGACTGTCGAGTCAGTGCAGGGTAATCAGGTGTGTCTGGAGTGCACTGGGACATCGGGGGTCTTTGAAATGGTGGCACAACCCATGGAGTTCCTCTCGAGCGTCAAGCGGGTACTGCCTCCTCTTGAGGTGCAACGGGAACACCAGGATTCCCTCCCTGACGAAGCAGGGAATGGGACCTTCCTCTCAGGATGAGGAGGGAGAAGCGGGGCCCTTCTTGAGTTGTGGCGGGACCCTCGCTGCTCCTCTCGTGGGCAGACAGGGATGTCAGGCAACTTCTTGAGTTGCCTCAAGGGTGTCAAGGTCCCCTTCGGGGCTCAGGACGGAATTTTAGATTTCTCTCAAGACGCCAAAGTGGAACAGGGACTCAGCTCGTGTTGAGGGGAGAATCTCCTGGTTTTCTTGAGTTGCCTCAGGGTTCCTCTTGAGTTACTACGGGGACCTCAGGGATGCGCTTGTGGGGCCTCAGGGAGGTTCAGTCTCCACTCGAGTCGCTAGGGGCCACTCGGGATTCCTCTGCAGTCCCTGCCTGGGCCGAGGTCCTCATCTGGAGTTGAAGCCAGAACCTCAGGGTTCCTCTCCAGGGCCGACATGGATCTCGGGGTTCCTCTGGGGCGTCCACAGAGGAATCAGGCCTCCTATCGTGTGGAGCCATGCAAGTCCACTCTCCTCTTGAGCCGGAAAATCAGTGTCAGGCTTCCTGTCGGGTTGACCATAGGGATTGGTGGCTTTTTCTCGAGGCGCCACAGGATTGTCACCCCGGCCATCGTGTTTTGACTCTGTACTCGGGATGACAGTCGAGTGAGTGCAGGGGAGTCAGGTGTGTCTGGAGTGTACTGGGATATCGGGGGTCTTTGAAATGGTGGCACGACCCATGGAGTTCCTCTCGAGCATCAAGTGGAGACAGCCTCCTCTTGAGGTGTGATGGAAACGCTAGGATTCCCTCCCCAACGAAGCGTGGNAGGGAAGGTGTGAATTCTCTTGAGACGCTGAGGTGGAAAAGGGTCTCAACACGCGTTAAAAACGGCTTCATCACGAGTTGAGAGGTGAATCTCCTGGTTTTCTTTGTTTAGGGCATCGTTCCTCTCAAGATATGACAGGGACCTCAGGGATCTGCTCGTGGGACCTCAGGGAGGTCCAGTCTCCACTCGAATAGCAAGGGGGCCTCGGGATTCCTCTGCAGTCCCTGCTTGGGCCGAAGTCCTCAGCTGGAGTTGAGACTGGAACCTCAGGGTTCCTCTCCAGGGCCGACATGGATCTTGGGGTTCCTCTGGGGCATCCACAGGGGAGTCACGGCCTTGTCTTGTGTGGAGCCATGCTAGTCCACTCTCCTCTCGAGCCAGAAAAGCAGTGTCAGGCTTCCTGTTGGGTTGATCATAGGAATCGGTGGCTTTCTCTCAAGGGGCGACAAGGCTGTCATACCTGCCATCATGTTTTGAGTCGGTCCTCGTGCTGACCGTCAAGTCAGTGCAGGGGATTCAGATGTGTCTGGAGAGCACTGGGACATCAGGGGTCTTTTGAAATTGTGGCACAACACCTGGAGTTCCTCTAGAACGTCAGGTGGAAACCGCCTCCTCTTGAGGTGAGACGGGAACACAGTGATTCCCGTCCCCCCCCCCACCCCGGCCCCGGATGAAACAGGGAAACGGAACCTCCTCTCGGAATGAGGAGGGAGATCCGGGGCTCTTCTTGAGTTTTGGCGGGACCCTCGGTGTTCCTCTCGAGTCCAGACGGGGATATTGAGGAACTTCTTGAATTGCCTCTAGGGTGTCAAGGACCTTTTCGGGGCTCCAGAGGGAAGGTGACATTTCTCTCGACATGCCACAGTGGAAAAGGGCCTCAGCTCGCATTGAGGGGACAATCTCCTGGTTTTTATCGAGTTGTGGTCTCCACTCGAGTCACAAGGGGCCCTCGGGATTCCTCTGCAGTCCCTGCTTGGGCCGAGTCCTCATCTGGAGTTGAGACCGGAACCTCAGGGTTCCTCTCCAGGGCCGACATGGATCTCGGGGTTCCTCTGGGGCGTCCACAGAGGAATCAGGCCTCGTATCGTGTGGAGCCGTGCAAGTCCACTCTTCTCTCCAGCCGGAAAAGCAGTGTCAGGCTTCCTGTCAGGTTGACCATAGGGATTGGTGGCTTTCTCTCGGGGTGCCACAGGATTGTCACCCCGGCCATTGTTTTGAGTCTGTACTCGGGGTGACTGTCGAGTCAGTGCAGGGTAATCAGGTGTGTCTGGAGTGCACTGGGACATCGGGGGTCTTTGAAATGGTGGCACAACCCATGGAGTTCCTCTCGAGCGTCAAGCGGGTACTGCCTCCTCTTGAGGTGCAACGGGAACACCGGGATTCCCTCCCTGACGAAGCAGGGAATGGGACCCTCCTCTCAGGATGAGGAGGGAGAAGCGGGGCTCTTCTTGAGTTGTGGCGGGACCCTCGCTGTTCCTCTCGTGGGCAGACAGGGATGTCAGGCAACTTCTTGAGTTGCCTCAAGGGTGTCAAGGTCCCCTTCGGGGCTCAGGAGGGAATTTTAGATTTCTCTCAAGACGCCAAAGTGGAACAGGGACTCAGCTCGTGTTGAGGGGAGAATCTCCTGGTTTTCTCGAGTTGCCTCAGGGTTCCTCTTGAGTTACTACGGGGACCTCAGGGATGCACTTGTGGGGCCTCAGGGAGGTTCAGTCTCCACTCGAGTCGCTAGGGGCCACTCGGGATTCCTCTGCAGCCCCTGCCTGGGCCGAGGTCCTCATCTGGAGTTGAGACCGGAACCTCAGGGTTCCTCTCCAGGGCCGACATGGATCTCGGGGTTCCTCTGGGGCATCCACAGAGGAATCAGGCCTCGTATCGTGTGGAGCCATGCAAGTCCACTCTCCTCTTGAGCCAGAAAATCAGTGTCAGGCTTCCTGTAGGGTTGACCATAGGGATTGGTGGCTTTTTCTCAAGGCACCACAGGATTGTCACCCCGGCCATCGTGTTTTGACTCTGTACTCGGGATGACCGTCGAGTGAGTGCAGGGGAGTCAGGTGTGTCTGGAGTGTACTGGGATATCGGGGGTCTTTGAAATGGTGGCACGACCCATGGAGTTCCTCTCGAGCGTCAAGTGGAGACAGCCTCCTCTTGAGGTGCGATGGAAACGCTAGGATTCCCTCCCCAACGAAGCATGGAAATGGACCCTCCTCTTGGGATGATGAGGGAGAACCGGATCTCTTCTTGAGTTGTGGTGGGCCCCTCTCTGTTCCTCTCGAGGGCAGACGGGGATTTTGGGGAACTTCTTGAGCTACCTCAAGGGTGTCAAGGACAATTTCGGGGATCAGGAGGGAAGGTGGGATTCCTCTGAGACCTGCAGTGGAAAAGGGCCTCAGCTCGCTTTGAGGAGAGAATCTTCCAGTTTTTCTCAAGTTACGGCGGGGTTCCTCTCGAGATATGACAGGGAACTCAGGGACATGCTCGTGGGGTCCTCGGAATGTCTAGTCTCCATGCGAATTTCGAGGGGCTTCTCGGGATTCCTCTGCAGTCGCTGCAGGGGCCGTGGTCCTCATCTGGAGTTGAGGCCGGAACCTCAGGATTCCTCTCCCGAGCCAACATGGATCTCAGGGTTCCTATGGGGTTTCCACAGGGAAGTCAGGCCACGTCTTGTGTGGAGACATGCACGCCCGCTCTCTTCTTGAGCCGGAAAAACCGTGTCAGGCTGTCTGTCGGGTTGACATAGGGATCGGTGGCTTTTTCTCGAGGTGTCCAAGGGTGTCACACCAGCCATCGTGTTTTGAGTCAGTCCTCGGGGTGACGGTCGTGTCAGTTGCAGGGGAGTCAGGTGTATCTGGAGTGCATTGGGACATTGGGGTCTTTTGAAATAGTGGCATGACTCCTGGAGTTCCTCTCGAGTGTCAAGTTGAGACCGACTCCACTTGAGGTGCGACGGGAACGCCGGGATTCCTTTCCTGACGAAGCAGGGAAACAGACCCTCCTCTCAGGAGGTAGAGGGAAATCCGGGACTCTTCTTGAGTTGTGGCGGGACCCTCGGTGTTCCTCTCGAGTGGAGACGTGTATATCAGGGAACTTCTTGAGTTGCCTCAAAGGTGTCAAGAAGCCTTTCGAGGCTCAAGAGGAAGGTGGGATTTCTCTCGAGAGCCCACAGTGGAAAAGGGCCTCATCACGCATTGAGGGGATAATCTTGTTTTTCCTGGTTTGCAGCAGCAAACTTGGGGTCGCTCTCGAGTTACAATGGGGAACTCAGGGACCCGCTCATGGGGTCCTCGGAACATCTAGTATCCATGCTAGGTGCGAGGGGCTTCTCAGGATTCCTCTGCAGTCACTTCCGGGGCCTAGGTCCTCAACTGGAGTTGAGGCCAGAAACTCCGGTTTCCTCTCCTGTGCCGACATGGATCTTGGGGTTCCTCTTGGGTTTCCCCAGGGGAGGCAGGCCCCATCTTGTGTGGAGACATGCACGTCCACTCTCATCTCGAGCTGGAAAAGTAGTGTCAGGCTTCCTGTCGGGATGACTTAGGGATTGGTGGCTTTCTCTCGAGGTGCCACAGGGCTGTCACACCTGCCATCGTGTTTTGAGTCGGTCCTCGGGGTGACCATCAAGTCAGTTGAAGGGGAGTCAGGTGTATCTAGAGTGCATTGGGACATCGGGGTCTTTTGAAATGGTGGCACGACCCCTCGAGTTCTTCTGGAGTGTCGAGTTGAGACCACCTCCTCTAAAGGTGGGAAGGGAACACCGGGAATTCTTTCTCTGACGAAGCAGGGCCACGGATCCTCCTCGCGGGATAAGGAGGGGAAACCGGGGCTTTTCATGAGTTGTGGCGGGACCCTCCGTGTTCCTCTCGAGTGGAGACGGCTGCTTTGGGGAACTTCTTGAGTTGCCTCAAGGGTGTCAAGGACCCTTTCGAGGCTCAAGAGGGAATGCGAGGTTTCTCTTGAGATGCCACACCAGAAAAGGGCCTCATCTCGTGTTGAGGGGAGAATCTCCTGGTTTTTCTCAAGTTGTGGCATGAAATTTGTGGTCCACCCCAAGTTACGATGGGAACCTCAGGGACCCGCTCTTGGGGGCCTCAGGAACTTCCAGCGAGGTGCAAGGGGCCTCTCGGGATTCCTCTGCAGTCGCTGCCGGGGCCGAGGTCCTAATGTGGAGTTAAGGCGAGAACCTCCAGTTTCCTCTCCCGTGCTGACATGGACCTTGGGTTTCCATTGTGGTTTCCACAGGGTAATCCAGCCTCGTCTCGTGTGGAAACATGCATGTCCGCTCTGCTCTCGAGTTGGAAAAGCAGTGTCAGGCTTCCTGTCGAGTTGACATAAGGATTGGTGGCTTTCTCTTGAGGTGCCACAGGGCTGTCACACCTGCCATCGTGTTTTGAATAAATCCTCAGGGTGACCGTCAAGTCAGTGCAGGGCAGTCAGGTGTATCTGGCGTGGATTGGGACATCAAGGTCTTTTGGAATGTTGGCAGGACCCATGAAGTTTCTCTCGAGTGTCAAATGGAGAGTGCCTCCTCTTGAGGTGCGACGGGGATGCCGGGATTCCTTTCCCGACGAATCAGGGTAATGGATCCTCATCTCGAGTTGAGGAGGGAAAACCGGGGATCTTCCTGAGTTGTGGAGGGACCCTCGGTGTTCCTCTCGAATGGAGACGGGTAGGTCAGGGAAATTCTTGTGTTGCCTCAAGGGTTTCAAGGTGACTTTCAAGGCTATAGAGCAAAGGTGGGATTTCACTTGAGACACCTCAGCGGAAAAGGGCCTCATCTCGTGTTGAGAGGAGAATATCCTGGTTTTTCTGGAGTTGAGGGAGGAAACTTGAGTTTCCTCTCCACTTATGAAGGGGACCTCAGGGACCTGCTCTTGGGGCGTCAGGAACGTCCAATCTACATGAGAGTTGCGAGGGGCCTCTCGGGATTCCTCTGAAGTCGCTGCTGGGTCCAAGGTCCTCATCTGGAATTTAGGCCGGCACCTCAGGGTTCCTCTCCAGTGCTGACATAGATCTCGGGCTTCCTCTGCGGTTTCCACAGGGGAGTCAGGACGTGTCTCGTGTGCAAACATGTAAATCCGCTCTCACTCGAGCCAGAAAAGCAGTTTCAGGCTTCCTGTCGAGTTGACATAGTGATCGCTGGCTTTCTCTCCAGGCGCCACAGGGCTGTCACACCTGCCATCATGTTCTGAATCGGTCCTCAAGGTGACCGTCGAGTCAGTGCAGGGGAGTCAGCTGTGTGTGGAGTGCACTGGGACATCGGGTGTCTTTTGAAATGGTGGCACAACATCTGGAGTTCGTCTCGAGCGCCAAGTGGAGACCGCCTCCTCTTGAGGTGCCACGGTAACGCCGGGATTCCCTCCCGGACGAAGCAGTGAAACGGACCCTCCTCTCGGGATGAGGAGGGAGAACCAGGGCTCTTCTTGAGTTGTGGAGGGACCCTCGGTGTTCCTCTCGAGTGCAGACAGGGATTTGGGGGAAATTCTTGATTTGCCTCAAGGTTGCTAAGGACCCTTTCAGGGCCCAGGAAGGAAGGTGGGATTTCTCTCAAGACGCTGCAGCAGAGAAGGGCCAAAGCGCACGTGGAGGGGAGAATCTCCTGGTTTTTCTCGAGTTGCAGTGGAATTCCTCTCGAGTTACGATCGGGATCTCAGAGAACCTCTCGTGGTGCCTCAGGGAAGTTGCGAGGGGCCCTCGGGATTCTTCTTCAATCGCTGCCAGGGCCAAGATACTCATCTGGAGTTGAGCCTGGAACCTCAGGTTTCCTCTACAGGGCCGACATGGATCTCGGGGTTCCTCTGGGGCATCTACAGGGGAGCCAGGCCTCGTCTCGTGTGAAGCCATGCAAGTTCACTCTCTTCTTGAGTGGGAAAAGCAGTGTCAGGCTTCCTGTCGGGTTAAACATAGGGATCGGTGGCTTTCTCTTGAGGCATCACAGGGCTGTCACACCTGCCATCATGTTTTTAGTCGATCCTCGGGGTGACAGTCGAGTCAGTGCAGGGGAGTCAGGTATGTCTGGAATGAACTTGGACATCGGGGGTCTTTTGAAATGGTGGCACGAACCCTGGAGTTTCTCTCAAGCATCAAGTGGAGACCTCCTCTTCTTGCAGGGTGATGGCAATGCCGGGATTCCCTCCCCGAAGAAGGAGGAAAACAGACCCTCCTCTCAGAATGAGGAGGGAGAACAGGGGCTCTTCTTGAGTTGTGGTGGGAACCTTGGTGTTCCTATCGAGTGCAGATGAGGATTTCCAGGAACTTCTTGAGTCACCTCAACGGTGTCAAGGACCCTTTCAGGGCTCAGGAGGGAAGGTGGGATTTCTCTTGAGACGCTGCAGCGGATAAGTGCCTCAGCTCACGTGAAGGGGAGAATCTCCCGGTTTTTCTCGAGTTGCAGCGGGGTTCCTCTCAAGTTATGACGAGGACCTCAGGGACCCTCTCGTGGGGCCTCAGGGAGGTCCAATCTCCACGCGAGTAGCGACAGGCCCCTTGGGATTTCTCTGCAGTCACAGCCAGGAGTTAGGTCGTCATCTGGAGTTGAGGCCGGAATCTCAGGTTTCCTCTCCAGGCCGACATGGATCTCGGGGTTTCTCTCGGGCATCCACAGGAGAGTCAGACCTCGTCTCGTGTGAATCCATGCAAGTTCGCTCTTCTCTCGAGCCAGAAAAGCAGTGTCAGGCTTCCTGTCGGGTTGACCATAAAGATCGGTGGCTTCTCTCAAGGTGCCACAGGTCTGTTACCACTGCCTACGTGTTTTCAGTCGGTCCTCGGGGTGACTGTCGAGTCAGTGCAGGAGAGTCAGATGTGTCTGCACTGCACTGGGACATCGGGGGTCTTTTGAAATGGTGGCACGACCCTAGATTTCCTCTCGAGCATCAAGTGGAAACCACCTCCTCTTGAGGTACGGCGGGAATGCCTGGATTCCCTCCCCGCCGATGCATGGAAACGGACCCTACTCTCAGGATGAGGAGGGAGAACCGGGGCTCTCCTTGAGTTGTGGCAGGACCCTCAGTGTTCCTCTCCAGTGCAGACGGGTATGTTGGGGAACTTCTTGAGTTTCCTCAAGGGTGTCAATGACCCTTTCAGGGCTCAGGAGGGAAGGTGCAATTTCTCTCGAGACACCAAAGTGGAAAAGGGCCTCAGCTTGCATAGAGGGAAGAATCTCCTGGTTTTTTCTCAAGTTGTGGCGGGGTTCCTCTCGAGTTATGACGGGGAACTCAGGAGCCTACTCGTGGGGCCTCAGGGAAGTCCAGTCTCCACGCGAGTCACAAGGGGCCCCTTGGGATTCCTCTGCAGTCTCTGCCGAGCCTAAGGTCCTCAACTGGAATTGAGGCCGGAACCTCAGGGTTCCTCTCCAGAGCTGACATGGATCTCGGGGTACCTCTGGGGCGCCCACAGGGGAGTCAGGCCTCGACTCGTGTGGAGGCATGCAAGTCTTCTCTCCTCTCGAGCCGGAAAAGCAGTGTCAGGCTTCCTGTAGGGTTGACCATAGGGATCAGTGGCTTTCTCTCAAGGCGCCACAGGACTGTCATACCTGCCATCGTGTTTTGAGTCGGTCCTCGAGGTGACTGTCGAGTCAGTGCAGATGAGTCAGGTGTGTCTGGAGTGCACTGGGACCTCGGGGGTCTTTTGAAATGGTGGCATGACCCCTGGCGTACCTCTCGAGCATCAAGTGCAGACGGCTTCCTCTTGAGATGTGACGCAAATGCCGTTATTCCCTTCCCGACGAACATTGAAACGGACCCTCCTCTCGGGATGAGGATGGAGAACTGGGGCTTTTCTTGACTAGTGGCGGGACTCTCGGTGTTCGTCTCAAGTGCAGACGGGGATGTCAGGGAACTTCTTGAGTTCCCTCAAGGGTGTCAAGGACCCTTTCGGGGCTTAGGAGGGAAGGTGGGATTTCTCTCGAGACGCCGCAGCGGAAAAGGGCCTCAGCACGCATGGAGGGGAGAATCTCCTGTTTTTTCCCCAGTTGCGGCGGGGTTCCTCTCCAGTTTGACGGGGACCTCAGGGACCTGCTCGTGGGGCCTCAGGGAGGTCCAATCTACACGTGAGTCGCGAGGGGCCTCTCAGGATTCCTCAGCAGTCGCTCCTGGGGCCGAGGTCCTCATCTGGAGTTGAGGCCGGAACCTCCGGTTTCCTCTCCATGCCGACATGGATCTCGAGGTTTCTCTGCAGTTTCAACAGGGGAGTCAGGACTCATCTCGTGTGGAGACTGCACGTCCGCTCTCCTCTTGAGCTGGAAAAGCAGTGTAAGTCTTCCTGTCTGGTTGACATAGGGATCGGTGGCTTTCTCTCGAGGTGCCACAGGACTGACACACCCGAAACTGAGTCGGTCCTCAGGGTGACCTTCGAGTCAGTTACAGGTGAACCAGGTGTATCTGGAGTGCAGTGGGACATCGGGATCTTTTGAAATGGTGGCATGACCCCTGGAGTTCCCCTCGAGTGTCAAGTTGAGACCACCTCCTCTTGAGGAGCGAACAGAACCTGGGATTCCTTTCTGCGACGAAGCAGGGAAACAGACCCTCCTCTCGGGAGGAGGAGGGGAAATCGGGATATTCTTGAGTTTTGGCGGGACACTCGGTGTTCCTCTCAAGTGGAGACAGGTACGTCGGGGAACTTCTTTAGTTGCTTCAAGGGTGTCAAGGACCCTTTCGATGCTCGAGAGGGAAGATGAGGTTTCTCTCGAGATGTCGCAATGGTAAAGGGCCTCATCTAGCGTTGAGGGGAGAATCTCCTGGTTTTTCTCGAGTTGCAGCCTCAAACATGGTGTTCCTCTCAAGTTAAGACAGGAACCTCAGGGGCCCACTCGGGGGGTCCTCAAGAACGCCCAGTCTCCATGCGAGTTGTGAGAGGCCTCTCGGGATACCTCTGCAGTCTCTACTGGGGCCAAGGTCCTCATTTGGAGTTGAGGCTGGAACCTCAGGATTCCTCTCCCATGCCGACATGGATCTCTGGGTTCCTCTGGGGTTTCCAAGGGGAGTTAGGCCTTGTCTCTTGTGGAGACATGCACGTCCACTCTCCTCTCAAGGTGGAAATGCAGTGTCACGCTTCCTGTTTGGTTGCATAAGGGATCGGTGGCTTTCTCTCGAGGTGCCACAGGGCTATGACACCCACCAACCTGTTTTCAGTCGGTGCTTGGGTTGACTGTCGAGGCAGTTGCAGGGGACTCAGCTGTATCTGGAGTGCAGTGGGATAGCGGGGTCTTCTGAAATAGTGGCATAACCCCTGGAGTTCCTCTCGAGCGTCAAGGGCAGACCGCCTCCTCTTGAGGTGCGACGGGAACACTGGGATTCCCTCCCCGAGGAAGCAGAGAAACGGACACTCCTCTCGGGATGAGGAGGGAGAAGCGGGGCTCTTCTAGAGTTGTGGCGGGACACTCGGTGTTCCTCTCGAGTGCACACGGGGATGTCGAGGAACTTTTTGCGTTGCCCTAAGGGTGTCACGGACCCTTTCGGGGCTCAGGAGGAAGGTAGGATTTCTCTCGAGACTCTGCAGTGGAAAAGGGCCTCATCTCGTGTTGAGGAAAGAATCTTCTGGTTTCTCTCGAGTTGCAGTGGGTTCTTCTCGAGTTATGATGGTGACTTCCGGGACCCGCTCTGGGGCCTCAGGGAGGTCCAGTCTCCACGCGAGTCGCGAGGGGCCCCTGGGGATTCCTCTGCAGTCATTGCCAGGTCCAAGGTCCTCATATAGAGTTGGGGCCAGAACCTCAGGTTTCCTCTCCAGGGCAAACATGGATCTTGGGGTTCCTCTGGGGCGTCCAAAGGGGAGTCAAGGCCTCGTCTCGTGTGGAGCCATGCAACTCCACTCTCTTCTCTAGCCAGAAAAGCAGTGTCAAGCTTCCTGTCGGGTTGACCATAGGGATTGGTGGCTTTCTCTCGAGATGCCACAGAGCTGTCTCACCCGCCATCGTGTTTTCAGTCGGTCCTCTGGGTGACCGCTGAGTCAGTTGCAGGAGAATCAGGTGTATCTGGAGTGCACTGGGACATCGGGAATCTTTTGAAATGGTGGCACGAACCCTGGAGTTCAACTCGAGTGTCAATTTGAGACTGCCTCCTCTTGAGGTGCGATGGGAATGCCGGGATTCCTTTCCTGACGAAGCAGGTAAACGGACCCTCCTCTCGGGAGGAAGAGGGAAAACCGGAGCTCTTCTTTAGTTGTGGTGGGACCCTCTGTGTTCCTCTCGAGTGGAGACTGGTGCATTGGGGAACTTCTTGAGTTACCTTAAGGGTTCAAGGACCCTTTCGAGGCTCAAGAGGGAAGGAGGGATTTCTCTCGAGATGCTGCAGTGGAAAAGGGCTTCATCTCGCATTTTAATGGAAGAATCTCCTGATTTTTCTCAATGCAGCAGCAAACTTGGGGTCCCACTCAAGTTACAGTGGGGACCTCAAGGACCCACTCGTGGTGGTCTTAGGAAAGTCCAGTCTCCATGGGAGGTGCGAGGGGCCTCTCAGGATTCCTCTGCAGTTGCTGCCATGGCCGAGGTCCTCATCTGGAGTTGATGCCGGAATCTCAGGGTTCCTCTTCCATGCCGACATGGATCTTGGGGTTCCTCTGGGGTTTCCTCAGGGGAGTCAGGCCTCGTCTCGTGGGGAGACATGCAAGTCAGCTCTCTTCCCGAGCTGGAAAAGCAGTGTCAGGCTTCCTGTCATGTTGACATAGTGATCGGTGGCTTTCTCTCGACTTGCCACAGGGCTGTCTCACCCGCCATCTTGTTTTGAGTCGGTCCTCGGGGTGACCATCGAGTCAGTTGCAGGAGAGTCAGGTGTACCTGGAGTGCACTGGGACATCGGAGTCTTTTGAAATGGTGGCAGGACCCCTGGAGTTCCTCTCGAGTGTCAAGTTGAGACTGCCTTCTCTTGAGGTGTGACGGGAATGCCAGTATGCTTATCCTGGACAAATCAGGGAAACGGACCCTCCTCTCGGGAGAAGGAGGGGAAGCCGGGGTGCTTCTTGAGTTGTGGCGGGACCCTCGGTGTTCCTCTCGAGTGGAGACGAGTGCGTCGGGGAACTTCTTGAGTTGCCTCAAGGGTGTCATGGATCCTTTCGAGGCTCAAGAGAGAAGGTGGGATTTCTCTCGAGTCGCCGCAGTGGAAAAGGGCCTCATCTCACGTTGAGGGGAGCATCTCCTGGTTTTTCTCGAGTTGCTGCAGCAAACTTGGATCCCTCTCGAGTTATGACGGGGACCTCAGGAACCCGTTCGTGGGGACCTCAGGAATGTCCAGTCTCCATGTGAGGTGTGAGGGGCCTCTCGGGATTTCTCTGCAGTTGCTGCCGGGACCGAGATCCTCATTTGGAGTTGAGGCTGGATCCTCAGGGTTCCTTTCCTGTGCCGATAAGGATCTCAGGGTTCCTCTGGGGTTTCCACAGGGGAGTCAGGCCTCGTCTCATGGGGAGACAGGCACATCAGCTCTCCTCCCGAGCTGGAAAAGCAGTGTCAGGCTTCCTGTCGGGTTGACACAGGGATCGGTGGCTTTCACTTGAGGTGCGACACGGCTGTCACACCCGCCATTGTGTTTTGAGTCGGTCCTCGGGGTGACCGTCGAGTCAGTTACAGGGGAATCAGGTGTATCTGGAGTGCATTTGACATCGGGGTCTTTTGAAATGGTGGTACAACCCATGGAGTTTCTCTCGAGTGTCAAGTTGTGAAAGACTCCTCTTGAGGTGCGACGGGAATGCCGGGATTCCTTTCACTGACCAAGCAGGAAAATGGACCCTCTTCTCAAGAGGAGGAGGGGAAACCGGGGATCTTCTTGAGTTGTGGCAGGACCCTCGGTTTTCCTCTCAAGTGGAGAGTGGTAGGTGGGGAACATTTGGAGTTGCCTCAAGGGTGTCAAGGACCCTTTCGAGGCTCAAGAGGGAAGGTGCGATTTCTCTCAAGGCGCCACACGGAAAATGGCCTCATCTCGCATTGAGGGGAGAATCTCCTGGTTTTTCTCGAGTTGCAGCAGCAAACTTGGGGTCCCTCTCGAGTTACAACGGGGACCTCAGGAACCCGCTCCTGGGCGCATCAGGAACATCCAGTCTCAATGCGAGGTGCGAGAGGCCTCTCGGGAATCCCCTGCAGTCACTGCCAGGGCCAAGGTCCTCATCTGGAGTTGAAGCCGGAACCTCAGGGTTCTTCTCCCTTGCCGACATGGATCTCGGGGTTCCTCTGGAGTTTCCACAGGGCAGTCAGTCCTCATCTCATGTGGAGATATGCACGTGCCCTCTCCTCTCGAGCTGGGAAAGCAGTGTCAGGATTCCTGTCGTGTTGACAAAGGGGTCGGTGGCTTTCTCTCAAGGTTCCACAGAGCTGTCACACCCGCCATCGTGTTTTGAGTTGGTCCTCGGTTTGACCTTCGAGTAGGTTGCAGGGAAGTCAGGTGTATCTGGAGTGCATTGGGACATCGGGGTCTTTTGAAATAGTGGTACAACCCCTGGAGTTCCTCTCGAGTGTCAAGTTGAGACCGCCTCCACTTGAGGTGGGACAGGAACGCTGGGATGCCTTTCCCTGATGAAGCAGGGAATCGGACCCTCCTCTCGGGAGGAGGAGGGGAAACCAGGGCTCTTCTTGAGTTGTGGCGGGACACTCGGTGTTCCTCTCGAGTGGAAATGTGTATGTCGGGGAACTTCTGGAGTTGCCTCAAAGGTGTCAATGACCATTTCGAGGCTCAAGATTGAAGGTGGATTTCCCTCGAGATGTCGCAGCAGAAAGGGCCTCATCTTGCTGTGAGGGGAGAATTCTTGGTTTTTCTCGAACTGCGGCAGTAAATATGGGGTCCCTCTCGAGTTACAACGGGGACCTCAGAGACCCGCTTGTGAGGGCCTTAGGAATGTCCAGTCTTCATGTGAGGTGTGAGGGGTCTCTCGGCATTCCTCTGGAGTTGCTGCCGGAGCCGTGGTTGTATCTTGAGTGGAAGCCGGAATCTCCAGGTTTCTCTCTGGTGCCAAAATGGATCTCGGGGTTCCTTTCGGGTTTCCGCAGGGGGTCAGGCCTCGTCTCGTGTGGAGACATGCACGTCCGCTCTCCTCTCAAGCTGGAAAAGCAGTGTCAGACTTCCTGCCGGGTTGACATAGGGATCGGCGACTTTCTCTCGAGCTGCCACGGGGTTGTCAAACCCGCCATCTTGTTTTGAGTTGGTCCTCGGGGTGACCGTCAAGTCAGTTGAAGGGGAGTAAGGTGTACCTGAAGTGCATTGGGACATTGGGGTTTTCTGAAATGGTGGCTCGACCCCTGGAGTTCCTCTCGAGTGTCAAGTTAAGACCACCTCCACTTGAGGTGCAATGAGAACGCCAGGATACATATCCCGGACGAAGCAGGGACATGGAAGGGAAACCGGGGCTCTTCTTGAGTTGTGGCGGGATCCTCGGTGTTCCTCTCGAGTGGAGACGGGTGCGTCGGGGAACTTCTTGAGTTGCCTCAAGGGTGTCAAGGACCCTTTCGAGGCGCAAGAGGGAAGGAGGGATTACTCATGAGATGCTGCAGCAGAAAAGGACAGCATCTCGCATTAACGGCAGAATCTCCTGATTTTTTTCAATGCGGCAGCAAACTTGGGGTCCCTCTCCAGTTATGACGGGGACCTCAGGGACCCAATCATGGGGGTCTCAGGAACATCCAGTCTCCATGGGATGTGCGAGGGGCCTCTCGGGATTCCTCTGCAGTCACTGCCAAGGCTGAGGTCCTCATCTGTAGTTGATGCCAGAATCTCAGGGTTCCTCTCCCATGCTGACATGGATCTCAGGGTTCCTCTGGGGTTTCCTCAGGGGAGTCAGGTCTCGTCTCATGTGGAGACACGCACGTCCGCTCTCCCCTCGAACTGGAAAAGCAGTTTCAGGCTTCCTGTCGTGTTGACATAGTGATCGGTGGCTTTCTCTCGACTTGCCACAGGGCTGTCTCACCCACCATTGTGTTTTCAGTTGGTCCTCGGGGTGACGGTCGAATCAGTTTCAGGGGAGTCAGGTGTATCTGGAGTGCATTGGGACAATGGGGTCTTTTGAAAGGGTGGCACGAACCCTGGAGTTCAACTCGAGTGTCAAGTTGAGACTGCCTCCTCTTGAGGTGTGATGGGAATGCTGGGATTCCTTTCCCGAGGAAGCAGGAAAAGGGACCCTCCTCTCAGGAGGAAGAGGGAAAACCGGGGCTCTTCTTGAGTTGTGGCTGGACCCTCGCTGTTCCTCTCAAGTGGAGATGGGTATGTCGGGGAATTTCTTGAATTGCCTCAAGGGTGTCAAGGATCCTTTCGAGGTTCAAGAGGGAAGGTGGGATTTCTCTTGAGATGCCACTGCGGAAAAGGTCTTCATCTCAAGTTGAGGGGAAAATCTCCTGGTTTTTCTCGAGTTGCGGCAGCAAACTAGGGTCCTTCTCGAGTTACGATGGGGACTTCAGGGGCACACTCGTGGGGGCCTCAGGAATGTCCAGTCTCCATTCTAGGTACGAGAGGACTCTTGGGATTAGCATGCAGTCCTGCCAGGGCAGAGGTCCTCAACTGGAGTTGAGGCCGGAACTTCAGGGTTCCTCTCCCATGCTGACATGGATTCTGGGGTTTCCACAGTGGAGTCAGGACTCATCTCGTGTGGAGACATGCACGTCCGCTCTCCTCTCGAGCTGGAAAAGCTGTGTCAGGCTTCCTGTCGGGTTGACATAGGGATAGGTGGCTATCTTTCTTGGTGCCACAGGGCTGTCACACCCACCATCATGTTTTGAGTCGCTCCTCAGGGTGACCATCATGTCAGTTGAAGCAAGTAAGGTGTATCTGGGTGCATTGGGACATCAGAGTCATTTGAAATGGTGGCACGACCCCTGGAGTTCCTCTTGAATGTCAAGTTGAGACCGTCTTCTCTTGAGGTGTGATGGTAATGCCGGGATTCCTTTCTCGATGAAGCAGGGAAACGGACCCTCCTCTCGGGAGGAGGAGTGAAAACCTGGGCTCTTCTTGAGTTGTGGCGGGACCCTCGGTGTTTCTCTCGAGTGGAGACGTGTATGTCGGGGAACTTCTTGAGTTGCCTGAAGGGTATCAAGGACCCTTCCGAGCTCAAGAGGGAAAGTGGGATTTCTCTCGAGAAGCCGCAGCAGAAAAGGGCCTCATCTCGCGTTGCGGGCAGGATCTATTGATTTTTCTCGAGTTGCGGCAGCAAACTTGGGGTCCCTCTCGAGTTATGACTGGGACCTCGGGGACCACTCGTGGGAGCCTCAGGAATGTCCAGTCTCCGTGCGAGGTGCGAGGTGCCTCTCAGGATTCCTCTGCAGTCGCTTCCTGGGCTGAGGTCCTCATCTGGAGTTCATGTCGGAACCTCAGGGTTCTTCTCCCGTACCGACTTGGATCTCGGTGTTCCTATAGGGTTTCCACAGGGGAGTCAGGCTTCATCTCCTGTGGAGACATGCATGTCCGCGCTCCTCTCGAGCTGAAAAAGCAGTGTCAGGATTCCTGTCGGGTTGACATAGTGATCGGTGGCTTTCTCTCTAGGTGCCACAGGGCTGTCACACATGCCATCGTGCTTTCAGTGGGTCCTCAGGGTGACCATCGAGTCAGATGCATGGGTGTCAGGTGTATCTGGAGGTCATTGGGACATCGGGGTCTTTTGTAATGGTGGCAAGACCCCTGAAGTTCCTCTCGAGTGTCAAGTTGAGACTGCCTCCTCTTGAGGTGCGACGGGAAAACCGGGATTCCTTTACCTGTCAAAGCCGAGAAACGCACCCTCCTCTCAGGAGGAGGAGGGAAAACCGGGGCTCTCCCTGAGTTGTGGTGGGATCTTCGGTGTTCCTCTCGAGTGTAGATGGGTATGTCGGGGAACTTCTTGATTTACTTCAAGGGGGTCAAGGACCCTTTCGAGGCTCAAGAGAGAAGGTCGGATTTCTCTCGAGATGCCACAGTGGAAAAGGGCCTCATCTCGTGTTGAGGGGAGAATCTCCTGTTTTTTCTCGAGTTTCGGCAGCAAACTTGTGTTCCTTCTCAAGTTATGACTTGGACCTCAGGGACCAGCTCACTGGGGCCTCAGGAACGTCCAGTCTCCATGCGAGGTGCAAGGGGTTTCTCGGTGTTCCACTGCAGTCGCTGCCGGGGCCGACGTCCTCATCTGGATTTGAGGTTGGAACCTCAGTTTTCCTTGGCCATGCTGACATGAATCTCCAGGTTCCTCTGGTATTTTCACAGGGGAGTCAGGCCTCATCTCGTGGGGAGACATGCACGTCTGCTCTCCTCTCAAGCTGGAAAGCAGTGTCAGGCTTCTTGTCAGGTTGACATAGGGATCGGTGGCTTTCTCTCAGCTGCCACAGGGCTGTCACAACCGTCATCGAGTTTTGAGATGGACCTTGGGGTGACCGTCGAGACAGTTGCAGGGGAGTCAGGTGTGTCTGGAGTGCATTGGAACATCGGGGTGTTTTGAAATTGTGCCACAACCCCTGGAGTTCCTTTCGAGTGTCACGTTGAGACCACCTCCACTTGAGGTGGGATGGGAACGCCGGGATTCCTTTCCCAATGAAGCAGGGAATCGGACCCTTCTCTCGGGAGGAGGCGGGCAATCCAGAGCTCTACTTGAGCTGTGGCGGGACCCTCGGTGTTCCTCTCGAGTGGAGACGGTTATGTCGGGGAATTTCTTGTGTTGTCTTATGGGTGTCAAGGACCCATTCTAGGTTCAAGAGGGAAGGTGGGATTTCTCTCGAGTTGCCGCAGTGGAAAAGGGCCTCATCTCGTGTTGAGGGGAGAATCTTCTGGTTTTTCTCGAGTTGCGGCAGCAAACTTGGGTCCCTCTCGAGTTACGATGGGGACCTCAGGGACCCGTTCGTGGGGACCTCAGGAACGTGCAGTCTCCATGCGAGGTGCGAGGGGCCTCTAGGGATTCCTATGCAGTCGCTGCTGGGGCCAAGGTCATCATCTGAAGTTGAGGCCAGAAACTCACGGTTCCTCTCCCGTGCTGACATGGACCTCGGGTTCCTCTGGGGTTTCCACATGGCAGTCAGTCCTCGTCTCTTGTGCAGACAGGCACGTCCGCTCTCCTCTCGAGCTGGAAAAGCAGTGTCAGGCTTCCTGTCGGGATGACATGGGGAACTGTGGCTTTCTTTCTAGGTGCCATAGGGCTGTCACACCCACCATCGTGTTTTCAGTCGGTCCTCGGGGTGACCGTCTTGTCAGTTGCAGGGGAGTAAGGTGTATATGGAGTGCATTGGAACATTTGGGTTTTTTGAAATGGTGGCACGACACCTGGAGTTCCTCTCGAGTGTCAAGATGAGCCCACCTCTGCTTGAGGTGCGACAGGAACGAAGGGATTCCTTTCCCGACGAAGCAGGGAAAAGGACCCTCCTCTCGGGAGAAGGAGGGAAAATCGGGGCTCTTCTTGAGTTGTGGCGGGACGCTCGCTGTTCCTCTCGAGTGGAGACGGGTATGTCGGGGAACTTCTTGAGTTGCCTCAAGGGTGTCAAGGACCCTTTCGAGGCTTAAGAAGGAAAGTGGAATTTCTCTTGAGATGCTGCAGCGGATAAGGACCTCATCGCGTGTTGAGGGGAGAATCTCCTGATTTTTCTCGAGTTGCGGCAGCAAATTGGGGTCCCTCTCGAGTTATGATGGGGACCTCAGGGACCCGCTCATGGCGGCCTCAGGAACGTCCAGTCTCCATGCGAGGTGCGAGGGGCCTCTCAGGATTCCTCTGTAGTCACCGCCGGGACCACAGTCCTCATCTGGATTTGAGGCCGGAAACTCAGGGTTCATTTCCCGTGCCACATGGATCTTGGGGTTCCTCTGGGGTTTCCATAGGGGAGTCAGGACTCATCTCGTGTGGAGACATGCACGTCCGCTCTCCTCTCGAGCTGGAAATGCAGTATCAGTCTTCCTGTCGGGTTGACAAGGGATCAGTGGCTTACTCTCGAGGTGCCACAGGGCTGTCACACATGTCATCGTGTTTTGAGTCGATTCTCGGGTGACTTTTGAGTCAGTGCAGGGGAGTCAGGTGTATCAGGAGTGCATTGGGACATTGGGGGCTTTTGAAATGGTGGCACGACCCCTGGATTCCTCTCGAGTGTCAATTTGAGACCGCCTCCTCTTGAGGTGTGATGCGAATGCTAGGATTCCTTTCCCGAAAAAGAAGAAATGGACCCTCCTCTCGAGATGAGGAGGGAAAGCCGGGGCTCTTCTTGACTTGTGGCAGGACCGTTGGTGTTCCTCTTGAGTGCAGAAGGGTATTTTGCGGAACTTCTTGAGTTGCCTCAAGGGTTTCAAGGACCCTTTCGAGGCTCAAGAGCGAAGGTGGGATTTCTCTCAAGACGCTGCAGTGGAAAAGGGCCTCATCTCGGGCTGAGCGGAGTATCTCCTTGTTTTTCTCGAGTTGCAGCAGCACTTTTGGGGTTCCCCTCAAGCAGCGACAGAACCTCAGGGATCCGCTCATGGGGCCTCAGGAAAGTCCAGTCTCCATGTGAGTTCCGAGGGGCTCTCGAGATTCCACTCCAGTCGCTGCCGGGAACGAGGTTCTCATCTGGAGTTGAGGCCAGAAACTCAGGGTTAATCTCCAGTGCCATCATGGATCTCGGGATTCCTCTGGAGTTTCCACAGGGGAATCAG
Source organism: Redunca redunca (assembly GCA_006410935.1). Lineage (NCBI taxonomy): Eukaryota > Metazoa > Chordata > Mammalia > Artiodactyla > Bovidae > Redunca > Redunca redunca. The sequence continues at coordinate 140,241 of SJYQ01020013.1, forward strand.
GCCTCCTCTCGTGTGGAGACATGCAAGTCCACTCTCCTCTCGAGCTGGGAATGCAGTGTCAGTCTTCCTATCATGTTGACATAAGGATCGGTGGCTTTCTCTCAAGGTGCCACAGGGCTGTCACACCTGCCATCATGTTTTGAGTCGTTCCTAGGGATGACCGTCGAGTCGCTACAGGGGAGTCAGGTGTATCTGGAGTGCACTGGGACATCGGGATCTTTTGAAATGGTGGCATGTCCCCTGGAGCTCCTCTCGAGGGTCAGGTGGCAACCGCCTCCTCTTGAGGTGCAATGGGAATGCCGGGATTATTTCCCGACAGAGCAGGAAATTGGACCCTCCTCTCAGGATGAAAACGAAAAACTGGGGCTCTTCTTGAGTTGTGACGGGACCCTTGATGTTCCTCTCGAGTGGAGTTGGGAATGTCGGGAAACTTCTTGAGTTGCCTCAAGGGATTCACGGACGCTTTCAAGGCTCAAGAGGGAAAGTGTGATTTCTCTTGAGAGGCGACAGGGGAAAAGGGCCTCATGTCGCGTTGAAGGGAGAATCTCCTGGTTTTTCACAAGTTGCGGCAGCAAACTTGGGGTTCCACTCGAATTACGACGGGGACCTCAGGGACCCGCTCATGAGGCCTCAGGAAAGTCCAGTCTCCATGCGAGTTGTGAGGGGCCTCTCGGGATTCCTCTGCTTTCTCTGCCAGAGCCGAGGCCCTCATCTGGCATTGAGGCCAAAACCTCAGGTTTCCTCTCCAGTGCTGACATGGATATCAGGGTGCTTCTGGAGTTCCACAGTGGAGTCAGGCCTCATCTCGTGAGGAGACATGCAAGTCTGCTTTCCTCTCTAGCTGGAAAAGCAGTGTCAGTCTTCCTGTAGAGTTGACCTAGGTATCGGTGGCATTCTCTCGAGGTGCCATGGTGCTGTCACACCTGCCGTCATGTTTCGAGTCGATCCTCGTGGTGACCATCGAGTCAGTGCAGGGGAGACAGGTATATCTTGAGTGGATTGGGACATCGGGGTCTTTTGGAATGGGGGCACGACCCCTGGAGTTCCTCTTGAGTGTCAATTTTAGATCGTCTCCACTTGAGGTGCGACGGAAACCCCGGGATTCCTTTCCCGACGAGGCAGGGAAATGGACGCACATCTTGAGATGAGGAGGGAAAACCGGGGCTCTTCTTGAGTTGTGGTGAGACCCTCGGTGTTCTACTCAAGTGGAGACGGGTATGTCAGGGAACTTCCTGAGTTGGCTCAAGGGTGTCAAGGACTCTTTCGAGGCTCAAGTGTGAAGGTGGGTTCCTCTCGAGACGCCGCAGTGGAAAAGGGCCTCATCTCTCATTGAGGGGAGAATCTCCTTGTTTCTCTTGATATGCGACAGAAAATTCGGGGTTCCTCTCGAGATAGATAGGGACATCAGGGACTGCCCGTGTGGATTCAGGGAAGTCCAGTCTCCATTCCAGTTGCAAGGGGCCTCTCGAGATTCCACTCCAGTCGCTGCCGGGAACGAGGTCCTCATCTGGATTTGAGGCCGGAAACTGTGTTCCTCTCCACTGCTGTCATGGATCTCGGGGTACCTCTGGAGTTTCGACAGGGGAGTCAGGCCTCGTTTCATGTGGAGACATGCAAGTCCACTTTCCTCTCGAGCTGCAAAAGCAGTGTCAGGCTTCCTGTCGAGTTGACATATGGAACGATAGCTTTTTCTCGAGGTGCCACAGGGCTGTCACACCTGTCATTGGGTTTTGAGTCAATCCTCGGGGTGTCCTTCGAGTCAGTGCAGCGGAGTCAGGTGTATCTGGAGTTGATTGGAACTTCGGGGTCTTTTGGAATGGTAGCACGACCGCTGGAGTTCCTCTCGTGTGTCAAGTTGAGAACGCCTCCTCTTGACGTGCGACGGGAACTGCAAGATTCCTTTCCCAACGAAACAGGGTAATGGACCCTCATCTTGAGATGAGGAGGGAAAACCGGGGCTCTTCTTGAGTTGTGGCGAGAGCCTCGGTCTTCCTCTCGAGTGCAGATGGGTATATTGGGGAACTTCTTGAGTTGCCTCAACGATGTCAAGGACCGTTTCAACGCTGAAGAGGGAACGTGGGATTTCTCTCAAGATGCCACAGCGGAAAAGGGCCTCATCTCCCGTTGAGGGGAGAATCTCCTCATTTTTCTCGTGTTGCGCCAGCACACTTGGGGTTCCTCTGGAGTTACGACGGGGACCTCAGGGACCCGCTCGTGTGGACTCAGGAAAGTCCATTCTCCATGTAGGTTGCGAGGGGCCTCTCGGGGTTCCTCTGCAGTCGCTGCCAGGACGAGGTCCTCATCTGAAGTTGAGGCCGGACCCTCAGGGTTCTTCTCCAGTGCTGACATGTATCTCGGAGTTCCTCTGAAGTTTCCACAGGGGAGTCAGGCCTCGTCTCGTGTGGANCACAGGGCTGTCACACCTGTCATCGGGTTTTGAGTCAATCCTCGGGGTGTCCTTCGAGTCAGTGCAGCGGAGTCAGGTGTATCTGGAGTTGATTGGAAATTCGGGGTCTTTTGGAATGGTAGCACGACCGCTGGAGTTCCTCTCGTGTGTCAAGTTGAGAACGCCTCCTCTTGACGTGCGACGGGAACTGCGAGATTCCTTTCCCAACGAAACAGGGTAATGGACCCTCATCTCGAGATGAGGAGGGAAAACCGGGGCTCTTCTTGAGTTGTGGCGAGAGCCTCGGTCTTCCTCTCGAGTGCAGATGGGTATATCGGGGAACTTCTTGAGTTGCCTCAACGGTGTCAAGGACCGTTTCAATGCTGAAGAGGGAACGTGGGATTTCTCTCAAGATGCCACAGCGGAAAAGGGCCTCATCTCCCGTTGAGGGGAGAATCTCCTCATTTTTCTCGTGTTGCGCCAGCACACTTGGGGTTCCTCTGGAGTTACGACGGGGACCTCAGGGACCCGCTCGTGTGGACTCAGGAAAGTCCATTCTCCATGTAGGTTGCGAGGGGCCTCTCGGGGTTCCTCTGCAGTCGCTGCCAGGACGAGGTCCTCATCTGAAGTTGAGGCCGGACCCTCAGGGTTCTTCTCCAGTGCTGACATGTATCTCGGAGTTCCTCTGAAGTTTCCACAGGGGAGTCAGGCCTCGTCTCGTGTGGAAACATGCAAGTCCGCTCTCCTCTCCAGCTGGAAAAGCAGTGTCATGCTTCCTGTCGGGTGACATAGGGAACGGTGGTTTTCTCTCAAGGTGCCACTGGGCTGTCACACTTGCCACCATTTTTTGAGTCGATCCTCAATGTGACCATCGAGTCATTGCAGGCGAGTCAGGTTTATCTGGAGTGCATTGGGACATCAAGGTCTTTTGAAATATTGGCACGAACCGTTGAGTTCCTCTCGAGTGTCAAGTTAAGAACGCCACCCCTTGAGGTATGACGGGAATGACAGGATTCCTTTCCCGAAGAAGCAGGGAAATGGACCCTCCTCTCGAGATGAGGAGTCAAAATCGGGGCTCTTCTAGCATTGTGGTGGGACCCTCGGTGTTCCTCTCGAGTGGAGACGGGTATGTCGGGAAACTTCCTGAGTTGGCTCAAGGGTGTCAAGGTCTCTTTCGAGGCTCAAGAGTGAAGGTGGGTTCCTCTCGAGACACCACAGCAGAAAAGGGCCTCATCTCGTGTTGATGGGAGAATCTCCTGGTTTTTCTCGATTTGCAAAAGGAAATTTGGGGTTCCTCTGGAGTTAGATAGGGACTTCAAGGACTGCTTGAATGGATTCAGGAATGTCCAGTCTCCATGCGAGTTGCGAGGTGCCTCTCGGGGTTCCACTCCAGTCGCTGCCGAAACGAGGTCCTCATCTGGATTTGAGGCCGGAAACTGTTCCTCTCCACTGCTGTCATGGATCTCGGGGTACCTCTGGAGTTTCGACAGGGGAGTCAGGCCTCGTTTCATGTGGAGACATGCAAGTCCACTTTCCTCTCGAGCTGCAAAAGCAGTGTCAGGCTTCCTGTCGAGTTGACATATGAAACGGTGGCTTTGTCTCGAGGTGCCACTGTGCTGTCACACTTGCCATTGTGTTTTGAGTCGATCCTTGGTATGAACATCTAGTTATTGCAGGCGAGTCAGGTTTATCTGGAGTGCATTGGGACATCAGGGTCTTTTGAAATGGTGGCACGACCCCTTGAGTTCCTCTCGAGTGTCAAGTTGAGACCGCCTCCTCTTGAGGTGTGACAGGAAAGCTGGGATTCCTTTTCCAATGAATCATGGAAATGGACCCTCCTCTCGAGATGAGGAGGGAAAATCGGGGCTCTTCTAGAGTTGTAGCGGGACCCTCAGTATTCCTCTCAAGTGCAGAAGGGTATGTCAGGGAACTTCTTATGTTGTCTCCAGGGTGTCACGGACCCTTTTGAGGGTCAAGAGGGAAGGTGGAATTTCTCTAGAGATGCCGCAGAGTAAAAGGGCCTCATGTCGTGTTGGGGGAATCTCTTTGTTTTTCTCGAGTTGCCGCAGCAAACTTGGGGTTCCTCTCAAGTTAAAACGGGGACCTATGGGACCCGCTTGCGTGGCCTCAGGAAAGTCCAGTCTCCATCCAAGTTGCGAGGGGCCTCTCGCAATTTCTCTCCAGTCGCTGCTAGGGCTGAGGTCCTCATTTGGAGTTGAGGCTGGAACATCAGGGTTCCTCTCCAGTGCCGACATGGATCTCAAAGTTCCTCTGGAGTTTCCACAGGGGAATCAGGCCTCATCTCGTGTGGAGATATGTAAGTTGCCCTCCTCCTGAGCTGGAAAAGCAGTGTCAGGCTTCCTGTCGAGTTGACATAGGGATTGGTGGATTTCTCTCGAGGTGCCACAGGGCTGTCACACCTGCCATCGTGGTTCCAGTCGATCCTTGGAGTGACCGTCAAGTCAGTGCAGAGGAGTCAGGTGTACCTGCAGTGCATTGAGACTTCGGGGTCTTTTGAAATGTTGGCACGACATCTGGAGTTCCTCTCGATAGTCAAGTTGAGACCGCCTCCACTTGAGTTGTGACAGGAATGCCGGGATTCCTTTCCCGATGCAGCAGGAAAATGAACCCTCCTCTCGAGATGAGGTGGGAAACCTGGGGCTCTTCTTGAGTTGTGGCAGCACCCTCGGTTTTCCTGTCGAGTGAAGAGTATGTCGGGGAACTTCTTGAGTTGCCTCAAGGGTGTCAAGGACCCTTTTGTGGCTGAAAAGGGAAGGTGGGATTTCTCTCGAGATGCCGCAAGGACAAGGGACTCATGTCGCATTGAGGGGGAAGTCTCCTGCTTTTTCTTGAGTTGCGGCAGCAAACTGGGTTCCTCTCGAGTTACAACGGGGAACTCAGGGACCCGCTCGCGGGGCCTCATGAAAGTCCAGTCTCCATCTGAGTTTCGAGGGGCCTCTCGAGATTCCTCTACAGTCGCTGCCATTCCGAGGTCCTCATCTGGTGTTGAGGCCGGAACCTCAGGGTTCCTGTCCAATGCCAACATCAATCTCGGGTTCCACTGAAGTTTCTTCAAGAGAGTCAGGCCTCGTCTCTTGTGGCGACATGCAAGTCCACTCTACTCTCGAGCTGGAAAAGCAGTGTCAGTCTTCCTATCCAGTTGACATAGGGATCGGTGGCTTTCTCTCGAGGTGCCACAGGGCTGTCACACATGACATCGTGTTTTGAGTCTACCCTTGGCATGACCGTCGAGTCAGTGCAGGGGAGTCAGGTGTATCTGGAGTGCATTGGGTCATCGGGGGCTTTTGAAACGGTGGCATGACACCTGGAGTTCCTCTCGAGGGTCAAGTTGAGTCCGCCTCCACTTGAGGTGCGATGGAAACGCCGAGATTCCTTTCCCAATGAAGCAGGGAAATAGACCCTCATCTCGAGATGAGGAGAGAAACCCGAGGCTCATTGCCTCAAGGGTGTCAAGGACCCTTTCGAGGCTCAAGAGGGAAGGTGGGATTTCTCTCAAAACGCTGTAGCGGAAAACGGCCTCATGTCGCGTTGAGGGAAGAATCTCCTGGTTTTTCTCGAGTTGCAGCAGTAAACTTGGGGTTCCTCTCGAGTTACGATGGAAACCTCAGGGACCCGCAAACATAGCCTCAGGAAAGTCCAGTCTCCATGCGAGTTGTGCGGGTCCTCTCGAGATTCCTATACAGTCGCTGCCATGGTCGAGGTCCTCATCTGAAGTTGAGACCGGTACCTCAGGTTTCCTCTCCAGTGCCAACATGGATCGGGGTTCCTCTGGAGTTTCCACAGGGGAGTCAGGCCTTGTCTCGTGTGGAAAAATGCAAGTGCGCTCTCCTCTAGAGCTGGAAAAGCAGTGTCAGGTTTCCTGTTGGGCTTACATAGGGATCGGTGGCTTTCTCTCAAGGTGCCACAGGGCTGTCACAGCTTCCATCGTGATTTGAGTCGATCCTCCGGGTGACCGTCGAGTCCGTTGAGGGGATTCAGGTGTATCTGGAGTGGATTGGGACATCGGGGGCTTTTGAAATGGTGGCACCACCCCTCGAGTTCCTCTTGAGTGTCAAGTTGAGACCGCCTCGTCTTGAGGTGCGACGGGAACGCCGGGATTCCTTTCCTGACGAAGTAGGGAAATGGACACTCATCTCGAGATGAGGAGAGAAAACCGGGGCTCTTCCCAAGTTCTGGCGGGACACTCGGTGTTCCGCTTGTGTGGAGACGGGTGTGTCGGGGAACTTCTTGAGTTGCCTCAAGGATGTCAAGAACGTGCATGTAGAAGTCGCCAATTGCCAGATTTTTTTCTTAATGACAAAAATAGGAGTGTTCCAGGGGCTATTGGAAGGCTCAATAAGTCCTAATTGTACTTGTTCAAAGATTAACGCTTTAGCTGTCAGTAATTTTTCTTTACGCAGAGGCCACTGTTCCACCCACACTGGGTCTTGAGATTTCCATGTAATGGTCGGAAGCAAAAACAATGGCCTCCATTAATTATTTGGATACCCCAATCCAGTACGTAACTGTTGAGGAGTTAGGCAAATTGGCTCAATTATTCCTGTCTGTTGTTTACCTATTCCTTTTGATGGATCATAGCCCATCTGGAGCATTTGGGAGGTCACTTTGTCATCAGGGCTGAAAAGTAGCACTCCCTTTTGAGACAGCACGTCCCTCCCCCATAGGGTAAAGGGGAGCAAAGGAACTACACAGGGTTGAAAACATTCCACAGGTATCTTCAAACTGCAAATCTAACATTTTTGCACTCTTAGCTACTGCGGGGGCTCTCCCTAATCCCACCAACTCATTTTCAGTAGTATGTGTTGGCCAGGAGCTGGGCCAGTCGTTCCCAGCAATGCGAAAAACATCTCTTCCTGTGTCTAATAACCCCACAATAGACTTGCCACTGACCAGAATAGTTTTCATAGGGCGTTTCTGAGTAATTTCTGTTATCCAAAAAACTCTATCACTAGACCCAAATCCTTTCTCCTGCCTTTCACTTTGAGAGCTGTGTGCTCTATGGCAGTGTGGTAAGGCAAAAGGAAAAGTTGAGCTATTCTTTGTCCCTGATGAATTTGTATAGTTTTAGTTGGTGGTGAAGTCATTATCTGAATTTCTCCTGTATAATCTGAGTCAATCACTCCAGGGATAATTGTGAGACCTTGCAGAGCTAAGGAAATTCTGCCTAATATAATTCCCACCAAGCCTGTCAGTAATGGACCTTTAACCCCTTTAGGGATTTTTATAGTGGGAATATCTGATGTTAATATTGTTGAGGTGGTGGAACTGAGGTCCAGTCCTGCGCTGCCTGGGGCTGCCCTGATGAGTTCTGCGATTGGATGAAGGGTATGAGTGGGTTCAGTGTCGTTGCCACAATTGTTGTCGGGGCCTGGGGCTGGCCCCACAACCCGTTTCCCAACTGCTGGTCAGGAACTAGCAAGGTTCCGTTTTTGTAAAATCTTGACCTGCAGTCCTTTACCCAATGATATCCTTTCTGACAATGAGGGCAAGGAGTCCTAGGGAGATTAGCAGACATAGGTGGGGAGGCAGAATTTGGCAGAGAAGAACCAGCTGCTTTTGGGGGGCAAGCACGCATAATGTGCCCCTCCCGTCCGCAAGGGAAGCAGGCCTTGGATAAACCAGTATTCTGGCCTGGACTACTGCAATGACTTTGACATGTTATTCCTGTTTGTAAAAAAGGATTGTACTGCCTGTTGATAAGAATTTCCCTTTCTAGCTGCAGCTATGGCAACATCCTGCATCATTGCAGGTCCCATGTCTGCACATTGTCTGTCTGATATTATCTACTATTTGCCCAGATTTTTTAATAGTACGTAGGATATCCTGGCAGGTAGAGTTGGCATTTTCAAATGCCAGTTCTTTTATCAGTATTCCAGCTGCCTCAAAATTGTAAATTACTCTGTGAACTGCCTCTGTAAGTCTGAAATAAAGTCCTCATATGGCTCTTCTGGATTTTGTTTAATGTTTGAAAAAGAAGATGTTGATTCTTTCCCTTGAGGCAACAATCCCAAAGCCCTGAGGACACAGGCAGTTACTTGGTCTAGAGTCCTTCTGTCTAATCCCACCTGTTCTCTAAGTGTTCCAAATTCATTAGTCCCAACCAACATACTTTTTACAATATATCTCAGGCCATATATTTGTTTGGTATTGGCCTGTTTGTGGGCAAGGTCATCATATTCAGCTCTCCAAAGTACATATTGCCCTCCAAACAGGCAAGCTTTAGCGACTGCCTTCCAGTCATGGGGTGACATCCATCTGGCCACTAAGGCCTCTACCAGAGATACAGTGTATGGGGCTGTAGACCCATATGAAGCACAAGCCTGTTTGAGTTCTTTAATCATTTTCATTGGAATGGGTTCCCAAAGGGGGACTCTTCCTCCACCACTTCCATAAAATATTAAGGGAAAACAAACCTCAAGGTGGGGATCAAATTCATCCTCAGTGCTAGAGATAACCCTTCTCTGGGGAACTTTTAGTGGAGGCCCCTCACCCCTATAGGGAGGGGGGGCAGGGGGGACAGGGGGGACCGTAGCATCCCATGTATTTCTTTTCCTACTCCGGAGATGTTTTAACTGTTTGATGTTTAAATCTTACAGATGGTCTAATTGAGGATGTTTCCCTTAAGCTCCTGGTAGTGGATGGCCTGATTGGGGACGTTTCTCTTAAACTCCTGGGAGCATCTTTATCTAAAAGGGTGCAGTCCTCATCAGAATGGTATGGAGCTGCTGTTCCCTCTAAATCTTCCTCATCCTGAGGGGAAAGGTGATCTTTCTTCTCATCCCTATCTTCTGCATGCTCCTGGGCAGTCATAGCAGCTAGCCATTCATTTAGCTGCCGATAAGTAGGTATTGCCTCTTTTCCTCATCTTCCTCTTTTACATGTACCTTTTTTTCTTCACTTTCCTCTTTAACATGTACCTTTTCAGATTCAGGAGCAGGGTCGAAATCATCTCTAATCATATTCCATAAGGAAAAGGCATGAGTAGGCACCTTTTCTGGACCATGCTGAGTATAATAAATTTTTAGCCGTTTTCCTACTTTTCCCCAAGTACCTAAGTTAACAGTGGACATTGCTCTTGTAGAAATGTAAAAAAAAGAACGAATATTGGCTTTCTTAACTTTAACTCCTCTTTTATTTAACAATTGCAAGATTACTCCCATAAAAAGTTGTCGTTCTTTTGACTCACTGTTACCCATGTCAGAGATTTAAATCTTGTAAAGAAGGTTTTGTTTCAACCTTTGTAAATGGGAGTTTCTTTTCAACCCTGATAGAGGTTTCTTTTCAATCTTTGTAAAGGGGGTTTCTTTTCAACCCTTAGAAAGAAGTTTCTTTTCAACTTTTAGAAAGAAGGTTTCTTTTCAACCCGTTTAAAGAAGGTTTTGTTTCAACCTTTTTCCAACACTTCCCACTCCTACTCACCCTACCTATCTTATTCAGGGGGGTCCACGACAACCTGAGTGGGGTCCTAGCCATCCCGAAAACTGAGCAATGGGGAAGACCTACCTTATAATAGCCTGTTCCAGGCACCACTTTCCGAGGACAAGCCCCGGTTGGATCCAGGGTATCCGAAGTGTGGACAGCATGGTGAGAGAGATATATAGAGAGAGATAAGGAAAGAATTTTCAGTTAAAAGAATAGAGGATAGAAAAGAAGCTGATTTTCCTTGGTTTATGCAAAAAGCCAATAAAGCACCAGACAAGGGACTTGCATTGTTCACGGAGGCCACAGGTGCCCTCTCGGATAGCAAAAGGTGCCCCCACCTTGGGCACCTTCTCGAGTGGGTCTTAGAAGCCCAGGCAGGACAGTGAACTCAGAGGGCCCCTGCACACCATGAAATTAGCCTGAAAAAGAGAGAAAAAGAGAAAGAAAGTACGACATGCATGGGAGGCCAAGCTTGTGCAAGACCCATAACTTTATTTTCAAAAGGAGCTTATATACCCTAAGTTTTACATAATGAAAGATGCAGAGTCATGCAAGGCCAGCAGTCCTGACCCTTCTTGATACCAGACTTTCTGCATATCTTTCCGTATACAAAAGGTCTCAGGTGATTTACATTATCTTCTGGCCAGGAAGCCTCTTAATATTTTATGGCTCTTTTTCTTGATAAATGTTAATCAATCAAAAAACTAATTTTCCCTTGACGTGTCTTTTCATTAATCTGCATCACCCTCAAAGTACTAAATAAAGTTACATTCTTAAAGAACAAAGGTGCAGTGGGTTACAACAGAGAAAGTACTTTACTCAAAGATCTAATGTTGCTAATTATTTTTTCTATACACCAACTATATTAATTAATGCAATCCCGGGTAAACAACAAATAATGGAATGAAAACTTGGCAACAAGTATTGGATCAACAAGGAAATCCTTCACCAATACTATTCTAATAATTTTTAACTCCTCAAAAGACTCTACATTCCTAGAATGTGCCTCTCACGGTTGGTAGACTGTAACAATCACATACGTCATGGTAAGAGTCCGGATAAACCTGTCAGGCAAGTTAGAAAGCTATCAGAGGGGTTTGAATTGAAACACTCCAATTACACCCAGGAGACTTAATAACTAGAGTTCTAAGTTAATTTTCTTCAGAAAAAGGTGGTCAGGGATAGCCGCCCATTGGTAAGAGAGGAATTTGTGAAAAATAGCAGGACAGGCAAATTTTGGTTTTGGGGTAGATGCTCGAGCAGGTCCAGGGGGCCCCTTGGTTTCTGACTCGCCTTTGCCTATGAGGCCTCTTCTTCATGATCTATGTCATGGGTTGGATCTCCCGTGCTCGCTCCTGGCAACTCACGTTCTCTCAGGAAAGTCAAGTCTCCATGTGAGTTGGAAGGTGCCTCTCGGGATTCCTATCCAGTCGGTGCCGGGGCTGAGGTCCTCATCTCTAGTTGAGGGCTGAACCTCATGGTTCCTTGCCAGAGCTGACTTGGATATCGGTGTTCCTAGGAATTTCAAAAGGGAGTAAGGCCTCGTCTCTTGTGGAGACATGGAAGCCCGCTTTGCTCTCGAGCTGTAAAAGTAGTGTGAGGATTACTGTCGAGTTGACATAGGGACGTGAGGCTTCTCTCGAGGTGCCACAGGACTGTCACACCTCCCATCATGTTTTGAGTCGATACTCGTGGTGACAGTCGAGTCAGTGTAGGGGAATCAGGTGTATCTGGAGTGGATTGGGACATCGGAGTCTTTTTGAATTGTGGCAAGACCCCTGGAGTTCCTCACGAGTTTTAAGTTGAGACCACCCCCTCTTGAGGTGCGACAGGAACACGGGAATACCTTTCCCAATGAAGCAGGGAAATGGACCCTCATCTCAATATGAGGAGGGAAAAACGGGGCTCTTCTTGAGTTGTGGCAGGACAATCGGTGTTCCTCTCGAGTGGAGATGGGTATGTCCGGGAAATTCTTGACTTGCATCAAGGGTGTCAAGGACCCTTTCGAGACTCAAGAGGGAAGGTGGGATTTCTCTCGAGACACTACAGTGGAAAAGAGCCTCATCTTGCGTTGAGGGGAGAATCTCCTGGTTTTTCTCGAGTTGCTACATGAAACGTGGGGTTCCTCTCGAGGCATGACGGGGACCTCAGGGACCCGCTCATGTTGCCTCAGGAAGTCAAGTCTCCATGCAACTTTCGAGGGGCATCTCGGGATCCATCTCTAGTTGGTGCAGGGGCCTAGGTCCACATTTCGAGTTGAGGTTGGAACCTCAAGTTGCCTCTCCAGTTGTAACATGGATCTTGGGGTTCCTATAAAGTTTCAAAAGGGGAGTCAGGCCTTGTCTCGAATGGAGACCTGCAAGTCCGCTTTCCTCGTGAGCTGTAACAGTAGTGTCAGGCTTCCTGTCGAGTTGACATAGGGATCTGTGGCTTTCTCTCGGGGTGCCACAGAGCTGTCACAACTGACATCATGTTTTGAATCGATCCTCGGGGTGCCAGTTGAGTCAGTGTAGGGGAATCAGGTGTATCTGGAGAGGATTGAGACATTGGAGTCTTTTGGAATTGTGGCGTGACCCCTGGAGTTCCTCTTGAGTTTCAAGTTGAGACCGCCTCCTCTTGAGGTGCGACGGGAATGCCGGGATTCCTTTGCCAACTAAGCAGGGAAGTGGACCCTCATCTCGAGAATGGAGCTCTACTTGAGTTGTGGCTTACCCCTCGGTGTTCCTTTCGAGTGGAGACAGGTATGTCGGGGAACTTCTTGAGTTGCATCCAGGCTGTCAAGGACCCTTTCAAGGCTCAAATGGTAAGGTGGGATTTCTCGAGAGATGCTGCAGCAGAAAAAGGCCTCATCTCCCTCGAGGGGAGAATCTCCTGGTTTATCTCAAGTTGAGGCAGGAAAATTGGGGTTCATCTCGAGGTAAGACGTGGACTTCAGGGACCCGCTCGTGTTGCCTCAGAAAAGTACAGTCTCCATGCGAGTTGCAAAGGGCCTCTCGGGATTCCTCTCCAGGTGGTGCCAGGTCCTAGGTCCTCCTCTTAAGCTGAGGCTGGAACATCCTCTCCAGTGCTGACATGGGTCTCAGGGTTCCTATGGAGTTTAATCAGGGGAGTCAGGCCTCTTCTTGTGTGGGGACATGCAATTCTGCTTTCCTCTCGAGCTGTAACAGTAGTGTCAGGCTTCCTGTACAGTTGACATATGGATCTGTGGCTTTCTCTCGAGATGCCACACGGCTGTCACACGTACCATCGTGTTGTGAGTCGATACTCGGGGTGACAGTCAAGACAGTGCTGGGTAATCAGGTGTATCTGGAGTGGATCGGGACATCTGGGTCTTTTGTAATGGTGGCATGACCCCTGGCGTTCCTCTCGACGTTCAAGGTGAGACCGCCTCCTCTTGAGGTGCGACCAGAATGCCGGGATTCCTTTCCCAATGAAGCAGGGAAATGGACCCTCATCTCAAGATGAGGAGGGAATAACGGTGGTCTTCTTGAGTTGTGGCGGAACCCTCGCTGTTCCTCTCCAGTGGAAATGGGTATGTCGGGGAACTTCTTGAATTGCCTCAAGGGTGTCAAGGACCCTTTCGAGGCTCAAGAGGGAAGGTGCCATTTCTCTCGAGACGCTGCAGTGGAAAAGGGCCTCATCTCGAGTTGAGGGGAGAATCTCCTGGTTTTTCTTGAGTTGCTTCAGGAAACATGGAGTTCTTCTCGAGGTATGACAGGGACCTCAGGAATCCATTCGTGTTGCCTTAAGAAAGTCAAGTCTCCATGCCAGTTGCCAGGGGCCTCTTGGGATTCCTCTCCTGTCGGTACCAGGCGCTAGATCCTCATCTGGAGTTGAGGCCGGAACCTCAGGTTTCCTCTCCAGTGCTGACATGGATCTCGGGCTTCCTATGGAGTTTCAACAGGGCAGTTAGGCCTCGTCTCATGTGGAGACATACAAGTCTGCTTTCCTCTCGAGCTTTAAAAGTAGTGTCAGGCTTCCTTTCGAGTTGACCTAGGGATATGTGGCTTTCTCTCGAGGTGCCACAGGCCTATCAACACTGCCATCATGTTTGAGTCGATTCTTGTGGTGACAGTCACTCAGTGCAGGGGAATCAGGTCTATCTGGAGTGGACTGTGACTTTGAGGTCTTTTTAAATTGTGGCACAACCCCTGGAGTTCCACCGCCTTCTCTTGAGTTGCAATGGGAATGCCGGGATTCCTTTCCCAACGAAGCAGGGAAATGAACCCTTACCGGGGTCCTACCCCGGTTGGATTCAAGGTATCTGAAGCATGGACAGCAAGGCGAGAGAGGCATATAGATATAGAGAGAGATAAGGAAAGAATTTGCAGTTAAGAGAATAGAGGAGAGAACAGAGGTTTATATTTTCTGGTTTACAGAGAAAGCCAATAAAGTCCCAAGACAAGGGACTTACACCATTCACCTAGGCCACCGGTACCTGCTTGAATAGCAGAGGGTGACCAGCCTTGCACTCCCTCAGCCTGGGTCTTAGAAGCCTGGGCAGAGAAGTGAACACAGAGGACCCCTGCACCCCAAGAGATCAGCCTGAAAAAGAAGTAAAGAGGGAAAGAAAGTACGACACGGGGAGGCCAAGCTTGTGCAAGACCCATAGCTTTATTTTCAAAAGGAGCTTTTATACCCTACGTTTTACATAATGGAAGTTGCAGAGTCATGCAGGGGCAGCAGTCCTGACCCTTATCGATACCAGGCTTTCTTTCTGCATACTTTTCCATATGCAAAAGGTCTCAGGTGATTTACATTATCTTATGACCAAGAGGCCTGTTAACATTTTATGGCTCTTTTCCTTGATGAATGTTAATCAACCAGAAAACTCATTTTCCCTTGAAGTGTTTTTTCTTTAATCTACATCACCCTCAAAGTACTAAATAAAGTTAAATTACATTCCTATAGAACAAAAGTGCAGTGGATTACAACAAAGTACTTAACTCAAAGATCTAATGTTGCTGATGCTAGGGCTAGTATCTTTTTTTTCTATATACCAGCTAAATTAACAAATAAAAGATATGATACTTGGCAGCAAGTATTGGCTCAACAATGAAACCCTTAACCAGTTCTATTCTAATGATTTTTAACTCCTCAAAATGCTCTACATTCCTGGAATGTTTTAAGATTCCTGTGCCTCTCACAGTTAGGAGGCTGTAAACAATCACATGCGGAGTTGAAAAAGTCCAGATAAACCTGTCAGGCAAGTTAGAAAGCTATCAGAGGTGTTTTAATTGAAACATTCCAACTACAAGCCCAGGAGAATTATAAACTAGACCTCTAAGTTAATTTTCTTCAGAGAAAAGAGTTCGGGGACAGTGCCCCATTGGTAACAGAGGAGTTGGTGAAAAGTAGCAGGACAGGCAGATTCAGGTTTTGGGGTAGATGCTCAAGCAGTTACAGAGGATCCCTTAAGTCCTGAGTCATCTTTGCCTGTAGGGCCTCGTCTTCATGACCTTTGTCATGGGTGGGATCTCCAATGCTGGCTCCTGGCAAACCCTCATGTCGAGATGAGGAGGGAAAACCAGGGCTCTTCTTGAGTTGTGGCGGGGGCCCTTGGGGGTCCTCTTGAGTGGATACAGGGATGTCGGGGAACTTCTTGAGTTGCATCAAGTGTGTCAACGACACTTTGGAGGCTCAAGTGGGAAGGTGGAATTTCTCTCGTGATGCTGCAGTGGAAAAGGACCTCATCTCGCATTGAGGGGAGAATCTCCTTGTTTTTCTCAAGTTGCAGTGGGACACTTGGGGTTTCTATCGACTTACAATGGAGACCTCAGGGACCCGCTCATGTTGCCTCAGGAAAGTCCAGTCTCCATGCGAGTTGCGAGGGGGCTCTAGGGATTCCTCTCCAGTGGGTGCAGGTGTTAGGTCCTTATCTGGAGCTGAGGCCAGAACTTCAGGTTTCCTCTCCAGTGCTGACATGGATCTCGGGGTTCCTATGAGGTTTCAACAGGAGAGTCAGGCTTCGTCTCTTGTGGAGACATGCAAGTCCACATTCCTCTTGAGCTATAACAGCAGTGGCAGGCTTTATGTCGAGCTGACAGGAATCTGTGGCTTTCTCTCCAGGTGCCACAGGGCTGTCACATGTGCCATCATGTTGTGAGTCAATATTCGGGGTGAAAGTCGAGTCAGTGCAAGGGAATCAGCTGTATCTAGAGTGGATTGGGATAACGGGGTCTTTTGGAATGGTGGCAAGACTCCTGGAGTTCCTCTCGACTTTCAAGTTGACACCACCTCCTCTTGAGGTGTGATGAGAATGCCGGGATTCCTTTCCCGACGAAGCAGGGAAATGGACCCTTATCTCGAGATGAGGAGGGAAAAACAGCGCTCTTTTGGAGTTGTGACAGGACCCTCGGTGTTCCTCTCGAGTTGAGAGGCGTATGTCAGGGAACATCTTGAGTTGCATCAAGGGTGACAAGGACCCTTTCGAGGCTCAAGAGGGAAGGTGGGATTTCTAATCAGATGCCGCCACGGAAAAGGTCCTCATCTCACGTTGAGTGGAGAATCTCCTGTTTTTTCTTGAGTTGCTGCAGGAAAATTGGGGTTCATCTCGAGTTAAGTTGGGGCTGTCAGAGACCCTCTCGTGTTGCCTCAGGAAAGTACTCTCCATGCGAGTTGCGATGGGCCTTTCAGGATTCCTCTCCAGTCGGTGCCAGGTCCTAGGACCTCATCTGGAGCTAAGTTCGGAACCTCAGGGTTCCTCTCCAGTGCTAACATGGATCTCGGGGTTCCTATGGAGTTTCAACAGGGGAGTCAGGCCTCATCTCATTTGGAGACATGCAAGTCCGCTTTCCTCTCGAACTGTAACAGTAGTGTCAGGCTTTCTGTCGAGTTGTCATAGGCATTGGTGGGTTTATCTCGAGGTGCCACAGGACTGTCACATGTGCCATCGTGTTTGGAGTTGATCCTTGGGGAGACAGTCGAGTCAGTGGAGGGGAATCTGGTGTATATGGAATGAATTGGGACATCGGGGTCTTTTGGAATGGTGGCACGACCCCTGGCATTCCTCTCAACTTTCAAGCTGAGACCACCTCCTCTAGAGTTGCAACGGGAACACAGGGATTCCCTTCCGATGAAGCAGGGAAATTGACCTTCATGTCGAGATGAGGAGGGAAAAATGGGGCTCTTCCTGAATTGTAGCAGACCCTCAGTGTTCTTCTCGAGTGGAGATGGGTATGTCGGAGAACTTCTCGAGTTCTATCAAGGGTATCAAGACTCTTTCCAGGCTCAAGAGGGAGGGTGGGATTTCTCTCGAGATACCGCAGTGGGGCCTCATCTCATGTTCAGGGGAGAATCTCCTGGTTTTTCTTGAGTTGTGGCGGGGAACTCAGGGACCCGCTTGTGTTGCCTGAGGAAAGTCTAGTCTCCATGGGAGTTGTGAGGGGCCTCTTGGGATTCTTCTACAGTGGGTGCTGGGCCCTAGGTCCTTATCTCGAGTTGAGGCCGGAACCTCAGGTTTCCTCTCCAATGCTTACATGGATCTCGGGGTTCCTATGGAGTTTAAACAGGTGAGTCTGGCCTTGTCTCATGTGGAGACATGCAAGTCCACTTTCCTCTCGAGCTGTAAATTTATTGTCAGTCTTCCAGTCGAGTTGACATAAGGATCTGAAGCTTTCTCTTGAGGTGCCACAGAGCTGTCACACCTGTCATCATGTTTTGAGTTGATACTCAGATGACAGTCGAAGTCACTGCAGGAGAATCAGGTTTATCTGAAGTGATTGGGACATATGGGTCTTTTTGAATAGTGGCAGTACCACTGGAGTTCCTCTTGACTTTCAGGTTGAGACTGCCTCCTCTTGATGTGCGACAGGATCGCCAGGATTCATTTCCATAAGAGGTAGGGAAATGGACACTCATCTCGAGATGAGGAGGGCAAGATGGGGCTCTTCTTGAATTGTGGCGGGACACACGGTGTTTCTCTAGAGTGGAGACGGGAATGTCAGGGGACATCTTGAGTTGCATCAAGGGTGTCAAGGAACCTTGCAAGGCTCAAGAGGGAAGATGGGATTTCTCTCTAGACACCGTAGCAGAAAAGGGACTCATTTCATGTTGAGGGGAGAATCTCCTGGTTTATCTCGAGTTGCAGCAGGAAATTTAGGGTTCTTCTTGAGCTACGACGGGGACCTCAGGGTCCTGTTCGCGTTGCCTTTGTAAAGTCAAGTCTCCATGCGAGTTGCGAGGGGCCTCTCGGGATTCCTCTCAGTCGGTGCATGGGCTTAGGTCCTCATCTGGAGTTGAGGCCGGAACCTCAGGTTTCCTCTCCAGTGTTGACATGGATCTTTGGTTTTCTATGGAGTTTCAACAGGGGAGTGAGACCTCGTTTCATGTGGAGACATTGAAGTCCGCTTTCTTCTTGAGCTGTAAAAGAAGCATCAGGATTCCTGTCCAGTTGTCATAGGGATCTGTGCCCCGAGATCCATATCAACACTGGAGGGGAAAGCTGAGGTTCTGGCCACTGGTCCAGATGAGAACATATGAACTGTCACCATCTGGAGAGGAATCCTGAAGGCCCCTTGCAACTCGCATGGAGACTGGACTTTCCTGAGGCAACACGAGCGGTCCCTGAGGTCTCAAATGTGCCACAGGGCTGTCAGAGGTTCCATCACGTTTTGAGTCGATACTCGGGGTGTTTGCCACACTTGATGCAACTCGAGAAGTTCGCTGACATACACGTATTCACTCGAGAGGAACACCAAGGGTCCCGCCACAACACAAGAAGAGCCCCGTTTTTCCCTCCTCATCTCGAGATGAGGGTCCATTTCTCTGCTTCGACGGGAAAGGAATCCTGGCATTCCTGTCGTCAAGAGAAGGCAGTCT
Organism: Redunca redunca; assembly: GCA_006410935.1. Taxonomy (NCBI): domain Eukaryota; kingdom Metazoa; phylum Chordata; class Mammalia; order Artiodactyla; family Bovidae; genus Redunca; species Redunca redunca. The sequence goes on from SJYQ01020013.1 coordinate 158,890, forward strand.
CAACCTGAACGTCGAGAGGAACGCCAGGGGTCATGCCACATTCCAAAAGACTCCATGTCCCAATCCACTCTAGATACCCCTGATTCCCCTGCACTGACTCGACTGTCACGCGGAGTATTTACTCACAACACGACGGCACGTGTGACAGCCCTGCGACACCTAGAGAGAAAGCCATCGATCTCTATGTCAACTCGACAGTAAGCCTGACACTACTGTTACAGCTTGAGAGGAAAGCACACATGCATGTCTCCACAGGAGACGAGGCCTGACTCCCCTGTTGAAACTCCATAGGAGCCCCGAGATCCATATCAACACTGGAGGGGAAAGCTGAGGTTCTGGCCACTGGTCCAGATGAGAACATATGAACTGTCACCATCTGGAGAGGAATCCTGAAGGCCCCTTGCAACTCGCATGGAGACTGGACTTTCCTGAGGCAACACGAGCGGTCCCTGAGGTCTCAAATGTAACTCAAGAGGAACCCCAAGTTTCCTGATGCAACTCGAGAAAAACCAGGAGATTCTCCCCTCAATGCAAGATGAGGCTCTTTTCCACTGCAGCATCTTGAGAGAAATCCCACCTTCCCTCTGGACCCTTGAAAGGGTCCTTGACACCCTGGATGCAACTCAAGAAGTTCCCTGAAATACACGTCTCCACTAGAGAGGAACACCGTGGGTCCAGCCACAGTCAAGAAGAGCCCCGGTTTTCCCTCCTCATCTCAAGATGACGGTCCATTTACCTGCTTCATCAGGAAAGGAATCCCAGCTTTCCCATCGCACCACCAGGGGAGGCGGTGTCAACTTGAAAGTCAAGAGGAACGCCAGGCATAGTGCCACATTTCCAAAAGGCCCCATTGTCCCAATCCACTCCAGATACACCTGATGCCCCTGCACTAACTCGACTTTCACCCCAAGTATCGACTCACAACACGATGGCACGTATGAGAGCCCTGTTGAACCTCGAGAGTAAGCCACAGATCCCTATGTCAACTCGACAAGAAGACTGAAACTACTCTTACAGCTCAAGAGGAAAGTGGACTTGCATGTCTCCACAAGAGACGAGGCGTGACTCCCCTATTGGAACTCCAGAGGAACCCCGAGATCCATGTCAGCACTGGAGAGGAACACTGATGTTCCGGCCACTGGTCCAGATGAGGATCAAGATCCCGGCACAGACTGGAGAGGAATCCTGAAGGCCCCTTGCAGCTCGCATGGAGACTGGACTTTCCTGAGGCAACATGAGCAGTCACTGAGGTCCCAAATGTAACTTAAGAGGAACCCCAAGTTTCCTTCCACAACTGGAGAAAAAGCAGATTCTCCCCTCATAGCAGAATGAGGCCCTTTTCTGCAGCATCTCGAGAGAAATCCCACCTTTCCTCTGGAGCCTTGAAAGGGTCCTTGACACCCTGGATGCAACTCAAGTACTTCCCTGAAGTACACATCTCCACTCGAGAGGAACACTGAGGTTCCCACCACAAGTCAAGAAGAGCCCCGGTTTTCCCTCCTCATCTCGAGATGACGGTTCATTTACATGCTTCATCGGGTAAAGAATCCCAGCTTTCCCGTTGCACCTCAAGGGAAGGCAGTGTCAACTTGAAAGTCGAGAGGAACGCCAGGCATAGTGCCACATTTCCAAAAGACCCTGTTGTCCCAATCCACTCAAATACACCTGATTCCCCTGGACTGACTCGACTTTCACCCCGAGTATCAACTCACAACACGATGGCACCTATGATAGCCCTGTTGGACCTTGAGAGTAAGCTACAGATCACTATGTCAACTCGACAGGAAGACTGAAACTACTCTTACAGCTCAAGAGGGAAGCGGACTTGCATGTCTCCACAAGAGACGAGGCGTGACTCCCCTGTTAGAACTCCAGAGGAACCCTAAGGTCCATGTCAGCACTGGAGAGGAACACAGATGTTCCAGCCACTGGTCCAGATGAGGATCAAGTACCGGCACCGACTGGAGAGGATTCCTGAATGCCCCCTTGCAACTCGCATGGAGAAAGGACTTTCCTGAGGCAACACGAGCAGTCCCTGAGGTCCCAAACGTAACTCGAGAGGAACACCAAGTTTCCTGCTGCAACTTGAGAACAACCAGGAGATTCTCCCCTCCAAGCAAGATGAGGCCCTTTTCCGATGCAGCATCTCAAGAGAAATCCCACCTTCCCTCTTGAGCCTCGATAGGGTCCTTGACACCCTTGAGGCAACTCAGGAACTTCACTGACATACCAGTCTCCACTCGAGAGGAACAATGAGGGTCCTGCCACAACTCAAGAAGAGCCCTAGTTTTCCCTCCTCATCACAAGATGAGGGTCCATTTCCCTGCTACCTCTTGAATGGATCCCGGCATTTGCGTCGCACCTCAAGAGGAGACGGACTCACTTGACACTCTAGAGGAACTCCAGGGGTCGTGCCACCATTCCAAAAGACCCCAGTGTTCCAATCCACTCCAGATACACCTGACTCCCATGCACTGAAACGACGGTTATTCCGAGGATCGACTCAAAATACAATGGCAGGTAGGACAGCACTGTGGCACCTCAATAGAAAGCCACAAACCCCCATGTCAACTCGATAGGAGCCTGAAACTGCTTTGACAGCTCAAGAGGAAAGCGGACTTGCATGTCTCCACTGAGACGAGGCCTGACTCGCCTCTGGAAACTACAAAGGAACCCCGAGATCCATGTCAGGACTAGAAAGGAACACTGATGTTCCGGCCTCAGCTCCAGATGAGACCTTGGCCCCGGCAGCAACTGGAGAGAAATCCCGAGAGGCCCCTCACAACTCACATGGAGACTGGACTTACCTGAGGCCACACGAGCGGGTCCCTGAGGTCCCTGTCGTAACTCTAGAGGAACCCCAAAATTACTGCTGCAACTCGAGAAAAACCAGGAGTTCTCCCCTCAAAGCGAAATGAGGCCCTTTTCCACTGCGGCATCTCTAGAGAAATCGCACATTCCCTCTTGAGCCTCGAAAGGGTTCTTGACACCTTGAGGCAACTCAAGAAGTTCCCCAACATACTCGTCTCCATTGGAGAAGAACACTGAAGGTCCCATCACAACTCAAGAAGAGTCCGGTTTTCCCTCCTCATCTCGATATGCGCGTCCATTTCCCTGCTTCGTCGGGAAAGGAATCCAGGCGTTTCCGTCACACCCAAGTGGAGGCGGTCTCAAATTGACACTCGAGAGGAATTCCAGGGGTCAAGCCACCATTCCAAAAGACCCCAATGTCCCAATCCACTCAAGATACACCTAACTCCCCTGCACTGACTCGACAGTAACCCTGAGGATCGACTCGAAACATGATGGCAGCCGTGATAGCACTGTGGCATCTCGAGAGAAAGCCACCAATGCCTATGTCAACTCAACAAGAAGCCTGACACTACTTTTCCAGCTAGAGAGGAAAGCTGACTTGCATGTCTCAACACGAGATGAGGCCTGACTCCCCTGTGGAATTCCAGAAGAACCCTGAGATCCATGTCAGCATTGGAGAGGAAACGTGAGGTTCTGGCCTCAAAGCCAGATGAGGACCTCGGCCTCAGCAGTGAATGCAGAAGAATCCCTAGAGGCCTCTCGCAACTCGCATGGAGACTGGAATTTCTTGAGGCAACAGTAGAGGGTCCATGAGGTCCCCATCTTAACTCAAGAGGAACCCCAAGTTTCCTGCCACAACTCGAGAAAAACCTGGAGATTCACCCCTCAACGCGATATGAGGCGCTTTTCCGCTGTGGCATCTCGAGAGACATCCCACCTTCCATCTTGAGCCTCGAAAAAGTCCTAGAAATCCTTGAGGCAACTCAAGAAGCTCCCAGACATACCCATCTCCACTCAAGAGAAGCACAGGTGGTCCCGCCACAACTCAAGTAGAGCCCCAGTTTTCCTTCCTCATCTCGAGATGAGGGTCCATTTCCTTGCTTCGTCAGGAAAGGAATCCCAGCATTCCCATCGCACCTGAAGAGGAGGCCGTCTCAACTTGATACTCGAGAGGAAATCCAGGGGTCGTGCCACCATCCCAAAAGACCCAGATGTCCTGATCCACTCCAGATACACCTGACTCCCTGCACTGAAAAGACGGTCACTCTGAGGATCGACTCAAACTATGATGACAGTTGTGACAGCACTGTGGCACCAGAGAGAAAGCCACAAACCCCTATGTCAGCTCAACAAGAGCTGAAACTGCTTTGACAGCTCGAGAGGAAAGCAGACTTCCATGTCTCCACATGAGACGAGGCCTGAGTCGCCTCTGGAAACTACAGAGGTACCCCGAGATCCATGTCAACTCTAGAAAGGAACACTAATGTTCTGGCCTCAACTCCAGATGAGGACCTTGGCCTTGGCAGCGACTGGAGAGGAATCCTGAGAGGCCTCTCACAACTCGCATGGAGATTGGACTTTCCTGATGCAACTGGAGCAGGTCCCTGAGGTCCCCATCGTAACTCCAGAGGAACCCCAAAATTCCTGCTGCAACTCGAGATAAACCAGGAGTTCCTCCCTCAACGCGAGATGAGGCCCTTTTCCCCTGCGGTCTCTCGAGACAAATCCCACCTTCCCTTGAGAGCCTCAAAAGGATCCTTGACACCCTGGAGGCAACTCAAGAAGTTCCCTGATATACACATCTGCACTCAACGGGAACACCAAAGGTACCGCCACAACTCAAGAAGAGCCTGGTTATCCCTCCTCATCAAGACATGAGGGTCCATTTCCTTGCTCAGTTGGGAAAGGAATCCCGGCGTTCCCGTCGCACCGCAAGAGGAGGCGGTCTCAACTTGACACACAAGAGGAACTCCAGGAGTTGAGCCACTATTCCAAGACCTCAATGTCCCAATCCACCCCAGATACAACTGATTCCCCTGCACTGACTTGACGGTCACCCCAAGGACTGACTCAAAACATGATGGCAGGTGTGACAGCCCTGTGGCACCTTGAGAGAAAGCCACTGATCCCTAAATCAACTCGACAGGAAGCCTGATACTGATTTCCCAGCTTCAGAGGAGAGTGGACTAGTAAGTCTCCACACGACGAGGCCTGATTCCCCTGTGAAAACTCCAGAGGAACCCCGAGATTCATGTCAGTACTGGAGAGGAATCCTGAGGTTTCGGCCTCAACTGCATTTGAGGACCTCAGCACTGGCAGCGACTGGAGAAGAATCCCGAAAGGCCCCTAGCAACTCGCATGGAGACTGGATTTCCTGAGGCCCCACGAGTGGGTGCCTGAGGTCCCTGTTGTAACTCCAGAGGAACGCCAAGACTCCTACGGCAACCTGAGAAAAACCAGTAGAATCTCCCCTCCATGCAATGAGGCCCTTTTCTCCTGTGGCGTCTCGAGACAAATCCCACCTTCCCTATACAGCCTCGAAAGGGTCCTAGACACCCTGGAGGCAACTCAAGAAGTTCCCCGACATACCATCTGCACTCGAGAGTAAGACCAAGGTTCTCGCCACAACTTGGGAAGAGCTCCGGTTTTCCCTCCTCATCTCGAGATGAGGGTCCATTTCCCTACTTCGTCAGGAAAGGAATCCCGGCATTCCCGTCGCACCTCAAGAGGAGGCGGTCTCAACTTGACACTCAAGAGGAACTCGAGGGGTGGTGCCACCATTTCAAAAGCCCCCGATGTCCCAATCCACTCCAGATACACCTGAATCCCCTCAACGGACTTGACGGTCACCCGGAGGATCGACTCAAATCACGATGGAAACTGTGACAGCCCTGTGGCACCTTGAGAGAAAGCCACTGATCCCTATGTAAGCCCGACAGGAAACCTGACACTGCTTTTCCAGCTCTAGAGGAGAGTGCACTTGCATTTTTCCACACGAGACGAGGCCTGACTCCCCTGTGGAAACTCCAGAGGAACCCCGATCCATGTTGGCACTGGAGAGGAAACCTGAGGTACCGGCCTCAACTTCAGATGAGGACCAGCGACTGTATAGGAATCTCAAGAGGACTCTCACAACTCGCATGGAGACTGGACTTTCCTGAGGCAACACGAGAGGGTCCATGAGGTCCCTGTCTTAACTCAAGAGGAACCCCAAGTTTCTTGCCACAACTCGTGAAAAACCAGGATATTCACCCCTCAACGTGAGATGACGTCCTTTTTCGCTGTGGGGTCTCGAGAGAAATCCCACCTTCCCTCTTGAGCCTCAAAAGAGATCATTTTTTTTAGCATCATTACTTCCAAAGAAATCCCAGGGCTGATCTCTTTAAGAATGGACTGGTTGTATCTTCTTGCAGTCCAAGGGACTCTCAAGAGTCTTCTCCAACACCACAGTTCAAAAGCATCAATTCTTCAGCGCTCAGCCTTCTTCACAGTCCAACTCTCACAGCCATACATGACCACAGGAAAAAACATAGCCTTGACTAGACAGACCTTAGTCAGCAAAGTAATGTCTCTGCTTTTAAATATGCTATCTAGGTTGGGCATAAATTTTCTTCTAAGGAGTAAGTGTCTTAATTTCATGGCTGAAGTCACCATCTGCAGTGATTTTGGAGCCCCCCAAAATAAAGTCTGACACTGTTTCTACTGTTTCCCCATCTACTTCCCATGAAGTGATGGGACCAGATGCCATGATCTTCGTTTTCTGAATGTTGAGCTTTAAGCCAACTTTTTCACTCTCTTCTTTCACTTTCATCAAGAGGCTTTTTAGTTCCTCTTCACTTTCTGTCATAAAGGTGGTGTCATCTGCATATCTGAGGTTATTG
>SJYQ01020013.1:169291-186185 GCA_006410935.1 Redunca redunca
GCTTAAATCTATTTCTCACTTCCACTGTATAATCATAAGGGATTTGATTTAGGTCATACCTGAATGGTCTAGCGGTTTTCCCTACTTTCTTTAATTTAAGTGTGAATTTGGCAATAAGGAGTTCATGATCTGAGCCACAGTCAGCTCCCGGTATTGTTTTTGTTGACTGTATAGAGCTTTTCCATCTTTGGCTGCAAAGAATATAATCAATCTGATTTCAGTGTTGACCATCTGGTGATGTCCATGTGTAGAGTCTTCTCTTGTGTTGTTGGAAGAGGGTGTTTGCTATGAACAGTGTATTTTCCTAGCAAAACTCTATTAGTCTTTGCGCTGCTTCATTCTGCATTCCAAGGCCAAATTTGCCTGTTACTCCAGGTGTTTCTTGACTTCCTGCTTTTGTATTCCAATCCCCTATAATGAAAAGGACATCTTTTGGGGGTGTTAGTTCTAAAAGGTCTTGTAGATCTTCATAGAGCCGTTCAATTTCAGCTTCTTCAGCATTACTGGTTGGGGCATAGACTTGGGTAACTGTGATATTGAATGGTTTGCCTTGGAGACGAACAGAGATCATTCTGTCGTTCTTGAGATTGCACCCAAGTACTGCATTTTGGACTCTTTTGTTGACCATGATGGCTACTCCATTTCTTCTGAGGGATTCCTGCCCGCAGTAGTAGATATAATGGTCATCTGAGTTAAATTCACCCATTCCAGTCCATTTTAGTTCGCTGATTCCTAGAATGTCAACGTTCACCCTTGCCATCTCTTGTTTGACCACTTCCAATTTGCCTTGATTCATGGACCTGACATTCCAGGTTCCTATGCAATATTGCTCTTTACAGCATCGGATCTTGCTTCTATCACCAGTCACATACACAACTGGGTATTGTTTTTTCTTTGGCTCCATCCCTTCATTCTTTCTAGAGTTATTTCTCCACTGATCTCCAGTAGCATATTGGGCACCTAATGACCTGGGGAGTTCCTCTTTTGGTATCCTATCATTTTGCCTTTTCATACTGTTCATGGCATTCTCAAGGCAAGAATACTGAAGTGGCTTGCCATTCCCTTCTCCAGTGGACCACGCTGTCAGACCTTTCCACCATGACCCGCCCATCTTGGGTTGACCTGCAGGGATGGCTTGGTTTCATTGAGTTAGACAAGGCTGTGGTCCTAGTGTGATTAGATTTACTAGTTTTCTATGAGTATGGTTTCAGTGTGTCTGCCTTATGATTCCCTCTTGCAACACCTACCATCTTACTTGGGGTTCTCTTACCTTGAGCATGGGGTATCTCTTCATGGCTGCTCCAGCAAAGCTCAGCTGCTGCTCCTTACCTTGGATGAGGGTTATCTCCTTACTGCCGCGGGGTGTCCACAATCAATGCCAATCACTGAAATGATAGAAAAATTGATTTTTTTTTTTTGACAGAAAGGGAACAGTATAGGCGCTTAGTCTTGTTAGACTCTCTGCAGTCCCGTGGTTTTTACAGTCCATGGAGTTATCTAGGCCAGAATACTGGAGTGGGTAACTTTTCCATTCTCCAGGGGACTTTTCTGACTCTCCACATATTGTAAGACTAAGCTTGAGAATTCTTTAATTTGAAGTAGCCTTTGGGTAACTGAAAGTACAGTGTAGGTACTTTCAGGATGTCATCTGCAAAATGAAGTCCTTTCAACAAATGCAATCCGGACCTCCAGGTAGGCATTGCTGTTGTAAATGTGACATCTCAGCCAGAAGGGAGATGCAGAGCTCTTTCTGTTCCATAAACAAATTCACAGAAGAAGCCAAAAGAGAGCTGGAGAATGAACAACAACAACCAAAAAGCTTTCCTCATAGGACAAAACGAGAGAAAATCCAACATCCTATGGCCCAAAAACCCTCTTAGAAATGAATGTTCAGTAAGGAAGAGAAGAAACATGTGAGGGTGGACAGGCCATGCCCATGGCCAGTGAAGTTTTGAGATGGCCTGACCTCTCAGATGAAGATACATGCCAGTGTAAACCCTTTGCAGACAGCAGCGATGGTCATCACCGTGTAAGTGTTTAGTCTGGTGTCAACATGCCACGGGTACCACACGAGGGAGCAGACCTGGCTCTCTTCCTCTGCCCTACATCTCTCCCTCAGGAAGGAAGCTCAGGTGCGTTCAGGACCTGCCTGTCTGTCTGGCTCAGCCATGATCTGCGACCACCTCCAGGGTAGACTCCACCTTCTTTTCTCTATGCATCGTGAACCTGCACACAGTGGGCCTTCAGAACCTCAAGAAACTCGCCCCATCCTCACTACAGCCAGATACGTCCCCAGGCATCCAAACACCTATGGAGTCACTTTGGCCCAAGCCCTAGTTCTGGATACCCTGGAGCCTACTTCAGCCTTTACAGTGTGAATAATCAGGTCCTTTATACACAGATTCCCAGCTGTCAGATCTGAGCTTTGGATTCACAGTCAGCTCTGTCCCTCCCATGGCAGCCAGGTGGGCCCCCATACAGGCAAAGCAGCAGATGAGCTGAGTTTCAAGGGAGGCATTCAAAGGACAGCAGTGGATACAACTTGTTGCAAACTGAGGGAGGGTGCCTGCGCGTCTCAGAAAAGGTCTCTGGTGTGCAAGTGTGGAGGAGGGTCTCGATGGTGCAAAGAAAAGAGAGATACTCAGGGCCAAAGGCTTTTGGCCTCTCCTTTAGCAGCTCCAGTGGTAGCCTGTGAACATTGGACAGGCAATGTGGTCACATAAGCATGACTCTAATTTCCTCAGAAAGTAAGAGAAATGGAGCAGGGTGTCGGAGGACCCAGAGGGTGTGGCGGGGTGGATGAAGGGAGGTGCCATTCCTTTCTTCAATGCAAACTGATTTTGTGAGTCTCTGAGTGGCCAGACGGCAGTTACCAAATCAGGTCCCCACAGCACCCAGTGTGGGCTGGGTGCCTTAGCCCTTGTCACATGGACAAGCTTCACCAGGTGGACTCCCTGATTTCTAATACCAGGAACTGCAGGATTTGTCTGGGTACACACTTCCTTGCTATAGCTTAGTCACGCCCTTCTTAGAGCCCCAGCTTTGTCCTCTAGAATAAGGACATCGGTTGCTACCTTAGCAGGTTGGTACCTTAAACCTGTGAAGACTCTTTAGGGTAATCCTACAATTAGTAGCTTGTGTTAAGAGATATTGGGCTTCCCTGATACCTCAGCTGGTGACGTAAAATCCTGCATTGCAAGAGAGCCCTGTTTGGTTCCTGGGTCAGGAAATCCTGATCTGCTGCAGAAGGGTCAGGCTACCCAGTCCAATAATCTCGGGCCTCTTTGTGGCTCAGGCGGTAAAGAATCTGCCTGCATGCGGAGACCTGGGTTCGACCCCTGGGATTGGAAGATCCCCTGGAGAAGGGAAAGGATGCCCACTCCAGTATTCTTGCCTGCAGAATTCCATGGATCCAAAGTCTATGGGGTCGCAAAGAGTCGGACACGACAGAAGGACTTGTCCCTTCACTTTCAAGACATAGCGCCTGAATCCAGATTAGACTGGAGTCCCCCAGCACCATCTGGCGTTTCTTCCCTGAAGCCATCCAAAACCCACACACTTGCATTTGCAGGGTCACCACTTAGCCCGCTGGACAAAAAACCAGCGTGGTTCCACAAGCTCACAGATAAGCAAGAGGACTCACTGGCAGACGGCTTCCCTCTGGTCTCAGGTGGAGCTTTGGGACCACAGCAGGAGCCAGCGCTCTCAAAACCTGGGCTCAGCAACGGCCTCATTCTCAAGCCAGTGTCTCTACCCTGACAGGAGCAGAAAGGTCACCAATTGCCCCAGGCTGACATCATGCTCCTCCCACTGCTGTAGACTGACCTCACCAGCCCCGCCCCTTCCAGCAGAACCAGAGCTCCTCTTCCCCTTGATTGCAGCCTGAGTCCCAGCCCTGGGTCTCGATTGGTCACTTCCCAAGTCCTGAGCCCATCACGGTAGCCAGGGAGGATGGAACACACAGATTGGACTGATTCAGGTCGTGTGACCATACTCTCCAGGACACCTGTGAGGGCCTCACCATATGTCAGGGGTGGAGACAGTGCGATGCCCCAAGAGCAGGGCTGAGAATCAGGTCACTGTGTCCTTGTGTTCCGTGTCCTGGGATGAGCTTGCACAACGTCTCTACACAGCACTTTGTTCTCTGCAGACAAAATATTCATGACACACCTCTTCCCTTCCCAGGCGTAGTTTCATGCAACACTATTCAAGGGAGCAAGGCCTCCTGTTTGAAGATAAGCTTCAGATCCCCTTCCTAGCATCTAGGCTTCTTCTGTGTGTCATGGTAGAATAATTGATTCAGTGAAAAAATGCCCACTAGCACCACATATGCTGCTCTGGGTTTTCAGGATTCTTGCCTGTTCTGAGTAGAGGACATTTTCCAGGGGCCCCTCAAATGGAGTGAATTTTGTCCAAGGAAGCCCCTGAGCCACTGAATCCCTAAATCACGTTCCTATATGCCTTAAACTAACAAATCTTTAAAAATGCATAAGACCTCAATTATAAAGTAAGGTATGCTGCTGCTGCTGCTGCTGCTAAGTTGCTTCAGTCGTGACCAACTCTGTGCAACCCCATAGACGGCAGCCCACCAGGCTCCCCCGTCCCTGGGATTCTCCAGGCAAGAATACTGGAGTGGGTTGCCATTTCCTTCTCCAATGCATGAAGGTGAAAAGAGAAAGTGAAGTCGCTCAGTTGTGTCTGACTCTTAGCGACCCCATGGACTGCAGCCTACCAGGCTCCTCCACCCTACCAGGCTCCTCCACCCATGGGATTTTCCAGGCAAGAGTACTGGAGTGGGGTGCCATTGCCTTCTCTAAGTAAGGTATTCACTCATCACAAATTGTTATAAAATTTATCAAGTTTTCCTTTCAATTTTTGGTTCTTCGTATGTGTCTTAATTGCTATGGTGGTGTTTTGTGAGGCAGGGATCCAATTTACTTTCCCTATGGATGCAAAATAGCCCCATTGGGCCTCCTCTCTTCCTTTACATATTCAGTTCAGTTCACTTCAGTCGCTCTGTCGTGTTTGACTCTGCGACCCCATGAATCACAGCACACCAGGCCTCGCTGTCCATCACCAACCTCATCTGAGTCCACTCAGATTCATGTCCATCGATTCAGTGATGCCATCCAGCCATCTCATCCTCTTCTGTCCCCTTCTCCTCCTTCCCCCAATCCTTCCCAATATCAGAGTCTTCTCCAATGAGTCAACTCTTCGCATGAGTTGGCCAAGTACTGGAGTTTCAGCTTTAGCATCATTCCTTAAAAAGAAATCCCAGGGCTGCCCTCCTTCAGAATGGGCTGGTTGGATCTCCTTGCAGTCCAAGGGACTCTCAAGAGTCTTCTCCAACACCACAGTTCCAAAGCATCAGTTCTTCAGCACTCAGCTTTCTTCACAGTCCAACTCTCACATCCATACATGACAACTGGGAGGACCATAGCCTTGACTAGACAGAACTTTGTTAGCAAAGTAATTAATGTCTCTGCTTTTGAATATGCTATCTAAGTTGGTCATAACTTTTCTTCCAAGGAGTAAGCGTCTTTTAATTTCATGGCTGCAATCACCATCTGCAGTGATTTTGGAGCCCCCTCAAAATAATGTCTGACACTGTTTCCACAGTTCCCCATCTATTTGCCATGGCGTGATGGGACAGATGCCATGATCTTAGTTTTCTGAATGTTGAGCTTGAAGCCAATGTTTTCACTCTCTTCTTTTACTTTCATCAAGAGGCTCTTTAGTTCCTCATTTTCTGCAACAAGGGTGTTGTCATCTGCATATGTGAGGTTATTGATATTTCTCCTGGCAGTCTTGATTCCAGCTTGTGCTTCTTCCAGCCCAGCCTTTCTCATGATGCCTCTGCATATAAGTTATAGAAGCAGGAGGACAATATACAGCCTTGACGTACTCCTTTCCCTATTTGGAACTAGTCTGTTGTTCCATGTCAAGTTCTAACCTTTGCTTCATGACCTGAATATAGGTTTCTCAAGGGGCAGGTCAGGTGGTCTGGTATTCCCATCTCTTGAATATTTTCCAACACTTTATTGTGATCCACACAGTCAAAGGCTTTGGCATAGTCAATAAAGCAGAAATAGATGTTTTTCTAGAACTCTCTTGCTTTTTCGACGATGCTGTGGATGTTGGCAATTTGATCTCTGGTTCCTCTGCCTTTTCTAAAACCAGCTTAAATATCTGGAAGTTCATGGTTCATGTATTGCTGAAGACTCACTTGGTGAATTTTGAGCATTACTTTACCAGTGTCTGAGATGAGTGCAACTGTGCGGTAGTTTGAGCATTCTTTGGCCTTGGAATGAAAACTGACCTTTTCCAGTCCTGTGGCCACTGCTGAGTTTTCCAAATTAACTATCATATCGAGTGCAGCCCTTTCACAGCATCATCTTTCAGGATTTGAAAGAGCTCCACTGGAAATCCATCACCTCCACTAGTTTCTTTGTAGTGATGCTAAGGCCCACTTGACTTCACATTCCAGGATGTCTGATACTAGGTGAGTGATCACACCATTGTGATTGTCTGGGTCTTTCTGGTACAATTCTTCTGTGAATTCTTGCCACTTCTTCTTAATATCTTCTGCTTCTGTTACGTCCATACCGTTTCTGTCTTTATCGAGCCCATCTTTGCATGAAATGTTCCCTTGGTATCTCTTATTTTCTTGAGGAGATCTCTAGTCTTTTCCCCTCTCTTGTGTTCCTCTATTTATTTGCCTTGTTCGCTCCTGAAGGCTTTCTTATCTCTCCTTACTATTCTTTGGAACAATGCGTTCAGATGCTTATAACTTTCCTTTTCTCCTTTGCTTTTCTCTTCTCTTCTGTTCACAGCTATTTGTAAGGCCTCCTCAGACAATCATTTTGCTTTTTTGCATTTCTTTTCCATGGGGCTGGACTTGATCCCTGTTCCTGTACAATGTCACAAACTTCCGTCCATAGTTCATCAGGCAGTCTATCAGGTCTAATCCGTTAAATCTATTTCTCACTTCCACTGTATAATCATCAGGGATTTGATTTAGGTCATACCCGAATTGTCTAGTGGTTTTTCCTACTTTCTTCACATTATGTCTAAATTTAGCAATAAGAAGTTCATGATCTGAGCCAGTCAGCTCCCCGTCTTGTTTCTGCACACTGTATGGAGCTTCTCCACCTTTGGCAGCAAAGAATGTAATCAGTCTGATTTCCGTGTTGACCATCTGATGATGTCCATGTGTAGAGTCTTCTCTTGTGTTGTTGGAAGAGGGTGTTTGCTATGACCAGTGCGTTCTCTTGGCAAAATACTATTATTTCCCCTGCTGCATTCCGTACTCCAAGGCCAAATTTGCCTATTATTTTAGGTGTTTCTTGACTTCCTACGTTTGCATACCAGCCCCCTAGAATGAAAAGGACAACTTTATTGGGTGTTAGTTCGAAAAGGTCTTCAAAGACTTCATAGAACTGTACAACATCAACTTCTTCAGCATTACTGTTTGGGGAATAGTCTTGGATTACCTGATGTTGAGTGGTTTCCCTTGGAAAGGAACAGAGATCATTCTGTCGTTTTTGAGAGGGCATCCAAGTACTGCATTTCAGATTCTTTTGTTGATCAGGATGGCTACTCCATTTCTTCTAAGGGATTCCTGCCCACAGTAGTAGATATAATGGTCATCTGACTTAAATTCACCCATCCCAGTCCATTTTAGTTCGCTGATTCCTAAAATGTCAATGTTCACTCTTGCCCTCCCCTATTTGACCACTTCCACTTTGCCTTGATGCCTGAACCTAACATTCCGTGTTCCTATGCAATATTGCTCTTTACAGCATCGGACATTTCTTGTTTCACCAGTCACATCCACAACTGGGTATTGTGTTTGCTTTGGTCCATCCCTTCAGTCTTTCTGGAGTTATTTCTCAACTGATCTCCAGTAGCATATTGGGCACTTACCAACCTGAGAGTTCCTTTTTCAGTATTCTCTCATTTTGCCTTTTCAGACTGTTCATTGGGTTCTTAAAGCAAGAACACTGAAGTGGTTTGCCATTCCCTTCTCCAGTGGACCACATTCTGTCAGCCCTCTCCATCATGACCTGTCCGCCATGGGTATCCCCTCACGGCATGGCCTAGTTTCATTGAGTTAGACAAGGCTGTGGTCCATGTGATCAGATTGGCTTGTTGTCTGTGATTATGGTCTCAGTGTGTCTGCCCTCTGATGCCATCTCACAACACCAACTGTCTTACTAGGGTTTCTCTTACCTTGGTTGTTGGGTATCTATTCACAGCTGCTCCAGCAATGCACAGCCTCTGCTCCTTAGTTTGGACGAGGGGAATCTCATCAGGGCCGCCCCTCCTGACCTTGAACATGGAGTAGCTCCGCTCTGCCCTCCTGCACCCGCACACAACCTTTAGTGGTGTTGAAACTACAAATCTGTGTGCCAACCACAAGTCAAGTGAGTGGCTCAGTCGTGTCTGACTCTTTGTGACTCATGGACTATAGCCCACCAGGCTCCTCTATCCATGTAATTTTCTAGGCAAGAGTACTGGAGTGGGTTGCCATTTCCTTCTCCAGGGGATCTTTCCATCCCAGGGATCAAACCAAGGTCCCACAGTGTGGGCAGATGCTTTACCATCTGAGCCACCAGGGAATCAAGCTTTCACAAGTCAAAAAGATAGTAAACTGAACATAAGAGACGATGTGCAAGAGATGTATCTGATAAGTGGTTTCTGTGTAAAATAGACTAAGAACAAATAGCACTCAAGTCTCCAAGAAAAAACACACCACCCTTGTCCCATCCCCCAACTTCAACTCCAACCTGAACACTTGATCTCATTCTAACCTATGCCTAAACTCTAACCCTAAGCTAACAATATCCATGTGCATTAAAGGCATCCATCCATCCATGGGAGAGACAGAGAGAAAGAGAAAAATGAAGACAGAGACAGAATTCGAAAGGAAAAGAAAGACATGTCTAGAGAGAGACACTGAACAAGAGAGATGAAATGAGTAGATTTTACAGATCTCTTCATAAATCTATCTGGAAGTTAGAAGCAATGACAATGACCATCCACTGAAGAAGTGGGAAAATGACCCAAGCTTATGAGAGTAAAGGAGAAGAATGCAGGGAGCCATTATAGGCTCAGCCAGCCACGGAAGCAGAGATGGGGCACTTGAACCAGAAACTCAATGGAAAGAAGAGGACCAGAAAGTTGGGTGTCTTTTAAATAAGAGAAGGTGACCTTCCAGTCTTCCTTTCAGTCCTCCACTGGGGGGGGGGGTCCCAAAATAGGCAGCAAAGGGAGAGCGGTTGAGTTGCCATAGGGATCTGTGGCTTTCTCTCAAGGTGCCACAGGGCTGTCACATCTGCCATCGTGCTTTGGGTCGATACTCGGGGTAACAGTCGAGTCAGTGCAGTGTAATAAGGTTTATCTGGAGTGGATGGGACATCAGGGTCTTCTTGAATTGTGGCATGACCCCTGGAGTTCCTCTTGACTTTCAAGTTGAGACCGCCCCCTTTCAAGTTGCGACGGGAATGCCAGGACTCCTTTTCCAATGAAGCAGGGAAATGGACCCTCATCTCAAGATGAGGAAGGAAAAACGGGGCTCTTGAGTTCTGGCGGGACACTCAGTATTCCTCTCGAGTGGAGACAGATATGTCAGGGAGCTTCTCTAGTTGCATCAAGGGTGTCAAGGACCCTTTCGAGGCTCAAGAGGCAAGGTGGGATTTCTCTCGAGCGGCCACAGCAGAAAAGGGCCTCATCTCACGTTGAGGGGAGAATCTCCTGGTTTTTCTTGACTTGTGGCAGGAAACTTGGGCTTCCTCTCAAGTTACAACAGGGAACTCAGGGACCCGATTGTGTTGCCTCAGGAAAGTCAAGTCTCCATGCGAGTTGTGAGGGGCCTCTGGAGATTGCTCTCCAGTCGGTGCCCAGTCCTAGGTCCTCATCTGGAATTGAGGCTGGAACTTCACGGTTCCTCTCCAGTGCTGACATGTATCTCAGGGTTCCTATGGAGTTTCAACAGAGGAGTCAGGCCTCATCTCATGTGGAGACATGGAAGTCTGCTTTCCTCTCAAGCTGTCAAAGTAGTGTCATGTTTCCTGTTGAGTTGACATAGGGATTTGTGGCTTTCTCTCAAGGTGCCACAGGGCTGTTGCTGGGTCCAGCCCCAATGAATCCAGGGAATTCAAAGCAGAGATGGAGTCGGTGAGGAGAGACTTATTTATAATGAGAGATTAGGAGAGAATAGTGTAGTAGGAAAATTAGTGGAGAAAAGTGGCTGAATAACTTGGTTTACACACAAGACCCATTAAGCTCTGAAACAAGGGGCTTGCACCATTTATGTAGGCCACTGGTGCCTGCTTGAACAGTGGAGGGTGCCCCGCCTTTGGCTCCCTCTTGCGTGGGTCTTTAAGCCAGCGGAAATAGGTAGACATGGAGAGCCTCTGTTCTCCAGATGGGAATTCAGCCTGAAAAGGAGAGAAAAGAACGACATGGGGGAGCCTTGCATTGGTGCCAGACCCACAACTTTAATTTCAAAAGCAGCTTATATACCCCAAGTTGTACATAAAAAAAATAATGGAATAGGCAGAGTTATGCATGGGCAGCAGTCCTGACCCTTATTGAGACTGGGCTTTCTTTTTCAATACCCTTCCATATACAAAAGGTCTTAGGTGGTTTTACATCAACTTCTGGCCGGGGGGCCTGTTAATATTTTTACGGCTCTTTTCCTAGATAAATGTCTATCATCAAAAAACACATTTTCCCTTGAAATGTTTTTTCTCTAATCCTCATCACCCTCAAAGTACTAAATAAAGTTACATTCCTGTAGAACAAAGATGAAGTGGGTTATAACAAAGGAAGTACTTAATTCAAAGATCTAATGTTGCTAATGCCAGAGCTACTACCTGTTTTTTCTATATAAAAACTATATCAACAAATAAAAGATATGAAACCTTGGAAGCAAGTATTGGCTCAACAATGAAATCCTTAACCAGTCCTAATCTAATGATTTTGATGCCTTGGAAGCCCCTACAATCCTAGGATCTTTTAACCTTCCTGTGCCTCTCACAGTCAGGAGGCTGAAAACAATAACATGCACAGCTGTAAGGGTCTGGACAAACCTGTCAGGCAGGCTAGAAAGCCATCAGAGGGGTTTTTGGATTGAAACACTCTTGTTATGCCCAGGAGACAGACGTATTATCTTAAAGCTCTAAATTAACTTTTTCCAGAAAAAGTTGGTGGGGGGACAGCCCCCTTTTAATGTCAGAAGAGTAGGTGGAAAGCATAACACAGTAAAGCAGGCAGACTCTAGTTTTGGGGGTAGATGCTCAAGAAAATCCAGGGGGACACCTGAGGGCTGATTTCACCTTTGCGTTTTGTCAGGCCCTTTTCCTCATTACCTTTGTCACAGGCGGGATTCCCCATGCTGGCTCCCGGCAGGCTGTCACACATGCCATCTACTTTTGGGTTGATACTCTGGGTGATAGTCGAGTCAGTGCAGGGGAATCAGGTTTAACTGGAGTGGTTTGGGACATCAGGGTCTTTTTGAATTGTGGCACGACTCCTGGAGTTCCTCTCGAGGTTCATGTTGAGACTGCATGCTGGGATTCCTTTCCCGACAAAGCAGGGAAATGGACCCTCATCTCAAGATGAAGAGGGAAAAACGAGGCTCTTGAGTTGTGGTGGGACACTCAGTGTTCTTCTCGAGTGGAGACGGGTATGTCGGAAAACTTCTTGACTTGCATCAAGGGTCAAGGACCCTTTCAAGGCTCAAGAGGGAAGGTGGGATTTCACTCGAGACATGGCAGCGGAAAAGGGCCTCATCTCGCGTTGAGGGGAGAATCTCCTGGTTTTTCTCGAGTTGTAGCAGGAAACTTGGGGTTCCTCTTGAGTTATGACAGGGAACTCAAAGAATCACTCGTTTTGCCTCAGGAAAGTCAATTCTCCATTGGAGTTCTGAGGAGCCTCCTGGGAGGCCCAGTCAGTGCCGGGGCCTAGGTGCTCATCTGGAGTTGGGGCCAGAACCTCAGGGTTCCTCTCCAGTGCTGACATGGATCTCGGTGTTCCTATGGAGTTTCAACAGGGGAGTCAGCCCTGTCTCGTGTAGAGACATGCAAGCCCAGTTTCTTCTCGAGCTGTAACAGTAGTGTCAGGCTTCCTGTCAAGTTGACATAGGGATCTGTGGCTTTCTCTCGAGGTGCCACAGGGCTCTCACACCTGCCATTGTCTTTTGAGTCAATATTCGGGGTGACATCGAGTCAGTGCAGGGGAATCAGGTGTATCTGGAGTGGACAGGACACTCGGTGTTCCTCTTGAGTGGAGACGGGTATGTTGGGGAACTTCTTGAGTTGCATCATGGGTGTCAAGGACCCTTTCGAGGCTNGGGGACCTCAGGGACCTGCTCGTGTTGCCTCAGGAAAGTCCAGTCTCCATGTGAGTTGCGAGGGGCCTCTTGGGATTTCTCTCCATTCTGTAATGGGCCTAGGTCCTCATCTGGATTTGAGGCTGGAACCTCAGGGTTCCTTCTAGTGCTGACATGGATCTCGGGATTCCTATGGAGATTCATCAGGGAAATCAGGCTTTGGCTTGTGTGGAGACATGTAAGTGTGCTTTCCTCTCAGGCTGTAAAAGTAGTGTCAGTCTTCCTGTCGAGTTGATATAGAGATCTGTGTCTTTCTCTCAAGGTGCCACAGGGCTGTCATACCTGCAATCGTGTTTTGAGTCAATACTCAGGGTGACATTCGAGTCAGTGTAGGGGAATCAGGTTTATCTGGAGTGTATTGGGACACGGGGTCTTTTGGAATTGTGGCATGATCTCTGGAGTTCCTCTCGAGTTTCAAGGTGAGACCACCTCCTCTTGAGGTGCGACGGGAATGTCTGGATTCCTTTCCTGACGAAGCAGGGAAATGGACCCTCATCTCGAGATTTGCAGGGAGCAACGGGGCTCTTCTTGAGTTGTGGTGAGACACTAGGTGTTCCTCTCGAGTGGAGACAGCTATGTCACGGAACTTCCTGAGTTGCATCCAAGGTGTCAAGGACCCTTTCGAGGCTCAAGAGGGAAGGAGGGATTTCTCTCGAGATGTCGCAGCAGAAAAGGGCCTCATCTCACGTTTAGGGGAGAATCTCCTGGTTTCTCTCAAGTTGTGACAGGACACTTGGGTTTCCTCTCGAGTTTCGATGGGGACCTCAGGGACCTGCTCGTGTTGCCTCGGGAAAGTCAAGTCTTCAGGCCAGATGTGAGGGGTTCAAGGAATTCCTGTCTAGTTGGTGAGTGTCCTAGGTCCTCAACTGGATTTGAGGCCAGAATCTCAGGATTCCTCTCCAGTGCTGACATGGATCTTGGGGGTTCCTATGGAGTTTCAATAGGGGAGTCAGGCCTCGTCTCGTGTGGAGACATGCAAGTCCGCTTTCCTCTCGAGCTGTAAAGTACTGTCAGCCTTTCTGTCGAGTTGACATAGGGATCTGTGGCTTTCTCTCAAGGTTCCACAGGGTTGTCACACCTGCCATCGTATTAGAGTCGATACTGAGAGTGACAGTCGAGTCGGAGCAGTGGCATCAGTTATATCTGGAGTGGATTGGGACATTGGGGTCTTTCTGAATTGTGGCACGACCCCTGTAGTTCCTCCTGAGTTTCAAGTTGAGACCACCTCCTCTTGAGGTGCGACGGGAACACCGGGATTCCTTTCCCGACGAAGCACGGAAATGGACCCTCATCTCGAGATGAGGAGGGAAAAACGGGGCTCTTCTTATTTGTGGTGGATGCTCGTTGTTCTTCTCAAGTGAAGATGGAGATGTTGGGGAACTTCTTGAGTTGCATCAAGGATGTCAAGGATCCTTTCAAGGCTCAAGAGAGTAGGTCTGATTTCTCTCGAGACACTGCATTGTAAGAGGGCCTCATCTCGCGCTGAGGGGAGAATCTCCTGGTTTTTCTCTAGTTGCGGCAAGAAACTTGGTTTTCCTCTCGAGTTACGTTGGTGACCTCAGGGTCCCTCTTGTTACCACGGACCAGCCCCGGTGGGATCCAGCATACCGAAGCGTGGATGGTGTGGCAAGATAAAGATATAGATATATAGAGAGATAAGGAGTGAATTTTCAGTTAAGAGAATAGGGGAGAGAAAAAAAGGCTGATATTTCTTGGCTTATGCAGAAAGACAATATAGCCCCAGACAAGGGACTTGCACTGTTCATGTTGGCTGCTGGGGCTCTCTTGAATAGCGGAACGTGTCCCCACCTTGGGCACCTTCTCAAGTGGGTCTTAGAAGCCCGGGCAGGACAGTCCATTTTTGGGGTCATGACAGTGGAGGAACCAGGTGTCTGAGGAGCTGCGACATGACGAATCAGTCTGTCTGAGTTCCAAATCGGTGAAAATGCGTCCTGTGGAAAATTACAAGCATATCCTCGGCCGCTAGTTAACAATGGATCGGGTCCTTTCCATTGTCTGGAGAGTAGGTCCTTCCATTTTTACCAACGGCTTTATATTTTGTTGTTCTGGACAATGACGAAGCATTGCAGTGGTTCCGGACGAATCAGCATTCAGGTTATTTATTACAAAGAGAACATGTTGTAAAATCTGATGGGGGGAACTATACTTAAATTCCCCTTCCTTTAATTTTTGAATTTGTATTTTTAATGTTTGGTGTGCTCTTTCTACTATAGCTTGTCCCAGGGGATTATAGGGAATGCCTGTGTTATGCTTTATTTGAAACTTTGTACAAAATTCCTGGAAAGACTTAGAAGTGTAAGCAGGGGCATTATCAGGTTTTTAAAGCCCTTGGCAGACCCAAATATGAAAAGCAACTAAAGAGACATTGTATTACATCCCTATATGCCTGTCCAGTGTGAGCAGTGGCAACAATAACATGAGAAAAGGTGTCTCTGGTTACATGAACAAAATAAAATTTTCCAAATGAGGAGACATGAGTTACATCCATCTTTCAGAGTGCATTAGGTCTGAGACCGTGAGGGTTAACACCCATATACAAACTATTTATAGCAGTGGGACAATGTGAACAGGAACAATCTCTCAAGCAGATACTCGAGGAATCCGAAATTGATATCTTAATGCAGTAGCATTTTGATGATGAAGTGAGTGAGAGGCTCAAGCTTCTTCAAAAACAGAGGCCACCATAAATCTGGTTAGTGAATCTGCCAAATCATTTAAAGAATTTAAAGGTCCAGGCAGTCCGGAATGAGCTCGAATGGGGCAAATAAAAAATGCTTGGTTACGTTTCCAAAATTGCTGCTGCAATTTAGTTAACAAGTGAAAGATAGTAGCTTTGTTTTCGGGCAGAACAGCAATCTCAATGTGCGGAAACAGCCCAACCACATACTGAGAGTCAGAGTAAAGGTTAAATTCCTCATCTGCAAACATAACAAAAGTATCTATGCTCCAACCAGTAATGCTGAAGAAGCTGAAGTTGAATGGCTCTACGAAGACCTACAAGACCTTTAGAACTAACACCTAAAAAAGATGTCCTTTTCATTATAGGGGACTGGAATGCAAAAGTAGGAAGTCAAAAACACCTGGAGTAACAGGAAAATTTGGCTTTCGAATGCAGAATAAAGGAGGGCAAAGACTAATAGAGTTTTGCCAAGAAAATGCACTGGGTCATAGCAAACACCCTCTTCCAACAACACAAGAGAAGACTCTACACATGGACATCACCAGATGGTCAACACCGAAATCAGATTGATTGTATTCTTCGCAGCCAAAGATGGAGAAGCTCTATACAGCCAACAAAAACAAGACCAGGAGCTGACTGTGGCTCAGATCGTGAACTCCTTATTACCAAATTCAGACTTAAAGAAAGTAGAGAAAACCGCTAGACCATTCAGGTATGACTTAAATCAAATCCCTAATGATTATACAGAAGTGAGAAATAGATTTAAGGGCCTAGATCTGATAGATAGAGTGCCTGATGAACTTTGGATGGAGGTTCGTGACATTGTACAGGAGACAGGGATCAAGAGCGTCCCCATGGAAAAGAAATACAAAAGAGCAAACTGGCTGTCTGGCGAGGCCTTACAAATAGCTGTGAAAAGAAGAGAAGTAAAAAGCAAAGGGGAAAAAGGAAAGACATAAGCATCTGAATGTGGAGTTCCAAAGAATAGCAAGAAGAGATAAGAAAGCCTTCCTCAGTGATCAATGCAAAGACATACAGGAAAACAACAGAATGGGAAAGACTAGAGATCTCTTCAAGAAAATTATAGATACCAAGGGAACATTTCATGCAAAGATGGGCTCGATCAAGGACAGAAATGGTCTGGACCTAACAGAAGCAGAAGATATTAAGAAGAGGTGGCAAGAATACACAGAAGAACTGTACAAAAAAGCTCTTCACGACCCAAAAAATCACGATGGTGTGCTCATGCATCTAGAGCCAGACATCTTGGAAAGTGAAGTCAAGTGGGCCTTAGAAAGCAACACTACGAACAAAGCAAGTGGAGGTGGTGGAATTCCAGTTAAGCTCTTTCAAATCCTGAAAGATGATGCTGTGAAAGTGCTGCACTCAATATGCCAACAAATTTGGAAAACTCAGCAGTGGCCACAGGAATGGAAAAGGTCAGTTTTCATTCCACTCCTAAAGAAAGGAAATGCCAAAGAATACTCAAACTACCGCACAATTGCACTCATCTCACATGCTAATAAAGTAATGCTGAAAATTCTCCAAATCAGGCTTCAGCAATACGTGAACTGTGAACTTCCTGATGTTCAAACTGGCTTTAGAAAAGGCAGAGGAACCAGAGATCAAATTGCCAACATTCGCTAGATGATGGAAAAATCAAGAGAGTTCCAGAAAAACATCTATTTCTGCTTTCTTGACTATGCCAAAGCCTTTGACTGTGTGGATCACAATAAACTGTGGAAAATTCTGAGAGAGATGGGAATACCAGACCACCTGACCTGCCTCTTGAGAAA
>SJYQ01020013.1:196921-225209 GCA_006410935.1 Redunca redunca
TTGGACTGCAAGGAGATCCAACTAGTCCATTCTTAAAGAGATCAGCCCTGGGATTTCTTTGGAAGGAATGATGCTAAAGCTGAAACTCTAGTACTTTGGCCACCTCATGCGAAGAGTTGACTCATTGGAAAAGACTCTGATGCTGGGAGGGATATGGGGCAGGAGGAGAAGGGGACGACAGAGGATGAGATGGCTGGATGGCATCACTGACTCAATGGACGTGAGTCTGAGTGAACTCTGGGAGTTGGTGATGGACAGTGAGACCTGGCATGATGCGATTCAGGGGGTCACAAAGAGTCAGACACGACTGAGCGACTGAACTGAACTGAACTGAACTGATAACAGCTGTGAGTTCAGCTCTTTGAGCTGAAGTTTCCTGTGTCTGTGGAACTTTATGCTGATTTTTTGTAACTATAGAAGCTTTACCATTAGCCGACCCGTCAGTAAAGGCTATTTGAGCATCAGGAATAGGAAATTGTTTGCACCTAACAGGAAAAATAACTGGGTGTCTAGATATAAAATTTAACAAAGTATGTGAGGGTAAATAATGCAGAATTTGACCAAAATAGTTTCCTATAGCAATCTGCCAATTTTCATCAAACATTAGGAGAGCATCAAGCTATTCTTTGTTATATGGAATTACAATTTCTGATGGCTCTTTACCAAATAATTCAATGCTCCACTTTCTTCCTTTTATTATCAACGTAGCTATCAACCCTGGATAAGAAGCCACTACTTTTTTAGCTTGAGCAGGAAGATGGACCCACTCTAAGGGGCCATTTTGCCATAAAACTTCCATAGGTGAAGTTGGTGGTACCCAGGCAAAGGAATTTCCAGGCAGCTGCCAATTCAATTATTTTTACATAACTATCAGATAAAGCCTGTTCTACTTGAGTAAGGCTTCCTGAGCCTCAGCGGTTAATTGCCGTTTTGAAGTTGGGTCAGGATCCCCACGCAGAATGTTTAAAAGAGGCTTTAGCTCAGCAGTGGTTAGTTTAAGATTAGGCCTTATCCAATTAATATCCCCTAAAAGTCTCTAATAATCATTCAGAGTAACAAGATGGTCCTTTCTTAATTGTAGCGGGGCATGAGTCACTGTTTCTGAATTTATAACCCTTCCTAAATAAGTTATGGGTGGGTTAGTTTGAATTTTCTCTGGGGCAAGTTTTAAGCCTCTCACTGATCTGGATGAGCTATTAAAATATCATCCATGTAGTGAATCATATATGCTTGTTCATATTTAGCCCTAATATCCTCTAAAGCAGCATTGACAAATTTTTAACATAAGGTAGGGCTATTTTTTCATTCCCTGAGGTAACACTTTCCATTGAAACCTCAAATAAGGCTGTTTAGAATTTTCTGATGGCAGACTAAAGGAAAATTTCTTTTTATCTTCAGCACTTAAGGGAATGGAGAAAAGGAAGTCTTGTAAATCTATTACAATTATATTATATCCCTCTGGAACAGCTACTGGGGAAGGGAGCCCAGGCTGTAAAGCCCCCATGTCCTCCATAGTGGCATTAATTGCTCTCAAATCTTGTAGAAGTCGCCAATTGCCAGATTTTTTCTTAATGACAAAAATAGGAGTGTTCCAGGGGCTATTGGAAGGCTCGATAAGTCCCAACTGTACTTGTTCAAAGATTAACGCTTTAGCTGCCAGTAACTTTTCTTTAAGCAGAGGCCATTGTTCCACTCATACTGGGTCTTGAGATTTCCATGTAATGGTCGGAAGCAAAAACAATGGCCTCCATTAAAAATTTGGATACCCCAATCCAGTACGTAACTGTTGAGGAGTTGGGCAAATTGGCTCAATTATTCCTGTCTGTTGTTTACCTAATCCTTTTGATGGATCATAACCCATCTGGAGCATTTGAGAGGTCACTTTATCATCAGGGCTCCTTTTTGAGACAGCATGTCCTTCCCCCATAGGGTAAAGGGGAGTGAAGGAACTACATACGGTTGAAAAATTCCACAGGTATCTTCAAACTGCCAGTCTAACATTTTTGCACTCTTAGCTACCGCGGGGACTCTCCCTAATCCCACCAACTCATTTCCAGTAGTATATGTTGGCCAGAAGCTGGGCCAATCGTTCCCAGCAATGCGAGAAACATCTGTTCCTGTGTCTAATAACCCCACAATAGACTTGCCACTGACCAGAATAGTTTTCATAGGGCGTTTCTGAGTAATTTCTGTTATCCAAAAAACTCTATCACTAGACCCAAATCCTTTCTCCTGCCTTTCACTTTGAGAGCTGTGTGCTCTATGGCAGTGTGGTAAGGCAAAAGGAAAAGTTGAGCTATTCTTTGTCCCTGATGAATTTGTATAGTTTTAGTTGGTGGTGAAGTCATTATCTGAATTTCTCCTGTATAATCTGAGTCAATCACTCCAGGGATAATTGTGAGACCTTGCAGAGCTAAGGAAATTCTGCCTAATATAATTCCCACCAAGCCTGTCAGCAATGGACCTTTAACCCCTGTAGAGATTTTTATAGTGGGGATATCTGGTGTTAATATTGTTGAGGTGGTGGAACTGAGGTCCAGTCCTGCGCTGCCTAGGGTTGCCCTGATGAGTTGTGTGATGGGACAAAGGGTGTGAATGGGTTCAGTGTCATTGCCCCACTTGTTGTCGGGGCCTGGGGCTGGCCCCACAACCCGTTTCCCAACTGCTGGTCAGGAACTAGCAAGGTTCCGTTTTTGTGTAATCTTGACCTGCAGTCCTTAACCCAGTGATATCCTTTCTGACAACGAGGGCAAGGAGACCTAGGGAGATTAGCAGACACAGCCGGGGAGGCAGAATTTGGAAGATAAGAACCGGCTGCTTTTGGGGGGCAAACGTGCATAATGTGCCCCTCTCATCCGCAAGGGAAGCAGGCCTTGGATAAACCAGTATTCTGGCCTGGACTACCGGAATGACTCTGTGACGGGTTATTCCTGTTTGTAAAACAGGATTGTACTTCCTGTTGATAAAAATTTCCCTTTCTAGCTGCAACTATGGCAACATCCTGCATCATTGCAGGTCCTATGTCTGCACATTGTCTGATATTATCTACTATTTGCTGAGATTTTTAATAGGACATAGGATATCCTGGCAGGTAGAGTTGGCATTTTCAAATGCCAGTTCTTTTATCAGTATTCCAGCTGCCTCAAAATTGTAAATTACTCTGTGAACTGCCTCTGTAAGTCGTGAAATAAAGTCCTCATATGGCTCTTCTGGATTTTGTTTAATGTTTGAAAAAGAAGAGGTTCTTTCCCTTGAGGCAACAATCACCAAGCCCCGAGGGCACAGGCGGTTACTTGGCCTAGAGTCCTTCTGTCTAATCCCACCTGTTCTCTAAGTGTTCCAAATTCATTAGTCCCTACCAACATACTTTTTACAATATATCTCAGGCCATATTTTTGGTTGGTATCACCCTGTTTGTGGGCAAGGTCATCATATTCAGCTCTCCAAAGTACATATTGCCCTCCAGACAGGCTAGCTTTAGCGACTGTCTTCCAGTCATAGGGTGACATCCATCTGGCCACTAAGGCCTCTACCAGTGATACAGTGTATGGGGCTGTAGACCCATATGAAGCACAAGCCTGTTTGAGTTCTTTAATCATTTTCATTGGAATGGGTTCCCAAAGGGAGGCTCTTCCGCCACTGCTTCCATAAAATATTACGGGAAAACAAGCCTCAAGGTGGGTATCAAATTCATCCTCAGGGCTAGAGAGAACCCTTCTCTGGGGAACTTTTAGTGGAGGTCCCTCACCCCTATAGGAAGGGGGGGACTGTAGCATCCCATGTCTTTCTTTTCCTACTCTGGAGATCTTTTAACTGTTTGATGTTTAAATCTTACAGATGGTCTAATTGAGGATGTTTCCCTTAAGTTCCTGGGAGCAGATGGCCTGACCGGGGACATTTCTCTTAAACTCCTGGGAGCATCTTTATCTAAAAGGGAACAGTACTCATCAGAATGGTATTGAGCTGCTGTTCCCTCTAAATCTTCCTCATCCTGAGGGGAAAGCTGATCTTTCTTCTCATCCCTATCTTCTGCATGCTCCTGGGCAGTCATAGCAGCTAGCCATTCATTTAGCTGCCAATAAGTAGGTATTGCCTCTTTTCCTCATCTTCCTCTGTTACATGTACCTTTTTTTTCTTCACTTTCCTCTTTAACATGTACCTTTTCAGATTCAGGAGCAGGGTCTAAAGCATCTCTAATCATATTCCATAAGGAAAAGGCATCAGTAGGCACATTTTCCAGATCATGCTGAGTATAATAAGTTTTTAGGGAGGACACGAGAAGATGGCGGAGGAATAGGACAGGGAGACCACTTTCTCCCTCACAAATTCCTCAAAAGAACATTTCAACGCTGAGCAAACTCCACAAAACAACTTCTGAATGCTGGCAGAGGACATCAGGCACCCAGAAAAGCAGATCATCGCCTTCAAAAACAGGTAGGTAAAAAATATAAAAGACGAAAAAAGAGACAAAGGAGGTGGGGAGGGAGCTCCGTCTCAGGTAGGGAAGCCTGTCCTGGGAAAGGAACTTCAAGAAGAGAGGTTTCCAAACACCAGGAAACACTCTCCCTGCCGAGTCTGTGGCAAGCCTTGGAAGCATAGATGGCAATATAACAGGAAGGATAAATAAATAAATAATTAAAACCAACAGATTACAAGCCCAACAATAACTTCCCCAGTGGAAAAGCAGCACAGACACCTGCATTCACCACTAGCAAGTGGGGGCAGGGCAGGGAGGCGCAGGCTGCAGGGCTTTGTAAGAATTGGGCAGGAATGCCCGGCACGTAACCAGAACGAACTAACTTGGGATAGTAAACCAGACTGGGGGATAACTAACCACGCAAAAAGCTCGAACATAAGACACCGCCAGGACCGTGCACAGAACAAAGGACAGAACAGAAATAGCTGGCTGCAGACCATCCCCCGCCAGGGACAGGCAGCCAGAGCCGTAAGGGCTGGAAAGGGACAATTGCAGCCCCAGAGAGACTTTTCCTACCAAACAGCAAGCAGGCTTCTTTGCTAAGACTTCTGGGGGTGCTGGTCAGTCATCATTTGCCTCACAAGGGGCACCAGCAGTACACCCAGAAAACTGAGCAGCAGAGGCAAGAAAGGTGACAAATCGCAGAGACTGCGTTCACAAAACACCTGAGACACTCGGACCTGGGAAGGGCACGAAACGCAGTCCCAACCAAATCTGTGCCTCTGGGGGATACCTGAGCGCCAAACCCAAGCGGCTTAGACCGGGGAGGGGCATGCAGCCTAGGGCTGGCCTCAGACGGTTCCCAGGGAAGCAACGTAGAGCCCAAGCAGTTTGTGCCCAGCGAGCAGGGGCAGGCCCAGCGGGGCTGAGACACTGCATACACACGACAGTGTTATTTATGTGCAGCATCCCTCCCTCCCCACAGCGCCATTGAACAAGTGAGCCAAAAAAAAAGGGGGGGGTCCACCACCGCCCCCCTCGTGCCAGGACAGAAATCAGACACTGAAGAGACCAGCAAACAGAAGTTAAACAGAGGGAACTGCCTTGAAAGTGACCCCATACTGCCCACAACTCCAGAGAAAGGGCCAGATATATCTTTACTATTTTTACAATCATTATCCCCCCCCTTTATTTCCCCTTTTTTCTCCCTTTTTTTCTTTTTTTTCTAACTTTTTAAAATTGATAAGCCCTCTATTTCTCTTTTAATTTTTATTTCTGAAACTATTTCTCTTTTAAAAAAAAAACCTATTTTTAAAGCAAACACCACATGTAGTCTTTGTGTGGTTGCTGATGGGGTTTTTTAATAATTCTTGTGGCTTTGTTGTTTTTTGTTTGTTTGTTTGTTTTCTTGTTTTTTTATTATTTTTTCCTTCATCATTTCATTAATATTGTATTTTTTTAAATCCAACCTCTACTCTAGATTTTTAATCTTTGCTTTTTAGTTTTTGTTGTCAATCTTCTACATTTAAAAACCCAAACCTCACTACCCAGTTTTACTTGAGAGAGAGATTACTGGCTTGACCACTCTCTCCTCCTTTGGACTCTCCTTTTCTCCACCAGGTGGCCTCTGTCTCTTCCCTCCCCCTTCTCTTCTCTATCCAACTCAGTGAATCTCTGTGTGTTCCAGATGGTGGAAAACACTTAGGGAACTGACTACGGGCTGGATCTGTCTCTCTTCTTTTCATTTCCCTCTTTTATCCTCCTGGCCACCCCTGTCTGCTTCCTCCCTCTCCTCTTCCCTGTATAACTCCGTGAACATCTCTGAGCAGTCCAGACTGTGGAGTGCACATAAGGAAGTGATTACTGGCTAGCTTGCTCTCTCCTCTTTTGATCCCACCTCATCTCATTCCAGTCCCCTCTAACTACCCCCTCCCTCTTCTCTTCTCTATGTAACTCAGTGAACATCTCTGGGTGTCCCTCAATATGGAGAATCTTTTCATCTTTAACCTAGATGTTTTATCATCGGTGCTGTATAGATGGAGAAGTCTAGAGGCTACTGTAAAAATAAAACTGAAAACCAGAAGCAGGAGGCTTAAGTCCAAAGCCTGAGAACATCAGAGAACTCCTGCATCCAGGGAACAATAACCAATAGGAGCTCATCAAAAGCCTCCATACCTACACTAAAACCAAGCCACACCCAAGGGCCAACAAGTTCCAGAGCAAGACATACCACACAAATTCTCCAGCAATACAGGAACACACCCCTGAGCTTCAATATACAGGCAGCTCAAAATTACTCCAAAACAATTGATGTCTCATAACCCATTACTGGTCTCCCCAGTGCACTACAGATAGAAGAAACACAGCTCCACCCACCAGAACTCCAACACAAGTCTCCCAAACCAGGAAACCTTGACAAGCCACTGACACAACCCTACCCACAGTGAGGAAGCTCCATAATAAAGAAAACTCCACAAATTCCCAGAATATAGAAAAGCCACCCCAAACACAGCAATATAACCAAGATGAAGAGACAGAGGAATACTCAGCAGGTAAAGGAACAGGAGAAGAGCCCATCAAACCAAACAAAAGAGGAAGAGATAGGGAATCTACCTGAGAAAGAATTCCGAATATTGATAGTGAAAATGATCCAAAATCTGGAAATCAAAATGGAAGCATAGATAAATAGCCTGGAGACAAGGATTGAGGAGATGCAAGAAAGGTTTAACAAGGACCTAGAAGAAATAAAAAAGAGTCAATGTATAATGAGTAATGCAATAAATGAGATCAGAAACACTCTGGAGGCAACAAATAGTAGAATAACAGAGGCAGAAGATAGGATCAGTGAAATAGAAGATAGTAGAAATAAATGAATCAGAGGAAAAAAGAAAACTGAATTAAAAGAAAAGAGGACAATCAGAGACCTCCAGGACAATATGAAACGCTCCAACATTCGAATCATAGGAGTCCTGGAAGAAGAAGACAAAAAGAAAGACCATGAGAAAATCCTTGAGGAGATAATAGTTGAAAACTTCCCTAAAATGGGGAAGGAAATAATCACCCAAGTCCAAGAAACCCAGAGGGTTCCAAATAGGATAAACCCAAGGCAAAACACTCCAAGACACATATTAAACAAATTCACGAAGAACAAATACTAAAAGCAGCAAGGGAAAAACAACAAATAACACACAAGGGGATTCCCATAAGGGTAACAGCTGATCTTTCAATAGAAACTCTTCAGGCCAGGAGCGAATGGCAAGACATACTTAAAGTGATGAAAGAAAATAACCTACAGCCCAGATTACTGTACCCAGCAAGGTTCTCATTCAAATACGAAGGAGAAATCAAAAGCTTTACAGACAAGCAAAAGCTGAGAGAATTCATCACCACCAAACCAGCTCTCCAACAAATGCTAAAAGATATTCTCTAGACAGGAAACACAAAAAGGATGTATAAACCCGAACACAAAACAATAAAGTAAATGGTAATGGGATCATACTTATCAATAATTACCTTAAACGTAAATGGGTTGAATGCCCCAACTAAAAGGCAAAGACTGGCTGAATGGATGATACAAAAACAAGACCCCTCTATATGCTGCTTACAAGAGACCCACCTCAAAACAAGGGACACATACAGACTGAAAGTCAAGGGCTAGAAAAAGATATTCCATGCAAATAGAGACCAAAAGAAAGCAGGAGTGGCAATACTCATATCTGATAAAATAGACTTTAAAACAAAGGCTGTGAAAAGAGACAAAGAAGGCCACTACATAATGATCAAAGGATCAATCCAAGAAGAAGATATAACAATTATAAATATATATGCACCCAACATAGGAGCACCGCAATATGTAAGACAAATGCTAACAAGTATGAAAGCAGAAATCAACAATAACACAATAATAGTGGGAGACTTTAATACCCCACTCACACCTATGGACAGATCAACTAAACAGAAAATTAACAAAGAAACACAAACTTTAAATGATACAATAGACCAGTTAGACCTAATTGATATCTATAGGACATTTCACCCCAAAACAATGAATTTCACCTTTTTCTCAAGTGCTCACGGAACCTTCTCCAGGATAGATCACATCCTGGGCCATAAATCCAACCTCGATAAATTCAAAAAAATCGAAATCATTCCAAGCATCTTTTCTGACCATAATGCATTAAGATTAGATCTCAATTACAGGAGAAAAACTATTAAAAATTCCAACATATGGAGGCTGAACAACACACTTCTGAATAACCAACAAATCACAGAAGAAATCAAAAAAGAAATCAAATCATGCATAGAAATGAATGAAAATGAAGACACAACAACCCAAAACCTGTGGGACACTATCAAAGCAGTGCTAAGAGGAAAGTTCATAGCAATACAGGCACACCTCAAGAAACAAGAAAAAAGTCAAATAAATAACCTAACTCTACACCTAAAGCAACTAGAAAAGGAAGAAATGGAGAACCCCAGAGTAAGTAGAAGGAAAGAAATCATAAAAATTAGGGCAGAAATAAATGCTAAAGAAACAAAAGAGACCATAGCAAAAATCAACAAAACCAAAAGCTGGTTCTTTGAAAGGATAAATAAAATTGACAAACCATTAGCCAGACTTATCAAGAAACAAAGAGAGAAAAATCAAATCAATAAAATTAGAAATGAAAATGGAGAGATCACAACAGACAACACAGAAATACAAAGGATCATAAGAGACTACTATCAGCAATTATATGCCAATAAAATGGACAACGTGGAAGAAATGGACAAATTTTTAGAAAAATACAACTTTCCAAAACTAAACCAGGAAGAAATAGAAAACCTTAACAGACCCATCACAAGCACGGAAATTGAAACTGTAATCAGAAATCTTCCAGCAAACAAAAGCCCAGGTCCAGACGGATTCACAGCTGAATTCTACCAAAAATTTAGAGAAGAGCTAACACCTATCCTACTCAAACTCTTCCAGAAAATTGCAGAAGAAGGTAAACTTCCAAACTCGTTCTATGAGGCCACCATCACCCTAATACCAAAACCTGACAAAGATGCTACAAAAAAAGAAAACTACAGGCCAATATCACTGATGAACATAGATGCAAAAATCCTCAACAAAATTCTAGCAATCAGAATCCAACAGCACATTAAAAAGATCATACACCATGATCAAGTGGGCTTTATCCCAGGGATGCAAGGATTCTTCAATATCCGCAAATCAATCAATGTGATTCACCACATTAACAAATTGAAAAATAAAAGCCATATGATTATCTCAATAGATGCAGAGAAGGCCTTTGACAAAATTCAACATCCATTTATGATAAAAAAAAAAAACTCTCCAGAAAGCAGGAATAGAAGGAACATACCTCAACATAATAAAAGCTATATATGACAAACCTACAGCAAACATTATCCTCAATGATGAAAAACTGAAAGCATTTTCCCTAAAGTCAGGAACAAATCAAGGGTGCCCACTCTCACCGCTATTATTCAACATAGTTCTGGAAGTTTTGGCCACAGCAATCAGAGCAGAAAAAGAAATAAAAGGAATCCACATTGGAAAAGAAGAAGTAAAACTCTCACTGTTTGCAGATGACATGATCCTCTACATAGAGAACCCTAAAGACTCCACCAGAAAATTACTAGAGCTAATCAACGAATATAGTCAAGTTGCAGGATATAAAATCAACACACAGAAATCCCTTGCATTCCTTTACACTAATAATGAGAAAGAAGAAAAAGAAATTAAGGAAACAATTCCATTCACCATTGCAACGAAAAGAATAAAATACCTAGGAATATATCTACCTAAAGAAACTAAAGACCTATATATAGAAAATTATAAAACACTGATGAAAAAAATCAAAGAGGACACTAATAGATGGAGAAATATACCACGTTCGTGGATCGGAAGAATCAATATAGTAAAAATGAGTATACGACCCAAAGCAATCTACAGACTCAACGCAATCCCTATCAAGCTACCAGCGGTATTTTTCACAGAACTAGAACAAATAATTTCAAGATTTATATGGAAATACAAAAAACCTCGAATAGCCAAAGCAGTCTTGAGAAAGAAGAATGGAGCTGGAGGAATCAACTTGCCTGACTTCAAGCTCTACTACAAAGCCACAGTCATCAAGACAGTATGGTACTGGCACAAAGACAGAAATATAGATCAATGGAACAAAATAGAAAGCCCAGAGATAAACCCACACACCTATGGACACCTTATCTTTGATAAAGGAGGCAAAAATATACAATGGAGTAAAGACAATCTCTTTAACAAGTGGTGCTGGGAAAATTCGTCAACCACTTGTAAAAGAATGAAACTAGATCACTTTCTAACACCACACACAAAAATAAACACAAAATGGATTAAAGATCTAAATGTATGACCAGAAAATATAAAACTCCTAGAGGAGAACATAGGCAAAACACTCTCTGACGTAAATCACAGCAGGATCCTCTATGATCCACCCCCCAGAATTCTGGAAATTAAAGCAAAAATAAACAAGTGGGATCTAATTACAATTAAAAGCTTCTGCACAACAAAGGAAACTATAAGCAAGGTGAAAAGACAGCCTTCTGAATGGGAGAAAATAATCGCACAGGAAGCAACTGACAAACAACTAATCTCAAAAATATGCAAACAACTTATGCAGCTCAATTCCAGAAAAATAAACGACCCAATCAAAAAATGGGCCAAAGAACTAAATAGACCTTTCTCCAAAGAAGACATACGGATGGCTAACAAACACATGAAAAGATGCTCAACATCACTCATTATTAGAGAAATGAAGATCAAGATCACAATGAGGTACCACTTCACACCAGTCAGAATGGCTGCGATCCAAAAGTCTACAAGCAATAAATGCTGGAGAGGGTGTGGAGAAAAGGGAACCCTCTTACACTGTTGGTGGGAATGCAAACTAGTACAGCCACTATGAAGAACAGTGTGGGGATTCCTTAAAAAACTGCAACTAGAACTACCTTATGACCCAGCAATCCCACTGCTGGGCATACACACTGAAGAAACCAGAAGTGAAAGAGACACATGTACCCCAATGTTCATCTCAGCACTGTTTATAATAGCCAGGACATGGAAACAACCTAGATGTCCATCAGCAGATGAATGGATAAGAAAGCAGTGGTACATATACACAATGGAGTATTACTCAGCCATGCAAAAGAATACATTTGAATCAGTTCTAATGAGATGGATGAAACTGGAGCCGATTATACAGAGTGAAGTAAGCCAGAAAGAAAAACACCAATACAGTATACTAACACATATATATATGGAATTTAGAAACATGGTAATGATGACCCTGTATGTGAGACAGCAAAAGAGACACAGATGTGTAGAGTGGACTTTTGGACTCTGAAGGAGAGGGAGAGGGTGGGGTGATTTTGGAGAATGGCATTGAAACATGTATACTATCATGTAAGAAATGAATCACCAGTCTATGTTTGATGCAGGATACAAGATGCTTGGGGCTGGTGCACGGCGATGATCCAGAGAGATGATATGGGGTGGGAGGTGGGAGGGGGGGTTCATATTTGGGAACTCATGTACACCTGTGGCGGATTCATGTCAATATATGGCAAAACCAATAGAGTATTGTAAAGTAAAATAAAGTAAAAATAAAAATTAAAAATAAAAAGAAAATAACTATACTAACCAAAGCAATCTACAGATTTGATGCAATTTGTACCAAATTACAAATGGTGTTTCTCATAGAACTAGAACAAAAAGTTTTACAGTGTGTATGGAAATAGAAAACACCCTGAAGAGCCAAAACAATCTTGAGGAAAAAAGAGCAGGAGCTGAGAGGATCAGGCTCCCTGACTTCAGAGTATACCACAAGCTATAGTAATCAAAACAGTGGTACTGGCACAAAAATAAAAATATATTGCATAGATCAATGGGATAGGATAGCAAGTCCAGACAGAAACTCATGCACCTCTGGTCATTTAATCTAGGACAAAGGAAGCAAGACTATAAAATGGAGAAAAGACAGCCTCCTCAATAAGCAGTGCTGAGAAAACTGGACAGTTACATGTATAAGAATGAAATCAGAACACTTCCGAACACCATCCACAAAAATAAACTCAAAATGAATTAAAGGCCAAAATGAAAAGATAGACATTATAAAACTCTTAAAGGAGAACATAGGCAGAACACTCTGCCACAAATTATAGTGATATCTTTTTTGACCCACCTCTTAAATGTAATGAAAATAAAAACAAAAATAAGCACATGGGACCTCATTAAACTTACAAGCTTTTGTACAGCACAGGATATCATAAACAAAAGAGAAGACAACCCACAGGATGGGGGACAATATTTGTGAATGATGCAACTGACAGGAGATTAATCTGCAAAATATTCAAGCTTTCCAGGAGTCATGTACACATGTGCAAGTTGGCCCATAATGAAGGCTGAGTGCTGAAAAACTGATGCTTTCAAACTGTGGTGCTGGAGA
Source organism: Redunca redunca (assembly GCA_006410935.1). Taxonomy (NCBI): domain Eukaryota; kingdom Metazoa; phylum Chordata; class Mammalia; order Artiodactyla; family Bovidae; genus Redunca; species Redunca redunca. The sequence continues at coordinate 209,828 of SJYQ01020013.1, forward strand.
AGATTCTTGAGAGTCCCTTGGACAGCAAGGAGAACAAACCAATCTTACAAGAAATCAACCCTGAATATTCGTTGGAAAGACTGATGCTGAAGTTCAAATACTTCAGCCACTTGATGCAAAGAATCAACTTATTGTAAAAGATCCTGATGCTGTGAAAGACTGAAGGCCAGAATGAAGAGGGTGACAGAGGATGAGACGATTAGAAGGCATGTTTGATTCGATGGACGTGAGTATAAGCAAACTCTGGGAGTTGGTGAAGGACAGGGAAGCAAGGCGTGTTGCAGTCCATGGGGTCACAAAGAGTTAGACACGACTGGGCAATGAAACAATAACATGCAGAGGTTCACAAAGAAATGTGACTGTAAGGGATGACTACCACTGGGGGTTGATAACAGTCAGTTCAGTTCAGTAGCTCAGTCGTGTCCGACTCTTTGCGACTGTATGGACTGCGGCACACCAGGCTTCCCTGTCCATCACCAACTCCCGGAACTTATTCAAACTCATGTCCATTGCGTCGGTGATGCCATCTAACGATCTCATCTCTGTCATCCCCCTTTCCTCCAGCCTTCAATCTTTCCCAGCATCAGGGTCTTTTCCAGTTAGTCAGTTCTTCAAATCAGATGGCCAAAGTATTGGAGTTTCAGCTTCAGCATCAGTCCTTCCAATGAATATTCAGGACTGATTTCCTTTAGGATTGATCTGTTGGATCTCTTTGCAGTCCAAGGAACTCTCAAGAGTCTTCTCCAACATCACCGTTCAAAAGCATCAACACTTCGGTGCTCAGCTTTCTTTTTAGTCCAACTCTCACATACATACATGACCACTGGAAAAACCATAGCTTTGATTAGACAGAACTTTATCAGCTAAGTAATATCTCTGCAGCAGACCACCAGTCAGTGAATCGGTCTTTTCAAATATTGGTGCAATCCCACGTTCTTCTGGTGTCCATTTGTCATCGTTCTTTTTCTTTACTTCCTTCCTGTGCACACCACGGTAGCTACTTTAAAAAGTCCACAAAAAAGCCAATGTTTTCTAATAATTCAATTGGTAAAGAATAAAAAACAATCAATTCTTATAAAATTCCAACTCTTGCCCATCTTAAGTCACTGATTAATTCACAAGACAGTTATAGAGTACCAACCATGTTCTTGCTTCGGCAGCACATATACTAAAATTGGAACAATACAGAGATTAGCATGGCCCCTGCGCAAGGATGACACACAAATTCGTGAAGCGTTCCATATTTTTTTGGGAGAAAATAATAGCAAATGAAGCAACAGACAAACAACTAATCTCAAAAATATACAAGCAACTTATGCAGCTCAATTCCAGAAAAATAAATGACCCAATCAAAAAATGGGCCAAAGACCTAAATAGACCGTTCTCCAAAGAAGACATATGGATGGCTAACAAACACATGAAAAGATGCTCAACATCACTCATTATCAGAAAAATGCAAATCAAAACCACAATGAGGTACCACTTCACACCAGTCAGAATGGCTTCGATCCAGAAGTCTGCAAGCAATAAATGCTGGAGAGGGTGTGGAGAAAAGGGAACCNTATTTGAAATTGGGAAAAAAAATACATTTGAATCAGTTCTAATGAGATGGATGAAACTGGAGCCGATTATACAGATTGAAGTAAGCCAGAAAGAAAAACACCAATACAGTATACTAACACATATATATATGGAATTTAGAAACATGGTAATGATGACCCTATATGTGAGACAGCAAAAGAGACACAGATGTGTAGAGTGGACTTTTGGACTCTGAAGGAGAGGGAGAGGGTGGGAGGATTTTGGAGAATGGCATTGAAACATGTATACTATCATGTAAGAAATGAATCACCAGTCTATGTTTGATGCAGGATACAAGATGCTTGGGGCTGGAGCACAGCGATGATCCAGAGAGATGATATCGGGTGGGAGGTGGGAGTGGGGGGTTCATATTTGGGAACTCATGTACACCTGTGGCGGATTCATGCCAATATATGGCAAAACCAATAGAGTGTTGTAAAGTAAAATAAAGTAAAAATAAAAATTAAAAAAAAGAAAATAACTATACTAACCAAAGCAATCTACAGATTTGATGCAATTTGTATCAAATTACAAATGGTGTTTCTCGTAGAACTAGAACAAAAAATTTTACAGTGTGTATGGAAATAGAAAACACCCTGAAGAGCCAAAACAATCTTGAGAAAAAACAGGCTCCCTGACTTCAGAGTATACCACAAGCTATAGTAATCAAAACAGTGGTACTGGCACAAAAATAAAAATATATTGCATAGATCAATGGGATAGGATAGCAAGTCCAGAAAGAAACTCATGCACCTCTGGTCAATTAATCTAGGACAAAGGAAGCAAGACTATAAAATGGAGAAAAGACAGCCTCCTCAATAAGCAGTGCTGAGAAAACTGGACAGTTACATGTATAAGAATGAAATCAGAACACTTCCGAACACCATCCACAAAAATAAACTCAAAATGGATTAAAGGCCAAAATGAAAAGATAGACATTATAAAACTCTTAAAGGAGAACATAGGCAGAACACTCTGCCACAAATTATAGTGATATCTTTTTTGACCCACCTCTTAAATGTAATGAAAATAAAAACAAAAATAAGCACATGGGACCTCATTAAACTTACAACTTTTTGTACAGCACAGGATATCATAAACAAAAGAGAAGACAACCCACAGGATGGGGGACAATATTTGTGAATGATGCAACTGACAGGAGATTAATCTGCAAAATATTCAAGCTTTCCTGGAGTCATGTACACATGTGCAAGTTGGACCATAAAGAAGGCTGAGTGCTGAAAAACTGATGCTTTCAAACTGTGGTGCTGGAGAAGATTCTTGAGAGTCCCTTGGACAGCAAGGAGAACAAACCAATCTTAAAAGAAATCAACCCTGAATATTCGTTGGAAAGACTGATGCTGAAGCTCTAATACTTCGGCCACTTGATGCAAAGAATCAATTTATTGTAAAATACCCTTATGCTGTGAAAGACTGAAGGCCAGAATGAAGAGGGTGACAGAGGATGAGACGATTAGAAGGCATGTTTGATTCGATGGACGTGAGTATAAGCAAACTCTGGGAGTTGGTGAAGGACAGGGAAGCAAGGCGTGTTGCAGTCCATGGGGTCACAAAGAGTTAGACACGACTGAGCAATGAAACAACAACATGCAGAGGTTCACAAAGAAATGTGACTGTAAGGGATGACTACCACTGGGGGTTGATATCAGCCAGTTCAGTTCAGTAGCTCAGTCGTGTCCGACTCTTTGCGACTGTATGGACTGCGGCACACCAGGCTTCCCTGTCCATCACCAACTCCCGGAACTTATTCAAACTCATGTCCATTGCATCGGTGATGCCATCTAACCATCTCATCTCTGTCATCCCCCTTTCCTCCCGCCTTCAATCTTTCCCAGCATCAGGGTCTTTTCCAGTTAGTCAGTTCTTCAAATCAGATGGCCAAAGTATTGGAGTTTCAGCTTCAGCATCAGTCCTTCCAAGGAATATTCAGGACTGATTTCCTTTAGGATTGATTTGTTGGATCTCTTTGCAGTCCAAGGAACTCTCAAGAGTCTCTCCAACACCACCGTTCAAAACCATCAATACTTCGGTGCTCAGCTTTCTTTTTAGTCCAACTCTCACATACATACATGACCACTGGAAAAACCATAGCTTTGATTAGACAGAACTTTGTCAGCTAAGTAATGTCTCTGCTTTCTAATATGCTATCGAGGTTGGTCATATATTTTTCTTCCAAGGAGCAAGCATCTTTTAATTTCAAGACTGCAGTCACCATCTGCAGAGATTTTGGAGCCCAGAAAAATAAAGTCTCTTACTGTTTCCACTGTTTCTCCATCTACTTGCAGTGAAGTGATGGGACTAGATGCCATGATCTTAGGTTTCTGAATGTTGAGTTTTAAGCCAACTTTTTCACTCTCCTCTTTCACTTTCATTAAGAGGCTCTTTAGTTTTTCTTCACTTTCTGCCATAAGGGCGGTGTCATATGCATATCTGAGATTATTGATATCTTCCCAGCAATCTTGATTCCAGCTTGTGCTTCATCCAGCCCAGCATTTTGCATGATGTACTCTGCATATAAGTTAAATAAGCAGGGTGACAACATAAAGCCTTGACATACTCCTTTCCCGATTTGGAACCAGTCTGTTGTTGCATGTCCAGCTATTGCTTCTTGACCTGCATACAGATTTCTTAGATGCAGGTCAGGTGATCTAGTATTCCCATCTCTTTCAGAATTTTCCAGAGGTTTGTTTTTTTTNNTTTTTTTTGTTTTGTTTTGTTTTTTGTTTTGTTTTTTTATCCACACAGTCAAACGCTTTGGTGTAGTCAGTAAAGCAGAAGTAGATGTTTTTCTGGAACTCTCTTGTTTTTTGATGATCCACTGAACGTTGGCAATTTGACCTCTAGTTCCTCTGCTTTTTCTAAATCCAGCTTGAACATCTGGAAGTTCAAGGTTCACATACTATTGAAACCTGGCTTAGAGAATTTTGAGCATTACTTTGCTAGCGTGTGAGATGAGTTCAATTTTGCGGTAGTTCAAACATGTTTTGGCATTGCCTTTCTTTGGGATTGGAATGAAAACGGACCTTTTCCAGTCCTGTGGCCACTGCTGAGTTTTCCAAATTTGCTGACATGTTGAGTGCCTCACTGTAATAGCATCATCTTTTAGGATTTGAAATAGCTCAATCGAAACTTCATCACGTCCACTAGCTTTGTTCGTAGTGATGCTTCCTAAGGCCGTGACTTCACATTCCAGGATGTCTGGCTCTAGAGGAGTGATCACACCTTTGTGGTTATCTGGATCATGAAGATCTTTTTTGTACAGTTCCTCTGTGTATTCTTGCCACCTCTTCTTAATATCTTCTGCTTCTGTTAGGTCCATACCATTTCTGTCCTTTATTGCACCCATCTTTGCATGAAATGTTCCCTTGGTATCTCTAATTCTCTTGAAGAGATCTCTAGTCTTTCCCATTCTGTTGTTTTCCTCTATCTCTTTGTATTGATCACTGAGGAAGACTTTCTTATCTCTCCTTGCTATTCTTTGGAACTCGGTATTGAGTCGGGTATATCTTTCCTTTTCTCCTTTGCCTTTCGCTTCTCTTCTTTTCTCAGCTATTTGTAAGCCCTCCTCAGACAACCATTTTGCCTTTTTGCATTTCTTTGTCTTGGGGATGTTCTTGATCACTGCCTCCTGTACAATATCATGAACCTCCGTCCATAGTTCTTCAGGCACTCTATTGAATCTAATCACTTAAATCTATTTGTCACTTCTACTGTATAATCATAAGGGATTTGATTTAGGTCATACCTGAATGGCTGCAAAGAATGTAATCAATCTGATTTCAGTATTGAAATCACCATCTGGTGATGTCCATGCGTAGGTTCTTGTCTTGTGTAGGTGGAAGAGGGTGCTTGCTATGACCAGTGCATTCCCTTGGCAAAACTCTGTTAGCCTTTGCCCTGCTTCGTTTTGGACTCCAAGGCCAAATTTGCCTGTTACTCCAGGTATCTCGTGACTTCCTACTTTTTCATTCCAGTCCCCTACAATGAAAAGGACATCTTTTGGGGGTGTTAGTTCCAGAAGGTGTTGTAGTTCTTCATAGAAATGTTCGACATCAGCTTCTTCAGCATTAATGGAATTCCTGGGAGTTGATATACTACTTAATAAATGATAGGGGGTAGGGGAAAAAGGCATCTTCTAAATAACAGGTGACTTGGGCGAGGCACTTTTGGGAGAACAAATAACATTTAGGAAGCATAAATGGTACCTTAGGAGGATATGCGGGAGTTAGGGGAGTTTTTTGATAATGTCTGTTTGTCTGGTGCTTTCTCCAAAAAAAAAGTCTTCCAAGACTTTTTCCAAAAAGCAAAGCAAAAATAGATAGATTGGTAGATAGGTAAAGATAAGGTGAAAAGTCTTAGGCAAATCTTATTTATCCAGAGGAACTTTCTCTAATTGTAACACTGTTTCCAAAAGTATATCAAAAGTCAACTAAAACTGACTCAAATGCATTCCTTTCTGTAGTTGAATAATACACAGCTTCTTTATCCATTCATCTGTTGATGGACATCTGGGTTACTTTCATGTCCTAGCTACTGTAAGTAGTGCTGCAATGAACACTGGGGTACATGTGTCTTTTTGGAATTTGCTGTATGATGCAGGGAACCCAAAGTTGGTGCTTTGTGACAACCTAGAGGGGTCGAATGGGGAGGGAGGTTCAAGAGGGAGGGGCCATACACATACCTATGGCCTATTCAAGTCAATGTTTGGCAGAAACCATCACAATGTTGTAAAGTAATTATCCTCTAATTAAGAATAAAAATTATAAAATGTTAATTCATTTAAAAGGCAAAAACTCAGGCAAATCTTATTTCTCCATGAGGAAAGGCCTATGAATCTTGTGTTTAAAGTTACATATAGTAAGTTTATGCCGCTATTAACAACTGTAACACATCAAAACATTGATGGAAGCCATAACAGCAGTATCTAAATATCTAGGTAGTGATAAAAACTGGAAGGTACAAAAATGCTATCAATCAACACCACTAAATATTAATGACAAGTCTGTTTGTTTGGGTGCTGTTTAAATAGCTGGTATTAGAGCTCAGTCTGAGTTTGTAAAGGGCGTCCCTGGTGGCACAAATGGTAAAGAATCCACCTGCAATGCAGGTGACCTCGGTTTGATCCCAGAATCTGGAAGATCCCTTGGAGAAGGGAATGGTTCCCCACTCCAGTAGTCTCGCCTGGAGAATTCCATAGACAGAGGAACCTGGTGGGCTACAGTCCATAGGGTCACACAGAGTCAGACACAATTGAATGACTAATACTATCACTTAGAATATGGAAAACTCAACAGTGCTGATGTTTAAATCTGCTAAAAAGTAAGTTAGATGCAGAGAAACATCACTTAAAATGCTATATAAATTTTCATCATACACACATAATACAAAACTATTTTCCTTTAATAAATATTTTCTCATCATGTTTAATGGGAAACAATGAAATGTCATGGAAACGGTCCAGTAGAGAAACTTTTCCTATTTATCTTTCTAAATCATGTATTTTTCCTTTCAACTCTGTATATCTTGTTCTTCTGTTTACAAAAGTAGGTCATCACACATATTTGACCCATCTGTAGATCCTCAAGAAGACACTCTAAAGGCATCAGATGCAAACTGAGCATCAACTGAAAGAAAAGGAAAGAATTATATTCTTTACCTAAAATACTTGGGTTAACTAAGATTAGTCAAACAAACAAAAAACCTGAGACCTTCCCTAGTATTCTGAAAAATGAAATAAATCTATAGATGACACAACATAAAATACTAATCAAGATTACAATTTTATAATCTACTTATGGTCGCATGTGGGGCTGAGTATCAGCTCCTGGTTTTCTCATTCTTCATTCATGCACTCACACAATTGAGTGACTTGATGAATACTCACGTATTTATACAAAGGTTCTGTGATAAGCACTGGAATTACAAGATGAAGGTGACCCAGTCCACCCTGAAAAATGATATGCCCTAAACTGGAAAAACAGACAAACAGGCAGTTTCCATACAGAGTCACAAATACTAAGATATAAAACATGGCACAAGGAACATTGAGGAGGGGAGGCCAGTTTTGTGTCAATACTGCCAGCTTTTTGGTGGAGGTGATATGTATGTAGCTTCTTGAAGGACAGGAAAAAGTACAAGAGATAGAGGGAAGAAGCACGTACAAAGACTGGAGGTGAGCAAGCGAATGTGTGGGATCCGACACAGCCTGGCTAGTTAGACACAGAGCTAAGCGGCAGAGTAAGCTGGTAAAGAGATAAGGCCAACTACTTTGGCAGGACCCAAATTGATGTGGGCGTTTGGAGCATTTCCTGAGGGTAAAAGATAAACTGGTGAGGTATCTAGTGACAGAGAAATTTTCAAGTCACCCACCAAGTGACAGCTACACAAACGTGACTGCTTGAGTCTAGGTTTCCTCGCCTTAACCACTACCAGACACTTGAGAAGTTGATGAATGCCACGTTTTCTGAGAATAGTGTCAGGGTGTAGGAAGACAGCTCCACAGGGATGGAGGAAGCAGAAGAAGGATACAACTAGAAATAAAAAGAAATACACAGACCTTCAGAGACTGTTTTTCAAGCTATGGTACATGATGAATAAATGAAGAAGGATATTTTTCACTACGACTGCTCATGTTTTCACATTTTTCATTAGCTATGTATAAAAAAAATATTTAACATAGCATCTGTTATCCAAACAATGGAAAGAGATGCCATTTATTGTTTACAGTGTATTTCAGAAATCAATGTCTAAATTTAATTCATACGTTTTGGCAACATACCTTCTCTTAGTTCTCTAGCTGTGCTCCTGGTCCAACTCCCACTGCATCTCAAATAAGTCAAACATTTATCTTTAAGATAAACAAGTTATATGTTTATAACTTATTAAATGTGACCTTTAAATAATACTTTTAGAGACTAGACCTAACTTGAAGATTACCTTAGTAGAAAAAGAAAATCACATTTAAAAAAAAAAGAAAACGAATTCCTACTTATTCTGCATATAGATAACAGAGAATATATATATGGAATGCTATTTAGATTAATCTGATAAAAAGTACAATAAATATCAGTCTATCAAGTACACGTAATTTCAGAGAATTAGGGAATGACCCATAATCCTCGGAATGACCCACAAGATTACTATCTTTTCCCCTAAAAGCTCCTGGCCTAAATATGTACTTCTGAGACTTTATTTTGATTTCTAGGTGAGGATCCTGTTCAAATGCAGTGAGTAGTTTGAGTCGAATGTTAATAAGTAGAACACATCTGTGAATTTTTTAAACTTTTCCATTTACTGAAAACACATAAAGGTGAGAAAATTATATACAAGAAAACAATGTGCCAGCAAGACTTAATTCTGAAGATGTTTAGCGAGAAGAATTCTCTCATAAGAGTTAGTTTCTGAACTATGCCCCATAGAAGGGGAAGGTCCCACAGGGGTCACTGCAGGGGTGAGGAACAGAGGTCACTCTTTAGCTAAATGGTTCTATACTTGTCTCCATTTTATATAATATGGTTCCACGCAGAAGTTTTTTTAGAGGAAATGTTGTTTTCTTTGAAGAAAAAACTTTTGTAAGGTATGAGACTCATTAATTTACTCAAAGTTCCTAATTCTACAAAAGAAGTAACAAAGCCAATGGCATTCTTACTGAGTCTTGTGCCAGCTACTTCCTCACGTTAAGAAAAAACACATAGATTTTTCACTATAACATGGACAAAATGAATATATAAATCCTTCTTATATAATTAAACAATGCTTGTGGCATGACATGACTTTTGAACTAAATTATGTGCTTTAAATGCATAAATAAGAATAAATCAATAGCAAATTCCTATTTGTAGCAATTGATATAGTTAATTTAGAAAGGATAAATATTTTTTAAAAAACAAGACAGGGAACTTGAAGGAGAAAATCTTTATTTGAATCAAGCAGGCCAAAACTGAAGAGATTCATCCTTAAAAGGATGTTCATTTCCTCCAGATAAAACCTGATTAACTAACATCAGTCAACAATGAATTATCCACATTTTGGGTTATTTAGAGCAAAATTTAAAACATGCAACAGATCTCTCTTTACTGTCTAGCATACTTCTATCCAAGCTCTCATCATTAGTTAGTTTATACAAAAAGTATGAGTATAATTTCAATTATAATCTAAATCTGGTCAGAAATTACAGTTGAACTTCATTTCCTCAGCCTGAAGTTTCAAGGGGAGGACTTACACTCCTACCTTCTATGTGAGAAGAGAGGAGATTTATCTAACTGGTGAGTTTGGGACAAGGAACTAAGAAGTGCTTGCTTGGTTCCAAATCTCTTCTTTGAAAAGATGTTATGTGCCCACAGCACCATGAACTCGGGTCAGCAGTAGGCAGCCTGTGTCTGGGATGGGGATCAAGCATTTGCTTCCTCCCCTTAGGCCTGCATGGGGAAGTGTCTGACTTGGGATGAAGTATTCAGAGACCCGCTGTGACTGCACAGCTAAAGCACGTCCTCCAGTTTTACAGCTCTCACGTACTAAGACCCAACATAGCTGCAGTGCTGTCAAAGAAACTTTAGATTGCTCTTCTATTATGGCAAGAAGTCAAATGAGAAAACAGGTTGAGACTGCATTGAACAAGGGCTACTTGTCTCTGCATCACCAACATCACAAAAACACTATCAAACCGATAAACCCATGTGCACTGACTGAAACGGATATTTTAACCACAATGATTACACAATGAAAACTGGTTGCAATTTCAAGACTCCCCATCATTGCTATCTTAGATACCATTCATCCAGATGATGTCAAGACAGAGATAAAGTGAGCTTCATTTATAATTTTTAAATGTTTGCATTAACTACAAATTTAGAAACATTCTACAACTGCTCAGAAAGATAGTTTTTAGAAATTTAAATCAAAATTCTATGAGCAAAATAGCAATTAAAGACGTACACTTGTACAAGAAAATAACAAAAAACGTTAACCTAAAACCAGAAATTAATCTTCTGATTTAGTATTATAAGTTTGTTTAATTCATAGAAAGGATTTATCTAGGATTCTTTCAAATAAAAACACATCCATATGTGGTTAGTGTTTAGATGCCAGTGATTCACTTATGCTTGCTGCTGCTAAGTCGCTTCAGTCATGTCCAATTCTCTACAACCCTGTAGACGGCATCCCACCAGGGTTCCCCATCCCTGGGATTCTCCAGGCAGGAACACTGGAGTGGGCTGTCATTTCCTTCTCCAATGCATGCAAGTGAAAAGTGAAAGTGAAGTCGCTCAGTCATGACTGACACTTTGCAACCCCTCTGTCCATGGGATTTTCCTGGCAAGAGTATTGGAGTGGGTTGCCACTGTCACTTATGCTTAGGGGTAGATAAACTGCGGTGGGTGCAGCAAAGCTTGGAAATGATTATGAACCACTGTCAAAGTGAAATCAATTAGAAAGTAAATCAAACATCTTAAACTATACTTCCAGTTACTAGGCAATAAGATTTCCTTTCTAAAGTAGAATTTCAATGCATCTTTTCAAGAAATTTTAAAAGTATCTCTTAAAAACAAGAGATCTAGGACAAGTCATTAAATGTCTCCTTGATTAGCACGGTTAATGACAGCTTGTACTTAGTGTGCATAAGTCAAATAAACAACTCAGAAGTTCACCAAATTGAAAACAAGGATCATTCATATCAGAAATCTGAAACCCAATGAACAAAAGATAATAGAACTAACCTCAGTCAAGTAAGTCTCCGTGCTGTTATTCGAAGGGCGTGGAATTGAGGTAGAAAACCCTACATTTGCTCTTGGAGTAAGATTTCCATTGGGCACTAAAGGATTATTGAAATTTCTGACACAAGGGGGCTCCAGGACTGGCTTCGTGCTAAGAGGGCTGAGTAAAGATCTGTTCTGCTCTTTCTTCACCTCAAGTTTGGTGCTGATCACTGCCAGCCTCTCATGAGTCCTGGGGAAGATGGAAAACACCAACTTTACTCATGTTTCCCTAAATTATCTGCATTTTTAAAGTTGCCATATAGTAAATGGAATTCCCAATAAACTGTTTGAACACTGAAAACACAGAGCAGACCTCCTGTAAACAATGATAGTTGTAACCTTGCTCTAAAGAAGTACATGTGCCTAGGGCTTCTCAAATAACAAGTCACAGTTGGGAGAGGAGAGAAAGGGCATCAGAGAGAAGGGGAGGTGGCCTCACAGTGAAACCTGCTGCCCTCCGGGACACACCTGCCTCCGGGAAACAGTTCAGGGATGAAGAAACACCCCATCCCACAAAGCCACCTTCAAGCATTTGCTTTCACCACTCTTGTTTCATTCATGACCTCGGAGAAATTATGCTTTTGGCTGTGAGGCATCACCTAGAGCCACAATCTCAAGGGAGGACGAGAATGTCAAAGGGTGAGGCTGAAAAGAGCTAAAACAGCCCCAGGATCAATTATAAGTATCCCCTGTTTTTCCAAAGTTCACTTTATGTTACTTCACTTCTACGAAGGGCCTATGTCAGTACCTGTTTTTGATGATCGAGAAAAAATGAAATTATCTGAAGACAATTTTTGGTCTCATGTAAAAAGCCAAAACTCTAAACAGTGTTTAGTGTACGTTTTACAGCAAGAGGCACCGCACTCCCCAAGCAGGGAGACTGGCCTCACTGAGCTGCTTCCCTGGAAGCCACATCCCACATCTTAGCATCAAGTCGCCACAGCCCTAAACCCTGTCTGGGAGCACCTGTGCTTCCCTTGTGCACATTCATTTTATGTATCGACTAGCAGAATGTGTCCTCGGGTACCTGCTTCTTGGCTTTATGCTGCTTTGGCTTATGAAACACTTCCTAGGAGTGCTCTGCTTTCAGAGAGTGGGGAAACCTGGACTAGGCACTGCAGGTGGGATCTGCCCTTTTCATTCTCCAGACCCCTCAGTCAGGTCAGTATATCACTTTCAGCCACTTTGTGGTTTATCCTGCCTTTAACCCCTGTGTTAATTTCCCCCTATTTCATAAGTGTGCCTTTACATAGTGTGGAACAACTTGATACGGTACTAACAGTTTGTCTTAAGGCGCCCCCTTAGCAGTGACCATCTAGTTAGCTTTCACTTCCTACTAATCTCATGTACCCCACTCTATAAAAATTAGGCTTTAGAGACAAATTAATGAACTAAATTTAGTTTCTGTGATTCTGTGTTTTGACCTACTTGTCTACTTTATCTTCCAATGACTTTATAACTGCACATACTAGGTAGAGTTGCTTATATTTTTCCAACTCTGCTTTATTAGAATCTTCTTGCAAACTTTTCATTTTGGAGAGTTCAGACTCCAAGTCTTTAATTATGAGTTCTATCTGTTGAAATTCAGCTTGTGTCTAAGGCAAATTGAAAAAGATAACATTTTTTAAGTAATCATCAACCTGGAAAAGTATACTTGTTCCCTTTAAATTTTAGTCAGTGATTCAGCGAGTGGTTTCAAAGGTGAAAAAAAAAAAGAGTGAAAGTTTAAAACAATTATCGTTAATGTGAAGTGAATTAAATCTGAATTATAAAATTAAAGTGGAATCACTGTTATAGTAGTACTTATATAATCTGATAATTCAAAGAATAAGAGGATCAACTTAAAATTTTAAAAATTGAACAAGACGACTTAAGAATAATTCAAGAGGATGGTACCAGTTTTAAACCACAATGTGTTTTGTTTTGTTTTTTTTTTCTTCCTAATGGTCTTTTTTTTTTTACCAATTGGTCTTATAAGTAAAATGACTCTCTAATGAGAATCATTCTGAAAGGTCAATTTAGTGATAACTGTGATGGAAACTGAAATATTTAAAGGGAAAACAAGTGTCCCCTTCCTTCCAGAAATCTACAAAACTACCTGCTCTAAGGGAGGTAGAGGAAACACATAAGCTTTATAGATCCAAAATGTAATGTACAGTGAAAGTGAATTCAAGCACATGACAGATCAACAAGTTAACCTGCAAAAATAGGTTGCCTTCCTTTCATTTCTCTACAAGATCCTGTCTCGCTCTTTCTTCAGTCTCCTGTTGATACTGCTCTACTTGACTGTGTTCTACCATATTCATTTCTATATGACTTCTGAGGCTCACTGCTTCTGCTCCAACATCTTTTTCTTCTCTCTAGTTTTTTACATTTCTTTTGCATTAGTTTCATAGATAACAACTCCTGTTGATAAACTTGATTTTTTTTGCATCCAGGTGCAGACATTTTAAAGATGCAGTTTCCAGCTCTGCTGGAAAATTATCAGTCTTCAAGAATAAAATAATACTGTTTGCTAATGAAGAAAGTGGACTGAGCACAGCCTAACTCAAACCCAGGATCAACTAAATATGATGGTATCTGTATTGTAGACTGTAGGACCAGGGATTACTCAGAGAATCAAGAAAGAAGTTCAAACCACCAAGAGTCACAAAATATATTCTGCACTGTCATCTTTGTCACACAACAATTGCACTTGATTTTACACTCTTTTGTTGTTCTACCATAATATTTTTCTATCTTTCCTCATAAAATGACTACAAGTCACCTCTTAGTAGGATGTCTCCTACTTCTCCCCTCATCTTAATGTCCCAGGATTTTAAAGAAGTTTGAGGAATACTATATTGAGTTATCTAAGGCTAAGTTAACAAGTCCCTCCCAAAAGAAGACTGTGAGAATAAGACTCTAATTAATAAATCTTGTAGGTATGGATTCTAATCCCATAAGCCTTTTTCTGAAGTACAAAGACTTTTTGCTAATTTGAATTGCATTCCAAAGGGAATTATTTGCAAAGTTAAAGAAATCTCATTTCCTAACAGTTTACAGAGATGATCCACATATTTTTCTGAACAGCAACAACAAAAAAATGCCTCATTCTTGTAATCCTTTGTTACTGGCCATTTACGCAAGACAAGTGCTGTGCATATCAATAAATATTCCGTGTTACACCAATGTATACTTAGCCAAGATTCCCCGTCATGGAAGAAATGTCACCAGTGTAAAATTAGGGGCTAAACTGTTCCTCAGAGACTAGGTAACAAGCACTGATGTGAAAAGACCCAAAGAGCTGGACAGTCACAAAAGCTCCATGAAGGAGGAAAGACTGGGCACCAGGTCTGAAATAATGAAGGACTACCCAAGAGGAAAAGAAACTGTAGAGACAGAAAGGACAGTCTGAGCAAGGCCAAGAAAAGGTGAAATCAGCCAGCTAACTTTGAGGATAAGATCCAACCACAGGGAAATAAAAACATGTGCACACAGAATCATGGAAATCAATGTTCACAACAGCATTATTAACAGTCCTAAAGCAGAAACAACCCAGAGCTCCATCAAGTGATGATGGATACATGGCTTAGCTTACTGTTGACAACCAACAGAAATTAAAGACCTGATACTTGTTATCACACGGATGAACTGTGAAAACATGACGTCAAATGAACAAAGCTAATCCCCAAGGAGCATACTGCATGATTCCATTTATATCAAATATCGAGGACAGGCTTGTCTAGAGAGACAGATATTAGAATGGGGGTTGCCTGGGACTGAGGGAGATGGGAGGCCACGGGTGGTTGTGGGGCCCTAAATGGGAAACCTTGAAAAAGGCTAGCATTGCAGACAGAAACTAAGATGGCGCCTGGCAAAAGAGATGGGGGCGTAGTCTATGTTGTTTGTCAAAACTTCTGATTGGCTCTCTTGATTTCCGTGCATGTAGACAGCACGTGATCACCATAGACTCCTGTTATAATGATGGCACATGACGATTTGACCTTTAACGTGATTGGTGTAACTATGGAAAGTCCCTCACAAAC
>SJYQ01020027.1:510-17664 GCA_006410935.1 Redunca redunca
CATGCATAGAGGGATCTCATGCATGGTTTAAGTTCCACTATTGCCATCTTGAATTTATTTCCACATTTTTGTTTTACATGGGACTTTAAAAATTATCTGGGCTTCCCTTGTGGCTCAGCTGGTAAAGAATCCGTCTGCAACATGGGAGACTTGGGTTTAGTCCCTGGGTTGGGTAAATCCCCTGGAGACAGTAAAAGCTACCCACTCCAGTGTTCTGGCCTGGAAAATTCCATGGACAGTCCATGGGGTCGCAAAGAGTCACACACGATTGAGTGACTTTTACTTTCACTTTCACTTAAAAAAAAAAAAAAATCGAGTCAGTCCTGAAGAAGAAATGACATCGTTGTTGCTGTTTTACTCACTAAGTCATGTCTAATTATTTGCAACTCTATGGACTGAAGCCCAACAGGCTCCTCTATCCATGAGATTCTAGAGGCAACAATACTGTAGTAAGTTGCTGTTTCCTTCTACAGGAGATCTTCCTGACTCAGGGATTGAACCTGAGTCTCCTGCATTGGCAGGTGGATTCTTCAGCAGAGGAAACGCCCACCAGAGCAAGAACCAGTTTTCTCCACAGCCAGTCCCTCCCATCAAGAAGCTTGCACAAGCCTCTTATCCTCATCCTTCAGAGGGCAGAAAGAAGCAAGAGCAATAACCCCACAGCCTCCAGGGAAAAAAAAAAAAAAAAAACACAATCACAAAAAGCTAACCAAAATGATCACATGAATCACAGCCTTATTGTGGTGAAGGGGCATGTGTAACTCAATAAAGCTATGAGAAAGTGTGGACCACTGGAGACTGGAATGGCAAGTCACTCCAGTATTCTTGCCTCGAGAACTCCATGAACAGTATCAAAAAACAGAGGAAATGGGTGACTATAAAAAAAAAAAAAAGTCTATGTATTGTCCATCCTAAAGGGGCTATCAGATTGGGATGGGAATAAGTGGCTCAGATTAAGAAAGAAAGAAAATAGTATAATATAGCAGATTGAATGCTGTAAGTAGATGGGTGAAAATATCAAGGCAAGTCAGAGAAAAGATTTTCCTGAGTTTATTTTTCCCGGGGTGGAGTAGGCTGGAGAGGGGGTTACTGAGGTACCTCACAGAAGAAGAAACAATTGAGTTAGGCCTTGAGAAATGTTTCACCTGTTTCACCAAAGGTGAAGAAAGGCATTTTAGTCTGAGAAAATAACATATGCAAAGACAGTATTCATTCACTGAACAAATATTTGTTGATCACCTCCTTCCTACTGTGTTCTAGACATTCTTCCAGGTACTCAAGGATCGAGCAGGGAGCAAAATAAAACCCCTTCCCTGATAGAGCTTGGATTTCAGCATAGGAACTGGACAATTAAACAAATAAGTGAATAAACTTACAATGACTGATGATAGTAAGTACTATGAAGAAAAATAAAGCAAGATGAGAAAGTAGAGATTGGGAAGGAGGCTTTTAAGACCTTGTTACTAAGGTGGTAACATTTGAGCAGAAGCACAAATGTATTAGAGAGCATACAATGTAGAGGGAACAGCCAGCAAGTTCAGTGCCCTGAGGCAGAAATAACGTGAAGATCTATGACAATGTAGGTGCCAGTGTGAGTGGAGCTCAGTTAGGAAAAGAGAGGGTGGCAGGCAGTGATGGAGATTAGACAGGAATCAGACCACAAAAGGCCTTACAGGTCATCATAATGACTTTGGGCTTTATTTGAAGTAAGATGGTTGCTATTAGAGAGTTAAGATCAATGGAAGAGCATTTCTAAGTTATACCATGAAAGGTGACCTTGGCCACTGTGTGGATAACAGGCTGTGTATGGATAACAGGCTGTAGAGGGAAGAATACTGGAAGCAGACAAGAAATGGTGGAGGTGACATTGTCCAGAGTGCTCACAGTGGAGGCATTGAGATATGGTTAGATTTGGGTATATGTTGAAAGCAGAGGCAGCAGGATCTGTTGCTGGATTAGACAAGGGGTATGCCAAAGGGTGCTTCCAAGGTTTATGAATGGCATGAGAAAAATGGAAGAATGGAGTTGCCATTTACTCTAGGAACGTTCTTATACACATTATGCTTAAAGAGAAGGGCTGACTTAGGTCATAAGAAATGGAGTTTAAAACATGTGTAAATAAAGGAGGGGGAATACAGCTTCCCTTATAGCTAAGCTGGTAAAGAATCAATATGCAATGAAGGAGACCTGGGTTTGACTCCTGGGTTGGGAAGATCTCCTGAAGAAGGAAATGGAAACCCATTCCAGTATTCTTTCCCGGAGAATCCCATGGACACAGGAGCCTTGGGGCTACAGTCTGTGGGGTAGCAAGAGTCAGACACGACTTAGCAACTAAACCACCAGCCATCAAGTAAAGGAGGGAAAACATAGCTGAAAAGAGAAGTAGAAACAATCTCAAGTTGGGTCCTATAGATTAGGAGAAGGAGTTGGGACATTACCCTCAGGATTTTAATTCTCAAAATAGCATAACAGTTCTTTCAGTTCAGAAGGATTATTTCGACTGTCATGTAGAAGCTCTTGTGGAGAGGTGGTAGAGGGATCAATTAGGAGGACATAATAGTCCATGTGAGAGATGGTGAAACTGCTGGCAGTTGATTTAGAGAAAAAAGGGATGGATTTGAGAGAAAATCATGGATTATTTTATACATGGAATATTTTGGAGCACCTGTTTTCTAGGCATCATTCTTGGGGCTTGATGATATATCAGTGAATAAAAAATAATAATTTTGCTCTCATGAGACTTCCATTATAACGAGAGGAAGAAGACAATAAAATAAATAAGTAGTGTATGAAGGAGTTAAGATAGCAGGTTCTATGGAGAAAAACTAGCTGAGAAGGATAGTATAGGAGAGGGGTTGCTGTTATAAGTCTGGAAATCACCGCAGGCTTCACTGGACATGGAGCAAAAGACTGGTTCCAAATAGGAAAAGGAGTACATCAAGGCTGTACATTGTCACCCTGCTTATTTAACTTATATGCAGAGTACATCATGAGAAATGCTGGCTTGGATGAAGCACATGCTGGAATCAAGATTGCTGGGATAAATATCAATAACCTCAGATATGCATATGACACCACCCTTATGGCAGAAAGTGAAGAACTAAAGAGCCTCTTGATGAAAGTGAAAGAGGAGAGTGAAAACGTAGGCTTAGAGCTCAACATTCAGAAAATGAAGATCATCGCATCTTGTCCCATCACTTCATGGCAAATAGATGGGGAAACAGTGGAAACAGTGGCTGACTTTATTTTGAGGGGGCTCCAAAATCACTGCAGATGGTGATTACAGCCATAAAGTTAAAAGATGCTTACTCCTTGGAAGGAAAGTCATGACCAACCTAGACAGCATATTCAAAAGCAGAGACATTACTTTGCCCACAATGGTCCATCTAGTCAAGGCTATGGATTTTCCAGTAGTCATGTATGGATGTGAGAGTTGGACTATAAAGAAAGTTGAGCACAGAAGAATTGATACTTTTGAACTGTGGTGTTCGAGAAGACTCTTGGGAGTCCCTTGGACTGCAAGGATATCCAACCAGTCCATCCTAAAGGAGATCAGTCCTGGGTGTTCATTGGAAGGACAGATGTTGAAGCTGAAACTCCAATATTTTGGCCACCTGATGTAAAGACCATGATGTTGGGAAAGATTGAAGGCAGGAGAAGGGGACTACAGTGGATGAGATGGTTAGACGGCATCACCAACTCAATGGACATGAGTTTGGGTAAACTCTGGGAGTTAGTGATGGACAGGGAGGCCTGGCGTGCTATGGTTCATGGGGTCACAGGTGTCGGACACGACTGAGCGAATGAACTGAACTCACTGAGAAAGTGATATTTGAATCAAGATCAAAGGCTTTCATTTTGAATTTCTATAAATCCATTCATTCATTCCACAGATATTTGTTGAATATATACCATGTCCCCAGACACCTTGTTAGGTGCTGTCATTCAGTAGAGCTTTATTTTTATATTTCCATAACCTCTGGAAGCATAAACACAAATTATAGTTTTGAAAGACCTTGGTAATATTTGCATTGTGACTGTCAGGGAGGGCTCTTTGGGATGTTGAAAGCTCTCAGATATTCTTCTGCAAGGCTCTCAGAGAACAAATGCCACTACTGGAAGAACAGTTGTAGGAATTTGGGGGAGGAATTACATTTGGCACCTGCAGTGAAGGACTCTTACAAATTAAGTGAGGGTATAAACTGAAGTTTAATCTGATAATAGTGCTCTTTGAAAATGTCTGTATAATTGAAATAATGTAGGAAATGACTTTGTAAATTATCAAGCCACATCTCATCAGAGAGCCCCTCCCTGGCAACCATGCAGCATCCCACAGAGACAACTCTACCCCTCACTGTCCTGCTTCATTTTTCTCTATTATCACTGATCACCTGCTGACATATGTTCTATCTCACTAGGTTATTTGGGGTTTTTGTTTGTTTATTTCTCTCTTCAATCAGAATGTAAGCTCCATGAGGTCAGGGATTTTTCTGATGTTCGCTGCTGAATTATCTGCGTTTAGTACAATGCATAGCACATACTATTAACTTTTATCCTTTAAACAAATGTAAATTGTTAAATAGATTGTAAGCAGAAAGAAGAAAAGGAGGAGGAGAAAGATCAGGAAGATGATGTGATCAGCTCCTGACCTAGTCCCGGTTTGGCACTGGTAACACATTTTGTGAGGCACGTCTATACAGACCTTCTTTGGTCAGTTGGCATGTGTTTTCAAAATAACTGGTCAGGTAGAGTGGCCAGTCATTCCAGTTCCCCTGGACTGATTCCCCAGACACAGGACTTTCCGTGTTAAAGCTGAGAAAGTTTTGGGCAGAACAGGAGGGTTGGTCATGGATATGGGTGCCATTTGAGAATGCAGATGTGACCAAGTTAGCACAACATGGCCTTCATATTCCAGCACTTCTACTCATTCATCCTCTGAATTTAGCAATTCTTTCCCCACCATGAAGCCTCTATTTTCAACATCTAGAGAATGAGGATTGGAGATTAGCTGGTTTCTAATGGTCCTTCCAGCTATAACAGTCTAGTTCTTATTGCTGTACATAAGAGCTGAAGCCTTTATACTGATCTACTACAATGACCTCAGCAACAACTGGGCATGCTAGCCAACTGAATCTAAATACTGTATTTAATAATTGAAATAACATCTCTTGCCTCTGAGAAATGACACTTACATGTATGCTTAAATTTTATTCCAGATCTTGTAACACCCAAGGTTCATATTGTTTTCCAGATTTGCATGATTTACAATATGTTGGAGCTGACATGAGGAAAGACTTCTTTCTGCCCCAGATCTTCATATATTTATCCTTGGTGTTTTAAAGTTTATTGTGTGTGTCTGCTTAGTTGTGTCCAACTCTTTTGAAACTCCATGGTCTGAAGCCCACTATGCTCCTCTGTTCATGGGATTTCCCAGGCAAGAATACTGGAGAGAGGTTGCCATTTCTTTCTTCAGGGGATCTTCCCAACCCTGAGATTAAACCTGCATCTCTTGTGGCTCTTGCATTGGCAGGTGGATTCTTTACCACTGCACCACCTGGGATGCCCCAAGTATTTATTTATTTGACTACAGCAGCTCTTAATTGCAGCATGTGGGATCTAGTTCCCTGACCATGGATCGAACCTGAGCCTCCTCCATTGGGAGTGTGGCGTCTCAACCACTGGACTACCAAGGGAGTCTCGGAAATCTGTTAATAATGGTATAAAATTTATAAGGGAAATACATTGTTGTGTATCATGACACATTCACATTCTCTCACTCAAAATGGAGTAGAAGTGACTGATATCACAATTTTTTTCTCAGTATAAATCATAGAGAAAAAGGAAGAGAGAGGACTAAAAGGCCAAGAATAAGAAGGGGTCAAAGAGCTTACCTTTGAATCATAAAAATACTGTGGTGTTGCTGACTTAAAAAAATGCACAACATGAGATTTGCTAGTTAAGTTTTACTGGGGCAAAATGCGGACAGTAGCCTAGGAGACAACATCTCAGATAACTCTGAGAAGCTGCTCCAAAGAGGTAGGGGGGAAGGTCAGTACATACGTGATTTTGGTCAAGGAAGAAGTACATGGAGTCAAGCACATGTTTTTGTAGAAGGTTTCTGCTAGTCACAGGGCTTCCCTGATAGCTCAGTTGGTAAAGAATCTGCCTGCAATGCAGGAGACCCCAGTTCAATTCCTGGGTTGGGAAGATCCACTAGAGAAGGGATAGGCGACCCACTCCAGTATTCTTGGTCTTCCTTTGTGTCTCAACTGGTAAAGAATCCACCTGCAATATGGGAGACCTGGGTTTGATCCCTGGCTTGGGAAGATCTTCTGGAGAATGGAAAGGTTACCCACTCTAGTATCCTGGCCTGGAGAATTCCATAGACTGTATAGTCCGTGGGGTCACAAAGAGTCGGACATGACTGAGTGACTGTCACTTCACTTCACTTCACTTCTGCTAGTCACAGGGAGTGGTCTTCACCAAGAAGGATCTTAGTACTTTTCTCTATGAGGAGATATATGAATTGGGCTCATAAAATTGGCTCCTAAAAATATCTAATTGTCTGAAAACCTGTCCTGCCAGTCTTTCCCAGAGCAGAGTACCTGTTTCCTGATCTCCACCATGAACTCCTTTCAGGGGTTGTTGAAAATCAACAGCTGCATCAGCACATGATTTAATCTTTATAGAGATGGAGGGCAACTGCCAATTTGTAGTTGACATTATCAAACCACCACTTTGTCCAGAACATCCTTAGAGACCATGTATCCCCAGATCCTTGTCATCTCCTCAGAGCTGGGTGTCTAGATTAGTCAAATAGTATTTTTGCAGTAAAATTCTTCTCTCTCATGTTCCTTATGTTTTTGCTTCACCCTCCCCAGATGGATTTACTACTTCAGCACTGATGACACATATATTTATATGACCTACAATCCTCATATGTTCTCTTAACTCTAATTCCCAGATCGTTCACATCAAATTTGGGCTCTTACATTACTGCAGGTAATATTAGATGTCAGAATAGAGATAAAGTATTTGCCGTGGGTGGTAAATTTCCATGGAAAGTGTGAATGTTTATCTGTCTTTCTTCTTTTGCCTGTTCTTAGTCTAACTTCTCCATGTACTTCACCATAATCAATTGTACCTCTCTTTACCTTTCTTTCCTTGCAGTCTGTCTGGGTTTTGCCTTGATAACTCTTATTATAAACATTTCCTCCATTCAGGATCAAATTGCATTGGATAAGGTGATGCGAGTTGGAAAGAACCCACCTGCCAATGCAGGAGACATAAGAGACATGGGTTCAATCCCTGGATCAGGAAGATCTCCTTGAGGAAGAAGTGGCAACCCACTCCAGTATTCTTGCCTGGAGAATCTCATGGATAAAGGAGCCTGGCGGGCTATGGTCCATAAAGGTCACAGAGAGTCAGACACGACTGAGCAACTAACACATATAGACTTCTTAAATAATCCTAGTCTGTGGTTTTCAACCACTATTTGGAGATATGTTTTAGATACCATCATTCAATATGCCCTCATTTTTCAAATGTATTGGTTTTATGTTGGCAGACTATATATAACTAATGGTAACTATATCCACATATTCATAGAATTTCTCAGTTTTGAAAGTGCCTTGGAGACCATTTATTCCCTATTCCATATTTGATGTTTGAATCCCTTTTGGTCTGTACTTGAAAATCTTGACTCATAGAAGCTCAACACTTTGGGAAGCAGCTCACTGTAACACTGGACAGCTCCATCTATTAGAAATATCTGCCTTAATTCTGAATGACGTCTGTCTCCTAAGATGGATAGCCATGAATACTAGCTCTATCCAGAGCAAACCTCTCTTGTCCATGTAATAGCCCTTTAGAGTTGAAAAGAACAATGTCACTGTGTCCTATCTAAATCTTATCTTTTCCAAATTAGACAGTTCTATTCCTTCCCAAGTTCCTTATATGACCTGGTCACACGTCCCTTCACCAGTTTTCTTCTCTGATCGTCTTGCTGGTTATGGCATGCATTGCACAGATGCCTCCTAGAGCTGATGGAGAATACTTATAGTATTACCTACTTCACTGAAAAAATTTTTCTTCTACCACCTAAACTTCTAGTAATCTTGTTTGAACTTCATACTACACTAGTGATTCTCAAACAGTTGTCTCTGGACTGGCAACCTAAAGATCAGCTTCACCTGGGAGCTTGTTAGAATATGAATTTTCAGACTGGACCCCAAACCTATTGAATCAGAGAAGAGGGAAGCCAGCAGACTGTTTTGCCAAGCCCTTCTGGTGACTTTAATGAATGCTCAGGTTTGAAAACTGCCACACTCTTGACTCATAGTCCCCACCCTAAATACCTCTTCTGTGTGCTGCTTCTACATCAAACCTCTGATATATTTGACTTGTGTTTCTGTAATTCTACTGCATGTCTTTAGATTCATTTCATTGCCTCATTTTGCCAGATGGATTCTATTTGAGGAGTGACATCACCAAATGTTGACACAGGTTCTTCCTGACTCCACTCCCTTCCCAAGAAGGAAAACAAACACTTCTTCATAGACAAGACACTACTGAGAGAATTCTAGAGTATAGGGATGAGGCTGAAGCACCCCCCTAAACCACAGAGAACAGACGGACAGCATGGGAGGGTAAGAGTGGCAGCTGCACACACACCACGAGGCCCTCCCCAGGCAGGCAGAGCACCACACCCAGGGCTTTTGGAGTTGGTTCTACAATGTACTTGCTAACTCTCACAAAGGTGGCTTTCTGTCAACTGCAGTTTTGATAAACTTGAATCAAATATTTATTTTAAAAAAGATTACACTTTTCTGCAGACCAAGCTATGTTTATAATTTTCCTTAGAGGAAAAAAATGTTTCCAAGTGGCAGAAACTGACAGTTTCTGAGGGTGGTCATGTTCTAAGTAAGCTCATGCATATTGATTTATTTGTGTAAATAAGCTCGAGCTTGAGGTAGGTATTAGAGAAAGATGTTCATGGTTCAGAAAGAGACCACCTGTGGCCCAGAGTGGGCCTCCAGTCCATGAAGTGAGCATGCAGCTGTTCATCTGTTCCTGCAGCTTCACCTCAGACTAGTTCAATGGCTCTCAATCAACCCTGACTTCACTGTGGAATCGCCTGGGGAGGTTCAGAAAATAGCACCCCTGAGGACTGGATTCACTTGGAGTCCAGCCTGGACATGGATTTTTTAAAATTAGTTTTCAATGGGAATTGAATATGTGGCTGGAGTTGATTGAGAAACACTGAAATGGGGATTTCTAGGGATTTCTGCATTTAGCTCAGTGAGGTGGGAACCATGACAGAAGCTTGAGCACTGCTTTGATCTGACTTTGATTGGGCTGCCCTTGTGGCATACTCAGTAAATAATCTGCCTGCAGTGGAGAAGACCTGGGTTCGATCCTTGGGTTGGGAAGATCTCCTGGAGAAGGAAATGGCAACCCACTCCAGTATCATTGCCTGGAAAAGCTCATGGACAGAGGAGCCTGGTGAGCTGCAGTCCATGGGGTCGCAAAGAGTCGGACACGACTGAGCGACTGAACTGAACTGAACTGACTTCTTTTCCCTTTACCCTTCTCAAATTTCCTACTAGTACTATGGGTTAGTGTTTAAATTAATGGATCATAGCCTGTATGTTGGGCTTCCCTGGTGGCTCAGATGGTAAATAATCCGCCTGCAATGCAAGAGACGTGAGTTCAATCCCTGGGTCAGGAAGATCCCTTGGAGAAGGGAATGACTACCCTTTCCAGTATTATTGCTTGGAGAATTCCGTGGACCAGAGGAGTCTGGTGGGCTATAGTCCATGGGGTTACAAAGAATCGGACACAACTGAATGACTTTCACTTTTCAGCTTGTATCTCATCTTTGTTTTAATGTGTTTTCTGAATCCTTGGGACATAATATATGGGGTTTTCTGTTTGTTTTGTTTTTTGCTTTTGAGAGGTTTTTTTAATTTCCTTTGCCCATGAAGGGGACTAGTATATATGACCCAAAATGTGCCACTTCAGCATGTGGATTGTTTTGAGCTGAAAACAGTGGTGATCCCACAGATTCAGGGAAAGCTCTTTATGTCTCCCTTAAATTTCTGAAAAGAATGTAGGTAGAGGGCTCACGGCAGGAAGATAGTGAATGTCAGTGATGACATTTAATATCAGAAAGACTTGTCTGTATGGCCAAACACCTGTTTACCAAACATTTGCTCTTCTCATCTTCTTGTACATTGTTTTCTTCCCCCACTGAAGCCCCAGACCCTTACTTCTCCTTAGCTCTGTATGGCATATAAACCTCAGTTGCCTGTCTTTGGGTCTCCTGCTTTTGGGTCTCCTGTCTTTGAGCATCTCATACATTCATTTTGTTTTCTCTTGTTAATCTGCTTTGATTATTAGACCAGTCAAAGATCCTAGAAAGCAAAAATGAAAAATATTTCCTTTCCCACAGTTTTAGTACCCAGTTTGGGCCTTTACACTGGCTGGACATTGCTGGTTTTGAGGTGCTGAAGCTGAGAGATCCTGGAACCAACAGAAGTTAAGAGTTCTTACCATGAAAAACTCTCCAGTCTCTGCCTACAGGCTCTGAAGGAAGTAAAAATGATAAGAGTTCTTTTCTCTTTCTAAATTTAAATTAGTGGGAGAAAATATTTTTTAAAGGTTCTTTCTCAAGTATACTGACTCTGGTACAAGTATACTGACTCTGGTAAAGATTTGTCATGAATACTGTTGTTTTCCTTCCTCCCAAGATGGTCTTTGTTTTCCTTTGTCTCTGTTTTTGTTGTTGCTGTTGTTGCATGTGAGATTTGTCATAAGGAGGCAAACTGTAGGGTAGAACACAGCCATAAATCCTAAAACCCTGTTGATCAAGCTGGCCTCAGAGATTGGTAAGCTCGTGGTTCCCAGCAGACCAACATATGTTTAGACAAACTTTGCTGTAGGTACACTATGTAAGACCAGATGAGATTTTCTTTTTGTCTTGTTCAATGTCCTGAGAGCTTGGGTTTGTGATGAGTGAGAATATTGTCTCTGATTTCCACCAGAGATGGAAGATGCAAGTGCCAACTTGCACTTTTGTGGCCAATCGAACAGACTTGGATTCTGAGATGTGAAGTTACAACAGCATTCTCTTAGTTTCTCTGTGCTAGCTCTCAAGAGAATTTGTTAGAGGCAGTGTCCATCCACAGGGAGCCTTTGTTGTCTCAGACTTCATTGCCTTATTACTGCTGGAAAAGCCCCATTCCAGTAGTGCCAACCAAATGGCACAGATTAGCAGGTCTGTGATTGGAGGTGTCTCACATTCTTGTGGGCAGCTGAAAACACTGTTCACACTACCCCACTGCCCATACCTGTGACAACAAAAATCTTCACTTTCTTAGGCTAACCTGAGAATGAACTTTCTGCATCTTGTGAGGGCTGCATCTTTTGTACTCTTGCTTTGAGATGTCTCTTGGTTCCATATTGTTGTTGTTGTCATTCAGTCACTAAGTCATGTCCAACTCGTTGAGAACCCACGGACTGTAGCCTGCCAAGTTCCTCTGTCAATGGGATTTCCCAGGCAAGAACACTAGAGTGGGTTGCCATTTCCTTCTTTAGAGGATCTTCCTGACCTAGGGATCCAGCCAGTGTGTCCCGCATTGCAGGATTCTTGGGTCCATAGTTAAGCTATATAATGGCTTATTGATTTGAGTCACT
The DNA here is from genome assembly GCA_006410935.1 of Redunca redunca. Lineage (NCBI taxonomy): Eukaryota > Metazoa > Chordata > Mammalia > Artiodactyla > Bovidae > Redunca > Redunca redunca. Next base: position 12,208 of record SJYQ01020027.1, read on the forward strand.
ATTGAGATTTATATAAGACCCTACTTGTCAATGGTCAGACTATGTATGCCTTGAATTGGCTATTTTTGAAAGAAAAAAAATAGAGAATTCTCATCCTAAATAAGTATTTTATGTGTACCTGTGGAAAGGCCAAATTAAAAGTGGACACAGGAATATAATAGCTAATCTTAGGGACTTCCTTAATAAGAGGAAATAACAGAAATTAGAACAAAAAATAAAGCCCACTTTGAGTGAAAATTCTCTTTAAAATCCAGCCCCATTTCCTCAGCAAATTCCCTTGGCTCCCAAACTCCTCCACCTTCCCCTAGAAAATCCCTTAGAAATGCAATTGCCTGTTTTAACTTTCTTTTTACTACAATATTATGGAGCGCACTCCAGCCTAATCTCTAGCTCCATGGTGTACAGCTTACTCATGTAAAAGCTGAAAAGCAGCAACTAAATTTAGCAAAAGCATGGAGATGGACAATAAGACTCTCTCTTTGCCAGCTTTAGGCCTTCTTATGCAGTGTTCTTTGTGGATGTATCCTGGATTCCTTACCACAAAGAATTCACATCCTTGGTACAGAAAGAGACATTTTACACTGTAAAGCCCCTGTACCTCCACTTTTAGAAGATCCTACCAAAATTAGAGAGAAATTAGAAATATTAGTGGCGAGAAGGCAATGGCAGCCCACTCCAGTACTCTTGCCTGGAAAATCCCATGAGCGGAGGAGCCTGGTAGGTTGCAGTCCATGGAGTCATGAAGAGTCGGACACCACTGAGTGACTTCACTTTTACTTTTCACTTTCATGCATTAGAGAAGGAAATGGCAACCCACTCTAGTATTCTTGCCTGGAGAATCCCAGGGATGGAGGAGCCTAGTGGGCTGCTGTCTACGGGGTCGCACAGAGTCAGACATGACTGAAGCAACTTAGCAGCAGCAGCAGCAGCAGCAGAGGCCATTCACAACCACACTTAGTGGTACCTTAATTGGCCACTGAAGTATATTTTTCCCATCTGTAATATAACTATGGTTACAGACAAGCCAGATGGCTTCCTGGGAGAAAAATTCTCTCTTGCAGAGGAAACCAATGACCAGAAATTCACCTAGGTCCCCCCTCTTACAAATGATCAGGAAATGGATCAGCTGGAAACCAATATTCAGGGGCTTAGAGCAGCAATAGCTAAGGTTTCCTCCCATACAAGGTGAATGGATCTGTGGTTAAATTATACACTCAGAAAGAGGGAGAACATCCACAGGCCTTTACTAAATGCTTTATACATACTTTTAAAGTCATATTGCATTAAAACCCAAAGTTCCAAAGAATAGAAATGTTTCCATTTCTGCCTTGGTAGGACATTTTCTCTCTGAAATAAAAAGGCAAATTAAAATAGTATAGTTGGGTGAGTTANTAGACATTATAATGGAAGCAGCTACCCAATTATTTGAAGACAGCTTGAAGAAATGAAGGAAGAAAAAAAGGTGTTAAACAATTCTTGATTTATAATTTGAATCTTTAGAGAAACAAAAGCATAACTCTGATAGCAACTCAAAGACCCCTCATATCTTTCCCTATTTGCTCCAGTCCTTTGCAGATATTGTAAAAAATCAAAACATTCAAAGCAAATTTGTTCTACACATGAGAAAAAGAAGGAAAATTTTAAATAGTAATTACCCAAGACTTCTGATAGTGGTCAAAATACCCCCCAAACTTGTATTATTTCTTTGTCCCTTGAATGTGTAAATCTTACCATGTCATTGACATATAAACACCATTAGAAGGTATCTAAATCACTGCCTACACTAGCTTGAGATGTCATCATCTTATGCTAATTTAATTACTAGATCATCCAAAGAACCTAAAGGGGAAGAAAGGATAGGTTTTCCTTACCTGTATCACTTACTGACTTGAGTCTTTAATGGTTTTGATAATCTCTGTCTATAATTAGGGTATTAATCCTTTGTTCTTTGATTTTATAGACTTGTGCATCAGCCAAAAAAAGTAGCAAAGCTCTTGTCTGTACTTAGAAATGCCAGACATTACAGTTTCCTAGGGAAAGAACAATTGGAAAATGGTACTGATGGGAATGTCCAATGGGCTGGTATAGATGATGTATTTTCAGAATCTATACTATAATTTAATACGCAAAAATCTTTTTCACTGGTTGTGATACCAAAATCTGAGTTCACTTTATGTCTAATTTATTGTTATTCCTCTACTTTTCTCTATATAATGCAAATTTATGCCTAATACTATTCTCAAGACTTTGCTTTTAGTTTGGCTACTTTTGCCAAATGAATAACACCAACTCACCCAAACTGTTGAGGTATTTGTGAACATAGACCATGTGGTGTACAATTATGTGTTTCCTCTTCATTCATTAGCATAGTGATTATGAAAGATGTTTTCCCCCAGCATAGGTTTTTAGAAAAATTCTCAGAAAGTCATCTTCCATCATTAATAAATGGTTCAATTTAAGCTAACACCTATAATAATAATTGCCAGGAGCCAGCGTGAGGAACCCCGCCCATGGAAAATGTCATGAGGAAGGAGGCTTGGCATATGCAAAGGTGGGATCGAGCCTCAGGGGTCCCCCTGGAAATTCTCGAGCATCTACCCCCAAGCCAGAGTCTGCTTGCTTTACTGTGTTATGCTTTCCACCTACTCTTCTGACATTAACAGGGGGTTGTCCCCCCACCACCTTTTTCTGGAAAAAGTTAATTTAGAGCTTTTAGGTAATAAGTCTCCTGGACATAATAACATTGTTTCAACCCAAAAACCCCTCTGATGGCTTTCTAGCCTGCCTGCTGAACTCTTACAGCTGCACATGTGATTCTTTGCAGCCTCCTGACTGTGAGAGGCACAGGAATGTAGGGCTTTCGAGGAGTCAAATCATTAGAATAGGACTGATTAAGGGTTTCATTTGTTGAGCCAATACTTGCTGCCAAATTTTCATATCTTTTACTTGTAGATATAGTTGGTATATAGAAAAAAAAAAAAGGTAGTAGACCTGGTATTAGCAACATTAGATCTTTGAGTTATGTACTTTCTTTGTTATAACCCACTGCACCTTTGTTCTACAGGAATGTAACTTTATTTAGTACTTTGAGGGTGATGTAGATTAAAGAGAAAACACTTCAAGGGAAAAAAGAGTTTTCTGGTTGATAGACATTTATCTAGGAAAAGAGCCATAAAAATGTTAACAGGCCCGCTGGCCAGAAGATAGTGTAAAACCACCTGGGACCTTTTGTATATGGGAAGGCATGCAAGAGGAAAGCCTGGTCTCAATAAGGGTCAGGACTGCTGCCCCTGCATAACTCTGCATATTCCATTATTTCTTTATGTACAACTTGGGGTATATAAGTTGCTTTTGAAAATAAAGTTGTGGGTCTGGCACCGATACTTGGCTCCCCCATGTCATTCTTTTCTCCTTTTCCTGGCTGAATTCCCATCTGGAGCGTGGAGGCTCACTGTGTCTACTTATTTTCCCTGGCTTCTAAGACCCACGTGAGAGGGAGCCCAAGGCGGGGCACCTTCCACTATTAAAGCGGGCGCCAGTGGCCTATGTAAACGGTGCAAGCTCCTTGTCTTGGAACTTAATTGGTTTTCCATATAAACCAAGTTATTCAGCCTCTTTTCTCCACTTATTTTCCTACTACATTATTTCTTTCTAATCTCTCTCCATATCTTTAATTAAACAATTAATTCCTCAGACACCAATGCCATCTCCACTTCGAATACCCTGGATCCACCGGGGCTGGACCCCAACAAATAATATTTTTCATTACTAAAGTCACACCCATATTCCCTGTGGACAAATGCCACAGCATCAATGGACCAATTGATATGCCTTTCTCGAGCCCATAGAAAAGTCTCATCTCTGGGGAGGACAGGGATGGAGGTGGAAGATATCCAAGATTTTTTTTCTCTAGTTGAGCATATTCTTTTGCTTTGTAGTTCTCTGATGTGCAGTTATATCTCAAGTGTCTATGACTATATCCCATGCTAACCCAGACAGAATTGAAATAGTGATGATGGTGGTTGCAGAGGTGATAGTTGGGCATAAAAGAGGCTGTTTATCCTCTCAGAGACAACTGTAGTGCTGGATCCTGGTATTTTCATAAATTTTAGATTATTTTAAAGCAGAATCTGGGGCTTTTCTTCTTGGAAACCCTCAAACCTACTGAAGCTGTACTTTGCACATGTTAGGTGCTCAATGAATGGCTGTGGGATGTAACCATGGAGTTAATTAATATAAACCATAACCCTCAAATCCATTGAAGCTGTACACTGCACATGCTAGGTGCTCAGTGAATGGCTGTGGGATGTAAGCATAGAGTTAATTAATGTAAATCATTATGGAATGTAGAAAGTATAGATTTCACAATGAAGTGGAGCCAAATAATATGCTCCAAGATGTGCTCCCTCAGCATAAGAATTATTTTAGGATGACTGGAACAGCAGACATAGGAGAGGGGCTTCTCTGGTGGCCCAGATGGTAAAGAATCTGCCTGCAATGCAGGAGACCTATGTTCCATCCCTGGGTCAGGAAAATACCCTGGAGAAGGGAATGGCAATCGACTCTAGTATTATTGCCTGGAGAATTCCATGGACAAAGGAGCCTGGTGGGCTACAGTCCATGGGGTCACAAAGAGTCGGACACAACTGAGCAACTAACACTATCAGACACAGGAGAAGCTCTGAAAACTAAGTAGAAGTTACCTTTCTATAAGGGACCATGTACATTTACAAGGGAAATCTCCATTTGTAAGAATGTCTCCCTGGATGCACCAGGAAGAGAAGGATGGCTCTAAATCTCTGTGAACTCTTATCAGGGGAGAAGGCAGAGACTTAAAACTGCATAACAACCTTCAATTCAGTTCAGTTCAGTCACTCAGTTGTGTCCGACTCTTTGCGACTCCATGAATCGCAGTACGCCAGGCCTCCCTGTTCATCAGCATCTCCAGGAGTACACTCAGACTCATGTCCCTCGAGTCCGTGATGCCATCCAGCCATCTCATCCTGGGCCATCCCCTTCTCCTCCTGTCCTCAATCCCTCCCAGCATCAGAGTGTTTTCCAATGAGTCAACTCTTCTCATGAGGTAGCCAAAGTACTGGAGTTTCAGCTTTAGCATCATTCCTTCCAAAGAAATCCCAGGGCTGATCTCCTTCAGAATGGACTGGTTGGATCTCCTTGCAGTGCAAGGGACTCTCAAGAGTCTTCTCCAACACCACTGTTCAAACGCATCAATTCTTTGGCTCCTTGCCTTCTTCACAGTCTAACTCTCACATCCATACATGACCACAGGAAAAACGACAGCTTTGCTTTTGAATATGCTATCTAGGTTTGTCATAACTTTTCTTCCAAGGAGTAAGCGTCTTTTAATTTCATGGCTGCAGTCACCATCTGCAGTGATTTTGGAGCTCAAAAAAATAAAGTCTGACACTGTTTCCACTGTTTCCCCATCTATTTCCC
>SJYQ01020027.1:28936-39392 GCA_006410935.1 Redunca redunca
TCTGGGGGAGAGGGAGAGGGAGAGGGTGGGATGAGATGGGAGAATGGCATTGAAACATGTATACTATCATGTAAGAAACGAATCACCAGTCGATGTCCGATGCAGGATGCAGGATGCTTGGGGCTGTTGCATGGTGAGGACCCAGAGAGATGGTATGGGGTGGGAGGTGGGAGGGGATTCATGTTTGGGAACGCATGTACACTCGTGGTGAATTCATGTCGTTTGGCAAAACCAATATATTATTGTAAAGTAAACTAAAGTTAAAATAAAAAGTAAAAAAAGAAAAAAAAAAAAAAAACTGGTTCAGGACCAAAGGAAATTAATTCAGAGGCCTCCTACTCAGTGATATATAATTTATTAACATGAATAATTAATGTCATCACTGTGGCTGGTATTAAACATAATGTTATGAGTGGGTGACCATTAGTTGTGAGAAAGATAGTGTTACTGAAAGATTGTGTGGAGTCTGGCTCCTTGCCATTCAGAAGCCAATAAACAGGCCAGGTGGGTGGAAAGGAAAGTTTGCTTTATTTCAGATGCCAGGAACTGGGGGAGGAGAGGGTGGTGGACATCCGTCCAAAGGCCAACTCCCTTCCCCAACATTGGAACCAGTGGAGCAAGAGCTTTTGTAAACAGAAAGAGGGGGCTATATGCAGAAATATCACAGTCAGCTCAGTCAACTTCAAATTGATCATCGGTGGCTTGACCAGCGTCATCTTGTTTGTTTTAGGTACAGTTATCTTCAGTTTCAGGGTCCATTTGTTCCCATTTCTTTGTGGTCAGTTCTGGAATTGTGGCAGCTTTTGTCGTGGGTGAAGTCTGGTCATCATGTAGTTAACTTCACCTGATGTTTCAAACTGTGCTAACAGGGTTTGACTCAGATTATTGTCTATAGTCTTCAAGAAGGAACTGAAGGTCTTTGATTATGCTTAATGACTACATTATTATTATTCATTTTCCTTTGACTGTTTTCCTTTGTTTCCACATTTTTCACTTTTCTAATTAAACTTATTCTTTAACTAAAGTTTTCTACACACAAAGAAGGAGAAGACATGGGGTTGGGCAAAGACCATAGTGTCCTGCTCCATTTCAGTAGTATCGGGGTGGGGGGGTTTCCCTCTCTCTTCCTCTTGAGTTTTATATCTGATAAGAAAATTAACAAAGGAGAGATTAATAGGAGAAAAAGAAACAATTTTTAATTTGAGTACATAGAAGTGTAATAGAAATGGGTCTTACAAGGTGGCCAAAGCAGACAGCATCTTTACTTTTTAAACAAAGAAACAATAAAGTTGACAGGACAAAGAAACACAGATTTTGGGTACTGAATTAGTGAAGAATCTGAACAGAGTTTGGGCTTGGGGTAGTCAATTAAAGTGCAAGGCTTCTACAGGCTTCTTACCCCCAGTTCTTTGTCTCTGGTGCTAAGGGTGCCCTTCTAGCTCAGATGCAGGGAGAGCACCTTTGACATGGGAGATTCACTTCATGTGTTCAGGAAGACAGCAAGGAGGGTCAGAGTGTCCCTATTGCATCAGTCTTTTCTTAAGTAACATTAATTTAAAATAATCAATATGCCATTGAGGCATATTTGGGGCAGAATGCCCTGGGCCCCAACAAAAGAAATCATTTAAACTTTAAAGCAACAAATTTCCTGGCTTAATAATGCTCTGACATTCAGAGTTCTTTCCCAATCTTTCAATGTTGAGTTATACCATTTAAAGACACCTTTATCTCTAATTTTATATCTCTTAAATTTCATGTTCCTTTCAAATAATTACTGAGTTCCACTAGCAGTAAAACTCAGAGTGGCTGTTCTGTGTATTTTAAAGATTCTACACAAGCAGTGGGAGATTGAAAGAAAATGACCCCTGAGTGCCTATGGTGAAATTAATTCACTGGGAGGGAGTCATAGGTTTCAGTTGTTTTTCCAGCCCCAGCTTTTTCTGTGTACCCAAAGATACACATTTATGAAGTGCTTTGTTTCGGTACCAATTGGAATCATAGAGCTAGAATATCTTGAAATGAGCCCAGAGACCTAGGATGAGAATGAGGTAGAGGACTTAAAAACACAGTTTTGGGGACCTGCACATGTTTATTTTTTGGTCTTACGGTGTGACTTGAGGGATCTTAGTTCCCTGATCAGGAACTGAACCTGGGTCCTGCAGTGAAAGTGCAAATTCCTAACCACTGGACTGCCAGTGGATTCCTGAATTTGCCCATCTTGACTGAACAATCTTGAGTTGTGCTTAACTTTGCTGAACACTGGTTACTTTTATGTGTAACATAAGGATGCTCTAATAGGATTGATCGAAGATGCTAAGAGATGATGTATATAAAAGCACTGACATGGAATCTAGCATATAAGAATTTCTTAAATACTGAATTATGAGAAGTCAGGTCAGTTTCTTTAAGACTTGGAAAAGGATACAGGGGATAGAAAGTTGATGTGCATAGAAGCAAGCACAAAAACACAAACTTTATCTTCCTGCCTAACAGAATTACAGTGATTCTCCCTTTTTCAGTAGGAGATGCCTTCCAAGACCCCTCCCCCCAGTGGATGCCTAAAATCGTGGAGAGTACCAAACTCCATACTTATATACTGGCATTTCTTTTCTATACATACATACATACCTATGACAAAATTTAATTTTTAAATTAGGCACAGGAAAAGAATATTCATCACTACTCTTGTGCTTTCAGGCTATTTTTAATTAAAATAAGGATGACTTGAACACAAGCACTGCTGATGCTGCTTTAGTCAATCTGTTTTCTGAGCCAGCTACTAATTTTATAATGGGGAAGACCCACTGGCCAAAGAGATAATTCATATCCCTGGTGGGTGGAGCTACTATATCAAGATACTCAGAATGGTATGCAATCTAAAACTGATTGTTTCTTTCTGGAGTTTTCCATTTAATATTTTGGGCCACAGTTGAAACTGAAACCATAGAAATGGAAACCATGGATAAGGGGGGAACTGCTAAACTCTGGCCCTTCAGGTATAAAAATCTGAACCCCAATCATTCTTTCTATCTTCCTTCTAGCTCTTAATATTCTTACATCTTCCCAGGCCTGCTGGAGGCAACTAAGCCACTCAGTGGCCACCTTCTCATCTAACTTTACTTGCCTTATGGATACCCCATGCTTTCTCTGGCTCACATCCGGACCTGGATTGGGCTTTATCCTCCAGGGAAGTATTTCAGGTTGTAACTTTCTAAACTCTTCCTGAGTTGCCACATGTCTTTGCCCATCCCATACTCTAGCTCTTGATAAACATATTCTGCGGAGCACTGGACCATAGTTACTACACATTAGATAGTGGGGACAAAGCCATGTTGGAACATGGTCTAAATATCAGTACTTCAAAAAAGTGTGGCTATATGGAAACATACAATTCCAAGTCTTTGAAAATAAATTCATCAACTTGCACTGATATTGGCTTGACTTTGATAAGTGCCTCTCATTTGTTTTATAATTCAGTGGTATAAAAAGTCATTTATGAGCAGCCCAATTGCCTAACATCGAGGGGATGGTAAAGTAAATTATGGTACATCCACATGATGGACCATTGTACAGCTATTAAAATGATGTTGACAAAGAGTTTTTAATGACATGGGAAAATACTAATGATATAATGCCTAGTGGGTAAACTTAGGTTACAGAAATGTTCCACATAATGTGGTATAAAACCATCTAAGAAAATATGATATGTATGTCTGTTACTCTGTCCTCTGCTGGTTGGATGGCATCACCGACTCATTGGATATTGGNTATATTTTTCCTTCTTTTTTCCCCTTAATGTTCTATAATATGCAAGCAGTGATTTTATAATCAGTAGAAAATAAATATCCTTCATTCCAAACTGTTATCATAACCAAAGTTAACTGTGTTTGAGCTGTGAAATCAGCTTATTACACAGGTATCTGAGATCTGAATCTCTTACTGCATCTCATCTTGAGTGTAAATGGTTTCCTTAGACTAGAAAGGCCAAATGGAGAAGCTTGATTCTGCAAACTGTGGTTTAAAATATATGCTAAGTACCCAAAGAACTATGTGAATACATACTCTTTGTGCTATGAGTCAGATCCTAATCTTGACGTGGAGGCTTCAGAAAGCTGAATAATGACACATCTCCAAAAATATTTTCCACATCCCAGTCTCTGGTAACTGATTATCACTTTATGTGGCCAAAAACAGACAGACTACTTTGTAGTTGAGATTAAGTCAAGTATGTTGAGATGGGTCCTAACTGCAATCATAAGTATCCTTGTAAGTGGGAGGTGGAGGGATATTAGACATAAACAGAAGAGGAGAAGACTGTGTGACCAGAAGGGCAGAAACTGGAATGATGCGAACACAAGCCAAGTGATGCTGGCAGCAGCAAGGCACAGAAGACCCTCTGGAAGGAATAGAGCTTGTCCAACACCTTGAGTTTGGCCCAGTAAGGCTGAATTCAGAATCCTGATCTCCAGAACTGTGAGAGAATAAAATTCTGTTGTTTTAAGCTACTAGGTTTGTGAAAATTTATTACAACATCTAGAAGAATTGAATATATGGCTATGGTGACATATATGAAATGTGGCCCCTGGCTTCAAGGATTTCATAGACTAGGAAGGTAAAATAAGGCACAAACAGAGAAAATTATAATATGTTGTTAGAGGTGACTAGGTGGCCCTATGAGATCTGAGAGAGTCATCCTAGAGGAGTGGTGATATTGGAAATCTAGTACATAATATTGGAAAATTAGCATATAAGAGTAACAGGATTTGCAAACCGTTTTTATGGGATAGGAGAACTAGCCCTTTGAGGGAAATGATTTGTGGTTTCATTCTCTTTTGGTTAGCACAATGCTTAATTGTTGGCAGTAGTGGTTTGGGCACAATAGGGAGGCTACATAGCAGGCTACATAACTATTTATCAATGTTAAGTTTTGTCATTACTAAGCAACTAATTGTATGACTTTCAAGTCACTTCTTTGATCTGTGCCTCAGTTTCCATTTACGTAAAATGCAAAGTTTGGACTAGATTTCTGAGTCTCTTGCCATTCTAAATTTCCATAAGTCTATGTTTTGATAACATAGTAGAAGTGAAAATTGAGAATCAGTATTACAGACTAGTACTTCAATTATTTATAAGACTAAGTGTTCATAAAAAAATCAAATCGCAAATTTGAAATAAAGTACAGAATATTGTTCCAGGAATGGAGTTATTTGACTACATAATTCCATGTAATTGTTTGGACACATACACAACTCTCAGACACTCAGAAGACAGAGGCGTTCATTGCATAGTATTGTGTTTTCCAGATTTTCTACCATTAAAATGTTTATGTTAAATTCAAATAGACTCCTGGTCCACATTTAAATACTAGAACTATTGACAGTGAATTGGGATCCAAGGGACGAAGATAAAAGAGAAAAAAAGGGTTAGCCCTGGGTGAAAAATTCTTTTTAGTCTTCATGTCACAGTGATGGAGTGTAAGGTGCAGAGGCAGGATTGATCTAATCAACTCAGCTTCCTAAAAACAAAACAAAACAAAACAAAACAAAACAAAAAAAAACTTGCTGTGATTCTTTGCCAAAGCCTTAGTATAAAGGCTAAGACTGTCCTTTAGGGTAGCAGGTGAGATGAAGCAAACTTTGCTCATGACAGCATGACAGATCATTGGCAGGATTAACGCAGTGACTCAAAGGAGCAGGCAGGCAGGAGGAAATTCCAAGGCTATTATCCAGTGTCTCTTTTCTCATAATCTCAGGAGAAAGCAAGCTCAGTCTTTTTTCTTCATTGCATTAAGACCAGTCTTCTTCTATCAGACCACCCATGACATTGCATCAAGTGGTGCATACTGGCACATGAATCTGAAGTCACCTGCGATTGAAGACTTTGCTGAGGAAGTACCCCAAGAGGAACCTCTTGGTTAGGGAAAAGGATAATTAGGTGTTGCACAATGTGAGTTATGAGGCAAAGACAAGGGCTTTGTGAAGACAGAACTACATCTGTTTTCATGTTGCTGGAACATAAATTGTGGGTCACAGACTGATGAAAATTGAAGCTGGAGATTCCACCAAGGGCCAGGTCCCAGAGCCTTTTGTATCTCTAGCCAAGAAGCTTGGATTTCAACCTGTAAGCCAGTGGAGAACCTTCAAAAGTCATGCTGACATTTGAGTTAGTTGGACCAATAGCAGGAGGGCTACCTAAAGAGAAGGAAACCATCTTGAATTCCACGTGTAGATAGTGTTAGGCACCTGACAATGCTTACTAAAGAACAGGTATATGATAAACAGAAATGGTGAAATGCACATCAAGCAACTGTATCAACTAAGGGCTAGAACACTGGCTCCGACTTAAGACTGGGAATTGAGAGTGGATTAAAGGGCAAGGATTTCTTCTGGTAAGGTTTTAATGCCAGCACTACTTGCAACACAGAGTTACCTGAAGATAAATTTGATTTGTCTTAAAGGATCATGTCCTGAATTAAGGTGGTGTTCCCTAGTAGAACTTTTAAAGTCTCTTTCCTTGTCTCCTTGCCTTTGGTCTTTCTTCCCTTAATTCCATTTTACACTCTGTGATCTGATTTATCTATCAAAGCACAATTGTGATCATGCCCTTGTACAAAACCACCAGTGTCTGACATTGCCATTTAATTACTGCCTAAAAATACAAATCTGGACTTCGCTGTCCTCAACTCTCTGGTCTCCAGCTAAGGTTCTCACATTATCTCTCATTATTCCTTTTCATACATGTCATGTCCAAACCAAACAACTCTTTGCTGCTTTAACATTATGTATGCTTCTGACCCCGGTTACCATCTGTGCACAGACGTTCCGTCATCTCTCAGTGTTCAGCTCTGGTGTTTGCTCCCCTGTGACACTGTTCTTGATCCACCATGTAAAATTCAAGCTGGATGTCTTCTCTCTTTCCTCCCGTCTCTTCATGCTATTTTGTCTGTGCTGTCTTACTCTTCCTTGAATTTCCTACCTTGTGTTGAGTGTCATGGTCCTTCATCTCAGCTCTTTGACAGAAAAGCAAAGAAGATCATGTCATCATAAACTTTTATTTTTGATGTGCTTGCCTTTGCCTGGAACCCCACTCTTTCCTCTGGAGAAGCCCTGTGCACCTTCTAAGGCCTACTTCATTTGTCATGTATCCAACGTCTTTCCTGATTTCATTTTTCCTGAAACTTCAAAAATGTCAAAAGTTTTTGAAGAATTTTTCACCCACCTTTGGTGCCCCTATAGCATTTTATTCATTCCATTACTACCCCTAGAATGTCAGTGTTCATTAAATTCTAGAGTTTGGTTTATGCAAGTGATACTCCTTTTTGTTGTTGTTCTTTCTTTCAAGTTGATTTCTGAGAATAAAGAGCAACAGTTTGGAATCTGAAATCAAGAATTCTTTCCAGACATGTGTAGATAGCACAACTGATGTCTTTTGTGAAAGTATAATCAAAGAAATGAGTGATGCCAATGTTCGGGCACATTAAGCCTTGTCCATTTATTGGTTATTCTACATCCCCTTCTTCTGATTGGCCATGTAGAAATATCACACCTAGGACCAAGCATTGCTGGAACTGACCATCCTTCTTCCCTCATCAGTGCTACTGAATGTTACAGTCATTCTTTGAAACACAACTATTTCAAATACATATAGAGTGTTTCAAATTTGCTTTCACTTGCCTGATCAAAATGTTGTTCTTTAGGAGTACTTTATTTCTCATAATCTCTTCAAGTGTTGTTTATTTGGGAAAAAAAAAAGTGTTGCAAACTAACCTTGTAGAAATTTCAATGAAATAAGGATTAAAATAATTCCCATAGAGTATGTAGTCTCATTTTATCAAGAGGGATTTTTAATGGGTATTTTCTGCAAGTGCCATATCTGTATAGATTAGCAGCAAATGAGGGAAAGATCTTGAGCCTCAGACTTCAGTTAGCATTAAACATTCACTTTAGGCACGATTTCAGGGCTGGACCCTGGAGAAAGAAATGGCAACCCACTCTAGTATCCTTGCCTGGAAAATTCCATGGACAGAGGAGCCTGGTGGGCTACAGTCCATGGGGTCACAAAGAGTCAGCCATGACTGAGCGACTGAGCACATAGGACTGGAAGCTGGGTGGGGCAAGGGAAGCATTTACCTAAGATGAGGAATTTAAAATGGACAGGAGTCATATTTCAAAGTTTAGCACTTTAAAAAAAAATCATGTTTATGATTAATTTTTATTTTTTAAAAGTATTACATTAAAATATTGTTTATCTTGTTGACTGAGTTTTGACACATCCGCTTTTAATTTTACATGGAATGTGTGTGCCTCCATCACATTACACTCTCTCTGGCCTTTGTTGGTTTATAGCATAGACATCCTAGGGCTTAAGCTCTTTCCTCTGCCTCACCGTGGACTACCAAAACCAGGTGAGTGACTCACGCATCAGGCCTGATGACACCTCTGCATGGTTTGTCAAGATCCATGTATTCAGTGTATGCATTTACTCATGAGGATCTGTTAACGAATTATGTCTCATCACAGGGCTCTGGTATTAGCTTTACTACGATACCCAAACAGTTCAAGTGGGTAGACTGCTTCATTTGTGAAATCCAGCATGAGTTTCAGCAGGTAATAGGATGGTTATATTTGTGACAATTCTGTAATTCCTTAGGAGGAAGGGGACTTTTGCTTCTACCTTTGGTATAGTCATCTGTAAGACATATTTTGCTTAACAGATTAATTCTTTATAAGAAATGCATTATCCATTCCTACTTTTTATCTTCTTGATTCACATGCATTCAATGGCATTAGGTAAGGCACATTTTTAACTTCTAAAGACTCTGTCACACAATAGTGGGCCTTTACAATGACCTCTGTCTGCAGCACAGTATCTAGCTACTTAGGAATGAAAATTAATATTAAGCACATGAATTCAAGGGCATCTGTCCAAATTCTTAGGTGGATTTCCCCAGTGCCTTTAAAATCTAATAATAATTCACACAATACAGGCTCCCATGGAACTTTTCACTACAGGTTATTAATCATTAGTGTCCTATGATTTTTCTTACATAGCTTATAATGCCTAATTCTAATAATGCAGGGAAATGTCATAGCAGCTAATGTTTAATCTTCAAGCACTTTTTTATTTGAATCAGATTTAGATTGTAGTTTGCTTTTGGGGAAACTTTAAGCATAACCAGAAATTTTTATTTTTATATACAGCATTAATATCAGCCAAAGAATTGAAAAGTAAAAATTGCAGGATCCTTGGAAATTACAAAAATGCTTTAATTTTACAGATAGGGAACCTGAGATCACAAAGGTAATGCTATTATTAAAACCCACTCTTCTCCTTAGATATGCTTAAATATACTTGGGTGAAGCACGTAGATGTACACACACACACACACACACACACATATCTATGTGTATGTGTGTGTGTTGGATTGTCCAAAAAGTTCATTTGGGTTTTATGTGACATCTTGTATGTGTATTTGTTTATATTTATCTACCTGATGTAATTTCCTTTTCTATTAATATTAAAAATTAATAAGTGACCTCATGTGGTATTGGGCCACAATACCATATGTACCAATATGTACAATGTATTCAATGGACAGGATTTCTCTAAGTTTTTTTTTCCCCTGCTCTTTTAAACCCATATTCTTGTGTTCTTCAGTAATTTTCTTGTCATTCCTTCTTTCACATATAATTATTTCTCCTAATAATTAGGATCTTTTGAATTTTAGAGCAAAGTATAGCTATTACAAAGGGGAGAAAAGAGTAAGGTAAAATAAAGCGGAACATAAGTGTTTTTAAGTAGGCTTTGGGGGAGATATAAAGACATTTGAGTCAAAAACACCAGATTTTTAGACCTATATTCTTATTCCATTTCTGTTAGTTCTACTGGGGAGTGCTGAGATATGGGTGAAGCAGTTGCAATCAGATCAGACTGTCATTCCAGAATCTGATGTCCTCTAGCCTGAATTTCTTTGCCTTAAGACTTCATTGTGCAAATCCCCCATGCCTTTGGAAGAAGGCTTGTAGAATTTTCCTGTTGCTCCTGGAGGATTTTTTCATTAGGCTGAATGAAAAATAAATCATTTACTACTACTTACTCAGGATTCGAGGCACTGGTTATGTAATAGCGTATACAACTCTTAAGAAGTTATGTTCTTATGGAATAAACAACACTCCCTAATAGCGAAATTCAACCCCAAGTCTTGGTTTATGGAAGGTATATTGGCAATATACTAACAAGGAGCTATAACTAAATGCTTCTCATATCAGATACCATGCAATTGCATGGCATGGAAGTACAGAATAGAAGTAAGTAACAGAAACATGCTTCTACCCATATAAACTCTGGGGAGTATCCAAAACAGAATGCAAAACCAAAACTTGGTCATGCTGCCTGCAAACTGATAGGAAAATCTCTTTGAGTTGAAACGTGATTTTTAATTAAGACATACCCTTCA
>SJYQ01020029.1:0-80354 GCA_006410935.1 Redunca redunca
CCAGGACATGGAAACAACCTAGATGTCCATCAGCAGATGAATGGATAAGCAAGCTGTGGTACGTATACACAATGGAGTATTACTCAGCCATTAAAAAGAATGCATTTGAATCAGTTCTAAGGAGATGGATGGAACTGGAGCCGATTATACAGAGGGAAGTAAGCCAGAAAGAAAAACACCAATACAGTAAACTAATGCATATATATGGAATTTAGAAAGATGGTGATGATGACCCTGTATGTGAGACAACAAAAGAGACTCAGATGTGTAGAGCGGACATTTGGACTCTGGGGGAGAGGGAGAGGGTGGGATGAGATAGGAGAATGGCATTGAAACATGTATACTGTCATGTAAGAAACGAATCGCCAGTCTATGTTCAATGCAGGATGTAGGATGCTTGGGGCTGGTGCACGGGGATGACCCAGAGAGATGTTATGGGGTGAGAGGTGGGAGGGGGTTCATGTTTGGGAACGCATGTACACCCGTGGTGGAGTCATGTCAATGTATGGCAAAACAAATACAGTATTGTAAAGTAAAATAAAGTTAAAAAAAAAAAAGAAAAGAAAAGCAGAGACATTACTTTGCTGACTAAGGTCCGTCTAGTCAAGGCTATGGTTTTTCCTGTGGTCATGTATGGATGAGAGAGTTAGACTTGAAGAAGGCCGAGCACTGAAGAATTGATGCTTTTGAACTGTGATGTTGGAGAAGACTCTTGAGAATCCCTTGGACTGCAAGGAGATCCAACCAGTCCAATCTGAAGGAGATCAGCCCTGGGATTTCTTGGAAGGAATGATGCTGAAGTTGATACTCCAGTACTTTGGCCACCACATGCGAAGAGTTGACTCATTGCAAAAGACTCTGATGCTGGGAGGGATTTGTGGGCAGGAGGAGAAGTGGGCGACAGAGGATGAGATGGCTGGATGGCATCACTGACTCGATGGATGTGAGTCTGAGTGAACTCCAGGAGTTGGTGTTGGACAGGGAGGCCTGGTGTGCTGCGATTCATGGGATCGCAAAAAGTCAGACAGGACTGAATGACTGAACTGATTCAATATTGCTCTTTACAGCATCAGAGCTTGCTTCTATCACCAGTCACATCCACAACTGGGTATTGTTTTTGCTTTGGCTCCATTCCTTTTTTCTTTCTGGAGTTATATCTCCAATAGCATATTAGGCACCTACTGAACTGGGGAGTTCCTCTTTCAGTATCCTATCATTTTGCCTTTTCATACTGTTCATAGAGTTCTCAAGGCAAGAATACTGAAGTGGTTTGCCATTTCCTTGTCCTGTGGACCACATTTTGTCAGACCTCTCCATCATGACCCTCCCGTCTTGGGTGGCTCCACATGGCATGGCTTAGTTTCACTGAGTTAGACAAGGCTGTGATCATATTGGCTAGTTTTCTGTGATTATGGTTTCAGTGTGTCTGCTCTCTCAATACCTACCGTCTTACTTTGGTTTCTCTTACCTTGGACGTGGGGTATCTCTTCACAGCTGCTCCAGCAAAGCACAGCCGCTGCTCTTTACCTTGCATGAGGGGTATCTCTTCACGGCCGCCCCTCCCGACCTTGGACGTGGAGTAGAGCCAACTCATCGGAAAAGACCCTGATGCTGGGAAAGATTGAAAGGGGCAGCAGAAGACAAGATGGTTAGATAGCATCACTGACTCAATGGACATGAATTTGAGAAACCTCCGGGAGACAGTGGAGGACAGAGGAGCCTGGCATGTTGCAGTCCTTGGTGTCACAAAGAGTTGGATATGACTTAGCAGTTGGCAACAGCTATAGAAGTTACTTGTAATTTTGTCTGGGTGATGGAAATATTTTTGTCTTTGGTGCCTCAATAATTTTTGAATCTTCTAAAATGAGCACAAATTAATTTTAGAAATAAAAGCAATATTTAATGGAAACAACAGAAAGACTTTCTCTTCTAGAAATGATGCCCCCTGAAGTTAGTATTGCTCCTTCACCCCTGCATTCCTTCAATGGATTGCACTGTTTCTGCACTTAGTTCTGTTCATTCATCTGGTCATTGTTCATGATCTGTTCCCACTTTAAGCAGATTACTGACTCCACTCCCTCCAGTGCTGCATTCACCACCCATTCTCTGCTTTCACCTTGGCCTCCCCAAAGCATTGAAAAGTGTTGACATTGTTAAATTCTTCTTCTTTCTTGAGACTATCTCCTCCCTGTCCTCCCACAGAATTACTCATTTTCCTACAGATGTTTATTGAGTACTTGATCTGTGCAGGCAGTGTTCCAAGTTGCTGGGATACATAGATAAAAAGTAATGGTCAAATACCCTCTTCCTCACAAAACTTATCTTCTGATGGGTGAGGGTGGAGGAGGGATGAGAAAATATAAACAAGCATAATGAATGAGTTAAATCGTATGATTTTGTAGGTGATAAAAGTTGTGGGGAAACACAAACCCAGGTTAGGAAGGTGCCAGGAAGTCTGTGGTGGTTCTATTAATAACAGGATGGCAGGAAAGGCTCACTTTGAACATGACATATGGATGAAGACAGGTGTGGTGAAGAGAATCATGGAGCATCACTGGGGGAATCAGGGAAAGAGTGGTCCTGGTAGGGCAACTGCAGAGGCACAGCCCAGAAGCCTGGATGGGCTGGTGGCTGGAAGGGCAGAGGGAAGTGAGGCCTGAAGGAATGGGCTGTGCAGGCTTGTGAAGACTGGGCTCTTCCTCTTCTTCAAGGGCTCAGAGAGGTGAGGCAGGTTATGACTTTGCCTTGAGAACAGAAGGGAGAGGGTGTTTGGGCAGCTGCAGGAGGACCATGAACAGCCTCTGCAGGCAAATAATATGCAAGGTAGGTCGGGGGGAGACTTTCCTGGACTCTGGAGTCAGCTTGAGGACACAGCCCAACCTTCAAGCTCAGCCCTTTGCTGCCAGCTCTCTGTCCTGCTCTGTCCCCCTCTCTCTCTGTAAAATATCCCTTGGTAAACTTGTCTATTTAGATGTGCCACTGAAAATATCAATAAACAGTCTATAACAGGAATAGGGAAAAGTTTCATTTGAGATACACTGAGGACTATAGCCTGGAAGACAACCTCTCAAAGAACACTGAAGAGCTGCTCCAGAGAAGAATGGTTTTCAACACAGTTTCAGGTCTTGTCAGAAAAAAGAACATCAAAACAAGTTAGGGATACATACCTTGAAGGTTTCACAAAAAATAGATCACATGTACACAGTCAGTATGGCCTTGGCACCTGGTAAGGGAATCTTATCATGGAAGGAAGTCCAGCATTGCCTCCCAGGAAGTAAGGAATTTAATCTTTATTTTAACGTGGACTCTCTTTACTGATGGTCATTGCACACTTTTCTTTAATAATTAAAGCAGATGTACAAGGATGTTTGATAGGACACAAACAGGCTGTTTTAGTTACATAAAATTCAAGTTAACTCTATGTCTGTATTTCCTTTGCTGCCCTGCATGTAGGATCATGGGTACTATCTTCCAGGATTCCATATATATGCATTAATATATGATATTTGTTTTTCTTTCTGACTTACTTCACTCTGTATAATAGGCTCTATGTTCATCCACCTCATTAGAACTGACTCAAATGGATTCTTTTTTAGAGCTGAGTAATATTCCATTGTGTATATGGACCACAGACATAAAGAATAGACTTTTGGACACAGTGGGGGAAGGAGAGGGTGGAATGACTTGAGAGAATAGTATGGAAACATATACATTACCATATGTAAAATAGATAGCCAGTGGGAGTTTGGTTTATGACACAAAGAACCCAGAACTGGTGTTCCATGACAACCTGGGGGGATGGGGTGGGCAGGGAGGTAGGAGAGGGGTTCAGGAAGGAGAGGTCACATGTATTCCTGTGGCTGATTCATGTTGATGTATGGCAGAAGCCATCACAATATTGTAACGATCCTCCAATTAAAATAAATATATTTTTAATTCAAGTTAACTCATTTACAAGCCAGAACAACTTCCCCAGACCTCAGTATATGAACATTTCTTTTTAACAAGTGGCTGCCTAAGTTCTCACAGTCAGGCAGGGAGCTCTTCCTTCTTCCAGCTCTAGGCCACATTCTGACACCCCAGACAGACTGCCATGACCATCATTCTTGCTCCTGGACCTTGTTTCAAGCCCAGAACTTGGGTCTCTTGGTCCCAGTCCCTAGGTGGGTCATGACAGCTCTGCCCTGTCCTGAGAACAGAAATGAGCCCTGGACTCCCATTCAGTATAGGAAGGATGATGCCTCCCATAGTACATTCTTATCTATTATCCCATTATGTAATTTGATGCCCATGATAACACTGGAATCTAGATGTGGCAGACAGAATCACATTCCTGTATGAATTAGGTAACTGACAGATTGACTTGCTGAGTGATGGCAGGAGTGTGGGACAGAGACAGGGCTAGAGCTCAAGTCTCTGGGCTCCTCATCAATGGTACCTGCTGACTAATTGCAGAAAGTCCTGGGGTCCTCATCAAGGTGAGGACTATCTTAAAGCAAAAGTCAGAGCATCTTGGTTTGCAAAATAAAGGCTGTGAGCCAAGAAAATGTCAAAGGACTGGTCACTGTTGCCTTGGCGCTCAGCTCCCCCGATCCATCTGTGGTCTATGCCAAAGGGAAAACAAGTGCCCCTTTTCCTTGAGATTGATCTTTCCTTTGCTTAGAGGAGGAAATGAGTTGACAACTGGAGATTTACTTGAGAGTCCAGAGTCCAGACAGGCTGCTATGGGCTGTGCGGTAGAGCCCTGTGGCTGGTGAAGGCCTTAGACTGCAAGGATGATGAAGACTGACTGCTATACTCCACTCAGTTCAGTTCAGTTCACTTGCTCAGTCGTGTCCAACTCTTTGCGACCCTATGAATCGCAACACACCAGGCCTCCCTGTCCGTCACCAACTCCAGCAGTTCACTCAAACTCACGTCCATCAAGTTGGTGATGCCATCCTGCCATCTCATCTTCCATCGTCCCCTTCTCATCCTGCCCCCTATCCCTCTCAGCATCAGAGTCTTTTCCAATGAGTCAACTCTTCGCATGAGGTGGACAAAGTACTGGAGTTTCCACTTTAGCATCATTCCTTCCAAAGAACACCCAGGGCTGATCTTTAAATGGACAGGTTGGATCTCCTTGAAGTCCAAGGGACTCTCAGGAGTCTTCTCCAACACCACAGTTCAAAAGCATCAGTTCTTCGGTGCTCAGCTTTCTTCACAGTCCAACTCTCACATCCATACATGACCTCAGGAAAAACCATAGCCTTGAATAGATGGACTTTTGTTGGCAAAGTAATGTCTCTGCTTTTGAATATGCTATCTAGGTTGGTCATAACTTTTCTTCCAAGGAGTGTCTTTTAATTTCATGGCTGCAATCACCATCTGCAGTGATTTTGGAACCCCCCCAAAATAAAGTCTGACATTGTATCCTCTGTTTCCCCATATATTTCCCATGAAGTGATGGGATCAAATGCCATGATCTTTGGCCTCTGAATGTTGAGCTTTAAGCCAACTTTTTCACTCTCCTCTTTCACTTTCATCAAGAGGCTTTTTAGCCCCTCTTCACTTCCTGCCATAAGGGTGGTGTCATCTGCATATCTGAGGTTCTTGATATTTCTCCCAGCAATCTTGATTCCAGCTTGTGCTTCTTTCAGCCCAGCATTTCTCATGATGTACTCTGCATAGAAGTTAAATAAGCAGGGTGACAATACACAGCCTTGATGTACTCCTTTTCCTATTTGGAGCCAGTCTGTTGTTCCATGTCCAGTTCTAACTGTTGCTTCCTGACCTGCATATAAGTTTATCAAGAACAGGTCAGGTGGTCTGGTATTCCGATCTCTTTCAGAATTTTCCAGTTTCTTGTGACCCACAGAGTCAAAGGCTTTGGCATAGTCAATAAAGCAGAAATAGATGTTTTTCTGGAACTCTCTTCCTTTTCCCATGATCCAGTGGATGTTGGCAATTTTATCTCTGGTTCCTCTGCCTTTTCTAAAACCAGCTTGAACATCAGGAAGTTCACGGTTCACATATTGTTGAAGCCTGGCTTGGAGAATTTTGAGCATTACTTTACTAGCGTGTGAGATGAGTGCAATTGTGCGGTAGTTTGAGCATTCTTTGGCATTGCCTTTCTTTGTGATTGAATGAAAACTGACCTTTCCCAGTCCTGTGGCCACTGCTGACTTTTCCAAATTTGCTGGCATATTGAGTGTAGCACTTTCACAGCATCAACTTCCAGGATTTGAAATAGCTTAACTGGAATTCCATCACCTCCACTAGCTTTGTTTGTAGAGATGCTTTCTAAGGCCCACTTGACTTCACATTCGAGGATGTCTGGCTCTAGGTGAGTGATCACACCATTGTGATTATCTTGGCTGTGAAGAGGTTTTTTGTACAGTTCTTCTGTGTATTCTTGCCACCTCTTCTTAATATCTTCTGCTTCTGTTAGGTCCATACCATTTCTGTCCTTTATCAAGCCTATCTTTGAATGAAATGTTCCCTTGGTCTCTAATTTTCTTGAAGAGATCTCTAGTCTTTCCCATTCTGTTGTTTTCCTCTATTTCTTTGCATTGATCACTGAGGAAGGCTTTCTTATCTCTCCTTGCTATTCTTTGGAACTCTGCATTCAGATGCTTATATCTTTCCTTTTCTCCTTTGTTTTTCACTTCTCTTCTTTTCACAGTTATTTGTAAGGCCTCCTCAGACAGCCATTTTGCTTTTTTGCATTTCTTTCCCATGGGGATGGTCTTGATTCCTGTCTCCTGTACAGTGTCACGAACCTCATTCCATAGTTCATCAGGCACTCTATCTATCAGATCTAGGCCCTTAAATCTATTTCTCACTTCTACTGTATAATCATAAGGGATTTGATTTAGGTCATACCTGAATGGTCTGGTGGTTTTGCCTACTTTCTTCAACTTAAGTCTGAATTTGATAATAAAGAGTTCATGATCTGAGCCACAGTCAGCTCCTGGTCTTGTTTTTGTTGACTGTATAGAGCTTCTCCATCTTTGGCTGCAAAGAATATAATCATTCTGATTTTGGTGTTGACCATCTGGTGATGTCCATGTGTAGGGTCTTCTCTTGTGTTGTTGGAAGAGGGTGTTTGCTATGACCAGTGCGTTCTCTTGGCAAAACTCTATTAGTCTTTGCCCTGCTTCATTCCGTATTCCAAGGCCAAATTTGCCTGTTACTCCAGGTGTTTCTTGGCTTCCTACTTTTGCATTCCAGTCCCCTATAATAATACTCCACTCAGGCTATCATTAATTTAGAATTTGAAAAGGGAAAGAATCTTGTTTGTTTCCAGCTTTCAAGCCAGAAGCCACCTTGGGGGCAGTGATTACTTCTCACATTTCCATCAAAACCACATCTCCATGTAGGCAGCTTCATCCCACCATGGCAGCCCTTCTCCCTGACCCATTCCCATTGTGAGAGTCGTTGGAGCACAGCCACTAGGCCAGGAGATGAGTGATGTCTTTATGGAAGGGAGGGGCACCTGTGGTAAGAGCTGCCTCTTCTCCAGGTGCTGCTTCTGTGCCATGAAGGAGAACACTCTGGTGCTGGACTCAGCTTCCTGACAGGTGGCCCTCCTGGGATGGGGCTGGGCTTCTACCAACGGGCAGAGCAGATGGGCTGCCAGCCGGGGCCCAGAGTTGTGAGTCCTGGCCAGAGCACAGGGGCTGCTGCCATAACCGTTATGTCTCTGGGGGACCAGAATGGAAGGATTTCCTTCTCCTGCAGTCCCAAGGGCATGCTTGCCACCTTCTAGAACTGGGGATAATCAAGGGAGAGAATGCCCTTTTCTAAACCATTGAAGAACCCAGAAAACTGGTCTTCTTTCAGTGTAAAGATCATTAGTCAGAAATACGTCTGAGGTTTGTGGT
This sequence comes from Redunca redunca, assembly GCA_006410935.1. Classification (NCBI taxonomy): domain Eukaryota; kingdom Metazoa; phylum Chordata; class Mammalia; order Artiodactyla; family Bovidae; genus Redunca; species Redunca redunca. Next base: position 7,866 of record SJYQ01020029.1, read on the forward strand.
CGAAAAGACAGGTCTCATACAAAAAGGATGATGATGTAAATAAACATGCTAAATTCGGCCTTGAGTTTGAGAAAGCTCTGGGAGATGGTGAAGGACAGGGAAGCCTGGCGTGCTGCGGTCCATGGGGTTGCAAATAGTCAGACTCGACTGAGCAACTGAACAACAACAAACCCAGTCAAACAGTATGGCAGCTGGAGGTCTGGCCGTCTGTGAGGAGTCAGTAGGAGGAGGCCATGTGAAAGGAAAGTGCAGGTGCCCAGTTGGGGAGAACATCCTCTTTGAGAACTTTGGCACAGTAAACGTGAAGCCAGGATCACCTTGACCATCAAGATCACCAGCAAGTCCCTGGCAGTATTCCAGCCAGGGAGCCATGGGCCATTAAGACTCTTCAGCTGTTGAAGTGAGTAGTTGCGATGGGAGAAGGTGCTGTCTCAGCACCCCCACTCCCCTTGCTGGTGGCACCAGGCACCTGACAAGAGTGACATCTCATTTTCCTGGTCACTTCCACCCCCTGTCCCAGGTAGGGAGGGGGTGGGGCCCAAATGCTCTCCAAGTGTCTCTCATCCTTCCCACTCCTGCCAGCCCAGTGGCCTGGCATCAGGGGTTCCCCAGAATGGACCCAACCCCCTCCTGTTATTTTCTGGAAAGTCTAGCCAAGGAGAGGTAACAGGGCCCCCTGGCCCCTCGCATGACTCCCAGCCTCTGGACTGGGCCGCCCACCCACCTGCCCACTCCACCTCAGAACCCCTTCCCCAGCGCAGCCCCTCCCTGCTCCCTGTCCTGTCCTCTTTTGTATTTGGAAACAATATCTTGTAGTAAACCCTGAGATGGATGTTCAAAAAACAAATTCTCTTCAGCCAACTGAGAGGCAATCACAAAAGTCATGTGAGAAAATAAACATCATTTGGAATCAACACCTTACTAGGAGCACACCTTTCAGCCACAGACAGATTTTGATTTAAATTTAGAAATGCTGGAGACATCCAGCCCATAGGAAGACCACCTTAAGGTGGCCTGTGGTTGAGGAGTTGACAATTTTCCATCAGTTTCTCATATTTCTTCACATCTTGTTGGCAGAAGCATGACTGCCATTGCTCAGAACCACCTTTTCAGGGACTTTGGAAAACAGAGCCAGAGTCTCCCCTCAGAATCGAGGTCAGCCTTCTTTACTTTCAGAAGACAAGCAGGATCGCTGCCTCTAGAAAAAGTTCCAGCTCCTGAGCTCAGGGCCCTGCCCTGTCACCACCACGTGTGCTGGTGTCACCCAGCATCTTATCCCACTGTGGGGACTGGCACTTGGGGAACCAGTCAGCCTGGAACTCTGCATACTGCTCCTGCTGTGAGTGCCTCTGCCCCGGCGTCTCGTATCTTTTGCCAGCAAAACCCAACAAACCTGTGACTTTGAAAGTAAGCTAAAATCTTAGACTCCTCACAACTCTTGAAATAAGCACTCTGTTCATATTTAGTGTTTAAGTTTCTTCAGTCCTTGGGGGATATTATCCTATGCAAGTGAGGGACCAGCTTTGTGATTCCATAGTAAAATTAAGTGATTTATACTTATGGTCCTTAATTTGAAATTTGCTATAAGAGCAAACAGTGTAGCAATATTTAAGAAGATCTAGATGAATCCTGTTTATAATCATAATTCTAATTAATAATTGAATCTAATTATTTATGAAAATTACCTAAAGACTCTAGAGGGGTTTGGTTTATCCATTAGAACAATGTTGTTGTTACTGTTCAGTCACTAAGTTTTGTCCAACTCTTTGGGACCCCATGGACCGCAGCACACCAGGCTTCCCTGTCCTTCACTTCTCCCAAAGTCTGCTCAAACTCATGTCCATTGAGTCAGGGATGCACCCATCTCATCTTCTGTCACCTGCTTCTCCTCTTGCTCTCAGTCTTTCCCAGCATCAGGGTCTTTACCAATGAGTTGGCTCTTCACATCAGGTGGCCAAAGTATTAGAGCTTCAGCTTCAGCATCAGTCCTTCCAATGAATATTCAGGGTTGATTTCCTTTAGGACTGGCTCGTTTGAATCTCCTTGCTGAGAGATCCAAGAGACTCTCAAGAGTCTTCTCCAGCACCACAATTTGAAAGCCTCAATTCTTTGGTGCTCAGTCTTCTTTATGGTCCAAGTCTTACAATCATATTACGTCATTAAATTACCTTAAAAAGGAAATAAAATATATTACACTTGTAAATCCCATTTTAAATGTCTGAAGGAGTTGGTGATGAATGGGGAAGCCTGGCGTGCTGCAGTCCATGGGGTCGCAAAGAGTCGGACACGAATGAACACCAGGTGGTATGTGATCCACTGGACCTCTAAGAGATGGATTCAGAGACAGAATTTCCCCACATCAAAAAGAGGGCTGTGATGGATTTTGGATTTTGTGGCATCGGTTTCAGTTCAGATCTTGTACTCACAGATCTTTGAGGATATGCAACATTCCATCCCTCAGGAGAAGTGGTTCTAGGGCCTCTTGGTCCTAGATGAAGATGATCACTACTGTGTAAACTTGCTGTGACATTGCAGGGTTATTCCTCAAGGACACCCATCTCCACTTCAGTAGATTGGCTATCTGACAAGTGGCTCAGAAATGGAAACTGGGCAAAGGATCCTGATTTTCCATTGCAGCAGCTGGTGTCAGTCTCTGGCTCACCTGCTCTTGGTCTTCAGTTACACAGCTCAAGCAGTGCTCCAGTCTCACTATTGGGAATACCACAGTGTGTGAATCACTGCTCCTTTGAAAGTGAAAGTGTTTGTTAGTCGCTCATCATGACTGATTCTTTGCAACCCCATTGACTGTAGCCCCATCTGTCTATGGAATTCTCCTGCAAGAATACTGGAGTGGGTAGCCATTCCCTTCTCCAGGGAATCTTCCAGACCCAGGGATCAAACCCTGGTCTCCTGCATTGCAGATGGATGCCTTACCATCTGAGCCACCAGAGAAGCCCCCAGTGTTCTTAGTCTTGCAAATAAGAGTCCAGGTTGCCTTTGCAACTTTTCTACAGCTACGATAGCTGTCCACCTTGCCTTTGATAGTGCTGTCAACTCTTCTGTACTTTTCCCAAAATCTCTCATCCCCAGACACCAGGGAGTCCAGACACAGAGCAGCACAGAAAGGCCAATTGTCAGGTCGACTTCAGCCAGGCTGGCCACCCCTTGCTGGCATGTTCCTTATTTTACTAGTGAAGATCATGCCCTCTGAGCCCTCCCAGAGAATGGTTAGTTGGTAGACAATCTGACCTTATTTGTCTGCTTCCCTCACTGAACGTTCTGCCTCTGCTGCTACCCAGGCAGTTCTAGCATTCACACCTCATTTTCTCAAGACCAGCATCATTTCTGAGCTGCAGGGGGCCTATCTCAGCAGCAGATCAGGACTGACTCTCAGTGCCCCTGCCTGGATACAAATCCTGAGTCCTGGAGGGACTGCCCGAATATCAATAACCTCTCTTTTACCCATGCTTATATCTTACCCCAAGTCCAGTCCATTCAAAATTTATTTCCAGATGTGACCTCCTGGGTCGTGTCAGTATGTGTGAGTGAGGTTCTGTGACCTTTTCTTAAGTGCACACCCGTGGCTGATTCATGTCAATGTATGGCAAAACCAATACAGTATTGTAAAGCAAAATAAAGTAAAAATAAAAATAAAAAAAATAAAAAACTACATTAACTTAAAAAAAAAAAAGTGTGACAGAGTCTCTCTTATCTGCCAGGCCAAGCTGTGGGAGGCCTTAGTATTGGCCTGGAGGAGGATTGGTACTCTATGGCCCATTGCTCAAATACAGCCCATTTTTATAAATAAGGTTTTGTTGGAATCCACCCACATCCATTTGTTTGCATATTATCTATGCTGTCTTTGAAAAAGCAGGCTTAGACCTGACGCTCCAATACTTTTCAGCCACCTGATGTGAAGAGCCAGCTCATTGGAAAAGACCTTGATCCTGGGAAAAACTGAAGCCAAGAGGAGAAGTGGGTGACAAAGGATGAGATGGCTGAATGGCATCACCAACTCAACGGACATGAATTTGAGCAAACTCCAGGAGACAGTGAAGGACATGGAAGCCTGGCATCCTGCAGTCCGTGGGGTTGCAAAGATTCAGACATGACTTAGTGATTGAATAACAACATGATACTTTTGGACATAGTGGAAGAACTGAGTAGTTATGACAGAGACTGTTCTGCAAAGCCTAAAATATCTATCATGTGCCCCTTTATAGGAAAAGTGTGCTGACCTAGAAGCTGTGCAGGCTGGTAAGGAGATCTTGAGAAGGGTATCACCTGCAAGGCTTCTGCCTCAGCAGAGAACTTGGCATGGTCTCAAAGAAAAGGATGCTGCAGCTGTCTACAGGAGGAATGGGCCTCATCTTCAAGCTCAGAGAGTCCCAGGCACTCCAAGGATTGAGAACGATCAAGAACATCTACCTAGATGTCCCCATTCTAGGTCCTTGGGGTCCACTAAGTCAGGCCCTTGACTTTAGCATAGGATAATCACTAGGGTCATGGCTTCAAACTTCTCTATGTTTTTATCAGCAGGGTATGCCATCCAACCACAGTACATAGTCCTTTTAGGTGCTGCCACCAAGGACCTCTAGCTTCTAATTTTTGCTTACTTGGTTGGCTTGCTTGAGCTGCCATTTTGTCCTCCAGTGCATCCATTCACCTAACAATCCCCAGCCATCTCCATAGCCCTTACAGTTACCATGGCCTTCACACCTCTCAAGTGCTAGTGATCCTGCATCTTCTGTCACCTGCAACCCATCCTGTACCAGTCAGGCTCGGTCAGGAATCATATACCCTACCAGTGATTTCTACAGAAAGAATTTAATTTAGAAAATTTTAAACCAGGTATTGAGGAACTGGACAGGTAAATGCAGGCTGTGGGACATGCGCACACCCATCTCCCCCAGGTTCTGGGCATGCAGAGCAGGGCTCTCTCCCCAGCGAGGCTACAGCAGCCCGCCTCTCCACTGTTGTCAGGCAGGTGGTGCTGGCTGTGCTGGGCAGGAGAAAGCACCTAGACTGTCATCGTCTTGTGAGCTTACCTTCTGTGGGTGCTTAGCAAGCCCAGGAAAAGAGCAAATCCTATCCCTAAACAGAGTACCCTCTTACTGGAAGTGGTTTATGGCAATGATGTCAGAACTCAAGGGAAGATTCAACTTTGCAAGACTCCTTGGGCTCTCTGATTCCCACATTCTATAGTGTCTGATGGTGATTTTCTGGGGAGTCAACAATACTTAATTCCCTTTCAGATGAGACACCTTCAGTTCATCTCTCAATGCCTGCTTACAAATTGGCAAGGCCACTCATTGTATAACATAGGATGAGACATCTCCAACCTGGTTGATTGAGAGAATACTTCATGATTCTTTTTTCCTTTTTTGATGGTCTATGATGAAATCATTAAAACATACACAAAAGCAGAGAGAAATTAACCCTCAGGAGCTCATCACTCAGCTCTGGCCATTGTCAACTAATGACCACTCTTGTTTTACACCCACCCCCACCATCCCCGGATTATTTATCAGCTACTCCCAACATCATATCACTTTAGTGCTCTTATAAAGTAGTGATTCCAAAGCTACTTCCCCTGAATTTTCTGGTTTAGTAAGTCAGGAGTGGAGGTCTGAGAATCCATATGGTTTTTCAATTTCTCAGGCTTAGGAACCTATAGTATTAAAAAAATATTAGCATGGGCCTTTATAGCGAGAAAGTCATGGTTTGAATCTGGACTTTGCCCAAGCTATGCAATTTTGAGTGAAAACTAAATTATCTAACCCTAAACTCTTTGTCTTAAAGAATTGCCATCTCTGTGAACTTGTGGTCCACTAAGACCCTCTGATACTTTTCACATTAAATAAATTCTATCAAATCTAGTGTCCCTCAGTCTTTCCTTGTCTTGATTTAGGGGTAGGGATGAGGGCTGGGTTACTTGTCAGCTGTCCTCCTGCTTTACAATGGCTGTGTCAACAAAATTTCTTCAACTTGCACTCTCCACCCACCCAAGGTGTACCCCTTACCCACTTCACCACTGTGCCCCCTTCAGTCCCATTGTCACCTCCCTTACTCTGTCCCAGTAAGTTGGGAACCCAAGGGATCAGACCTACCCCTGAATGGTGGTCTTCAATCCCCCAAATTCTCAGACTTAAGAGTAAAACTGCTTTTGGTTCATGTTGCTAACCACTTTTCCCAATGAAATATTAACTTCTTTAGTTGGCATTCAGTCACTTGATGTTCATGAATGAGAAAACAGGCTTTGCTGAATTGCAAAAGCAAGAACTTTGCTCACTTTTGGTGAACTGAGCATTTTTCTGAATGCAGCTATTCATAACACATAAAGCTCTTTGGAGGGAAGGGAATAGTTATTTAGTTTAATGGAATCAAAGTGAGGGGGAGATAAATAAGAGAAGCAAGTAGGGACCCACATTGAACCAGAATGAGGAAGGCCTGATTTCTTGAGGTGGAACACATTGTCCAGTGGAGCCTGACTTCATTCTCTCCAGTGTTGCCCCTGCAAATTGTTTTCTCAGCTGTTTATCACAGATTAATGCAAGCTTTTGCCATGACAACTAATAGTAAGGGGAGATCTGGAAAGTACAAGTCTGGGAGAGATTTATTTTCAGTGGAAGTTTGGAAATTATCACATATGAAAGCTAAAAAGAACTGCAACAAACTCATTACTCCTTAAAAAAGGAAGCTAAAATGGCAGCATTACCTGCGTGATGCTGCAGAGCTGGCTGGTCACTGAGCACAAAACAGCAATCTGGGTTCCTGACTGGTGCTTGTTCCACTGAGATGGATAGTTGGAAGCATGGCTGTAGGAGGCAGCTCTACCCCTTATTGGTTTTAAGTCTGATGTCTGATAGTTGCTCATTTGTGTCTAACTCTTTGTGACTTCATGGACTGTAGCCTGCCAGGCTCCTCTATCCATGGAATTCTCCAGGCCAGAATCCTGGAGTGGGTAGCTGTTCCTTTCTCCAGGGGAATCTTCCTGACCCAGGAATCAAACCAGAGTCTCCAGCATTGCAGGTAGATTCTTTACTAGCTGAGATAAATCTTGGGCAAATTAATTAACTCTCATTGGGTCTATATCAGTCAAGGTTCCAGTAGGAAACAGATGGCACACCCAAATTAGCATTCTTGGCCTGAGAGGGGGAGTGTCTACTCCCAAAGGGACTCATTCATGCAGGCAGCGTGTGGGGCACCCAGGATTAGCGCAGCGACTCAGGGCTGGCAGCAGTGGAGCTGTCTCCACCTTAGGACAGAGGTGACGAGGGCAGAGGTTACTGCAGCCCAGAAGGAAAATCGGCCTCCAAAGCAGCAGTGTCCTCAGGCTGGGAACACAGACACACATGGCCACTTTGCAGAGAGGAGGCCAGGGTGACACAACCCTGCCCACACTCCCTCCACCCCTCTGTTCTCTTGATGATGCTCCTCACTGGCTAAACTCAACCGCAGGCCATGGAGTATGGAAGTCTATTGCCGTAGCCATATAGACCTGGCTCCTAGGGCAGAAAGCATGGAGTAGGGAGTGGGACAAGTGGATCCATGGCATCAGACAGCACATATCTGACACAGAGCCCTAGTATTCCCACCAGTAAGATGGGAGTCAAAATGAAACCAGCTCACAGCTTGTTGTTAAAGTTGACAACTGAAGGGATGCAAAGCGCTTAGAATCGCAATGTGTCTTATAGATAGATAGATATAGATAAATAGATAGGTAGAGATAGATAGAGGATAGATACAGTTAACCCTTGAACAAAAACATGGGGGTTAGGGCCATTGACCCTCTGTCATGCTGGTGGAAATAACTGATAGTCAGCCCTGGTAACTGTAGCTCCTCTGTACCCAAAATTCCAAATCCATGGAGACAACGAACCTCAGATCACATGATACTGTAGCATTTACTATTGAAAAAATCCACATATAAGTGGACATGCACAGGTCAAACCCTTCTGGAAAGGCTACCAAGAATGACTGATAATTTCTTTCACAGTGTGCATCAAGTGTGTGAAGCTCATTTTCACTGGGAACCTGGAGGTTGACCCACTGGAGGGGAGAGTATCAGGGGCTTAGTGTGGCACAGAGAAGGTCACAGCACCCAGAACCCATGGAGAGACCACTGGGATGGGGAGTAGGACAGAAAGGCAAGAAAAGCAGAGGCCAAAGACAAATGTCTTTGACCTCCAAGTGCTGCTTAAACATGGTTCCCTTAAAGAATAGGAAAGGAAAAGCCTTCCATGGGAAGGAAAGATCATAACTCATCCATCTTGGTTCCTGCCTGGGTTTCCCCCATCCTGTTCCGTCTTCCAACTGCCTCAACTCCGTCCTCACCCCTGTTCGAAGCCCACTTACTATGATTCTGCTCACCTGTTTTGATGCTCTTTGGTTCCTAGAATCAGCTTCAGAATCTATCTGGTCCCTAAGTCAGCTCTGAGATGCTGACCCACCCTCCTGTCCTCATGCTTGGACTTCATTTCAGCTATTTGTTTACTCTCCCACCATGAGCTTTTCTCATCTGTGGGCAGCCATAAGAGTCACTGGGCTGGTCACCCTTCCATACTGATGGCCAGTCTGTCCAAGTCAGCAAGTGCCCTAGGCATCGCTCTTCACCTCTGCTCTCTATAGTCCCTGCCCCAGGGAGTGTGGAGGGGAAGGTCCTCTTCTTGTTCTGGTTTTTTCCTAAACTAGATGCCATCTGTCACCCAGGACCAGTGACTCTGGCTGGTTCTTTAAATACTTTATCCTAGTTACATTAGAACTTATTTTGCTATTAATATTATTGTGACAAGTGAAATTACACCAGTGGTTACTGGGTGTAATATTCTTTCTTCAGGGAAATAAAGCAAGTTCTAAACAACCAACTTACAGTGAACTTTGGAGAGACCACCCGTACTAAATGAACTTTTGAAAAACTCTCTCTGCACATATTACAAGGAGAATGGGAGTATGTAGATATCACTCAGAGGGCCTCAGTGCTATTTTTGTCCCCATATAGAGTACAATTAGTATTCAAGCCACACACTAACTTCACCCAAAACCAGAAGCTGAAATATAAATACCACTCAAGTGAGGTTATTCAGATCCTCAATCAGATCGACCTGATCTAGGCCAATTATTTTTCCAGCAGAGTTCATTAGAATATGTCTAAAGTGAGTGAGATGTGAAAGGCAACTGTCCATTACCTATTCTTTAACAGTTGCCTTGTAGCTAGATTTTTGTCCTTAATTTCACATCACAAGGACCTTCTAGAGAGAAGCTGAGCTATGTGTATCCTTGAAACACAAGAACCAAAGTATGTTCCCGACCATTTCAGCTGAAATATTAAATTGGGTAGGTTAATCACAGGGATATAGGAAGAATTAGAAAACAGAAACAGAAATCCCAGGGAGGAGGTGAGGGTGAAGAGCAGAAATCAACTTGCACAGATCTCCACTTTCTTCACTGAAAGCCTGAAGCCTTTGAGTGGATTCAGCAGAAGTGGAGAATCTTCTGTCCCCCAGTTTTCCATCCTGCATTTGGTTTATGGTTTGAATTCAAGATACATCACCCAGCATCACCCAACAAGAGCATGTCACTCATCACGGTCCTCAGACTTGTCACCCATGAAATGGGAATATGCCTGAAAAGTTGTTGCTGAGTCATGAAAGATGCTGGGATTCTTGGCCTCCAGAGGAGAGGAATTCAATCTGAGGCCAGTGAAGAGGCTTGATAACTCAGAGCTTTTGTATGACAAAGTTTTATTAAAGTATAAAAGAGATAGAGAAAGGTTCTGACATAGACATCAGAAGGGGGCTGCCTTTAGCAGTATGTTATGTATGATCAGAAAATGATTAATTAGAGAAAGGAAATGTCTCAAAACTCAGAGTAGCACCAGGCCCCTCACCCACATGTATTTTGAGATAACATTGGCACAAGGTGAGTCTCCCTGGGCCATAAAATGATTGACATGAACCTTGAAGAAAGGCAGATTTCCAAGTAAATATATCATTTCATTAACATAGATTAGGAGAACAATGTATGAGTAAAACATATCTGGTTTGTTAAGCCCTTATCAGTTCTGAGTCTTAAGTAGAACTGACTTGAAGAAAGACAGAGTCTAGGGTAAGTATGCAGTTCATTAATAAAGCTTAAGAAAAACATTTCCATAAGAAAAACACATTGGTTAGCTTAAGGTTTGAGAAAAGTTAAGTTCAAGTGGAACCAGGTGTCCTAATGGCAACACAGAATTTTAAGATAAATCTCCTTTTAATTTTGTATCAGTTCAGTTCAGTTCAGTCGCTCAGTCGTGTCTGACTCTTTGCGACCCCATGAATTGCAGTGCGCCAGGCCTCCCTGTCCATCACCAACTCCCAGAGTTCACTCAGACTCACATCCATCGAGTCAGTGATGCCATCCAGCCATCTCATCCTCTGTCATCCCCTTCTCCTCCTGCCCCCAATCCCTCCCAGCATCAGAGTCTTTTCCAATGAGTCNCAATTTCCTCCATTTGGAGACCCCTGGCCTCCCTGCCTGTTACCCTTTCATGCCTTCTTGTGCAGATTGGAGTTGATGGTTCACATTGTTCCAGTCTCAGAACACTTTTGACAAATACAAACATGAGAAATTGCTTTCAGGGTAAACAGATCATTGTGGTGACTCAAGGACGAAAGAGCAGATGAAACCAAGGAGGGTCTTGGGATGAAGGAATAGAAAAACCAGACCCTTGTTGTCCTTCCTTCCCATCCCCAATGTTGTAGCTATTAATGAATTTCAGGTCCTCCTGACCAGCATAAACTGTCTCCCCTCCTTCTCCATGTAGGGAGAAGGTATTTACCTTACTCTTTCCCCCCACCCAATATATCTACCTTCTCCAATCAGCAAATGACCCATAAGACCCATATCCTGCCCCTTACACCCAGGGTATCAAAATGAATCAAGAACCCCTGTTCACTGTCGGCTCTTCCTGACTGTCAGGAAGCTGGCAGGCTGCGCTGGCAGAGACTCTCCCCTCCCCACTCTAACAGACTTTATTCTTCTTTCACTCTGCCTCATGTCTGGAAATTCTTTTCCAACCCACGCACAACACTCATCATTTATTAAGAAGAAAAAAAAATAAATAAAAGAGAAGGAAGCAAAAAGCAAGATCAAGAGCTTTTCTGATTTTGAGTCAGAAAAGACACAAGCATATGCCACAAGCAAAGACACAAGGCTTTCTCAGGCGTCCCCTGACTCTGTTGCAGGGATCAGACAAGGAGAAGAGCAAGATAGCCTGGAAGTCATCCTCCCCACCCAGAGAAGACCTCAAGCCCAGCCCCTTTCCCTCTGGCCCTGGAAGGTTTTTCTTGTGGAAACAAGGTTCTGATTGCTGATTTCTGTTTTAAAGTCCAAGACACACTTTAAACATTTGTGTGTAGTGTGGGCAGAAGGGGGGTGTGTGTGTGAGTATGTGTGTGTGTGGGTGTTCATGTGTGCATGCAAGAGGAAAGTGATGGAGTCAGGGTGGGATTACCTCCAGGAGGTGAAAGAAAATAGCAAAGCAGCAAGTACTTCTCAGTACCCAGGTCCTCCTGTCCAGGCTCTGTGTGCAGAAATGACTTGAGCGCCTGCAGGACATGGGGCAGGCTGGGAACACACAGGCTCTGCGGCCCTGCAGTGCAGGGGCCCCTGCCACACAGCCAGCCCATCCTCAGGGGCCTCCTAGACAAGAACCATCAGCAGACCTAGAAAACAGAAGGCCAAGCTTCTGACAAAGCTCTGTGGCTTTCAAGAATATAAAGGTTTCCTTATTTCAATAAAAAAAAACATTTATTATATTTTTAAAGTTATTAAAAATACACAAATTATGACTCTACATCTCAGTGCACTTCTACAAAATGAATCACCATGTAACCATCATCAAGATGAAGAAACAGAACATTGCAAACACCCCAGCAGCTCCCTTCACTGTCAGAGTCGGTGCCTCCGCCTGGAGGAACCATCTGTCTGGCTTCTGCCACCACTGGTTTCTTTTGGCTGTTTGTCATCTGTGTTTAAATTGAATAATATGGTGTGGACTGTTTGTGTCTGGTTTCTTTAGCTCAGCCTTGTAGTTTGTGGGTTATGATCTGTGTTGTTGAGAGTAGCAATAATTAATTCCTTCTCAGTACAAGAATGTATCACATTGTTTATCTGTTTTATCCATTTCTTTATCTATTTTACTTCTTTACCTATTTATCTATTTCTTTATTTTACTGCTGATGGAAGTTTGGATTCCTTCCAATTTAGTGATTTTACAAATATTAATACTTTTTGATATTTCTTGATGTGTCTACACACACGTTTCTCTCGATTATGTCTCTAGGAGTGGAATTCCTGGGTCATAGGGTTATACGAAGATTTCTGAAAAAAATCTACCAAGATACTGTGGACAGAACCACATGGAATCAGACAGATCTGAACTGGGGTCCCACCTCCCCTCTCACTGGCTTGAGATCTTAGTCCAGACACCCATCTGTAAAGTCTTTGCTCACTGACAAGTAGATTTTTCAGGGTTCTCCTGCAAAGGGACCCCTCTTGACCCATTTTGCCCCTTCCTTTCCCTGCAGAGCTACTTCAAGAAGGTGTCAACACACCCCATCCCCTAAGTCTCTCCTTCCACTCTGTCTCCAGCTCTCCCACCAGGCCTCTGTCCTCAGCACTGCCCAGCTTCTCAGCCTCTCTCCAGCCACTCTCCTCCTGGGTGCTTAGCAGCAGGAGCAGAAGGGGGCCTCCCTGTTGACACAGGCTTCCCTGGTGTCATGGGCCTGCAGGCCTCTGGCCCTTCCTTCTCAAACTCTTTTGCTGGTTCAGTCTCCTCTCTCTAAACCCGATGTATTGTCAAGACCTTGGGCTTGCTCTTGGCTGTGGAGCGCCACTCACTAGATGACCTCATGCAGGACTGTGGTTTCCATCTCTCTGCTACTGACTCTCAAGTATTTCTGTTATTTACTCGCTCAGTCATGTCCAACTCTTTGTGACCCCATGGACTGTAGCATACCAGGCTTTCCTGCCCTTCACCATCTCCTGGAGCTTGCTCAAACTCATGTCCGTTGAGTTGATGATACCATCCAACCACCTCATTCTCTGTCACCCCCTTCTCCTCCTGCCATCAATTTTTCCCAGCATCACGGTCTTTTCTGAAGAGTCAGATCTTTGCATCAGGTGGCCAAAGTATTGGAGCTTCAACTTCAGCATCATTCCTTCCAAAGAACATTCAGGGTTGATTTCCTTTAGGATTGACTGGTTTGATCTCCTTGACTGGTTTGAGGCCAAGGAATGCTCAAGAGTCTTCTCCAGCACCATAGTTCAAAAGCATCACTTCTTCAGTGCTCTGTCTTCTTGATAGTCCAACTCTCATATCCATACATGATTACTTGTAAAACCATAGGTTTGACTATACAGACCTTTGTCAGCAAAATAACCCAAGTATTTATCTCCCACCAGACCTCCAGTCTGACTCACTGATCAAGCTGCCCACTCTACCTCTTCCCTTGGATGGCTCGAGGCCTTCTCATACTCCACACAACCTGAACTGACATCCTGTCCTTCCCTCCTCAGCAGCCCTGCCTCTCTCAATGAAGGTCAACACAATGTCCCAGGTGCTCAGGAAAGAATCTCTGAAAACATTCTTGACCCCTGTCTTCCTGTCAGACCTCACATCTGGTCCAGCTGCAAATGCTGCTGGCTCCACCTTGAAGATGGAGCTGGCCATTTCCTTGGTGGTGCAGTGGTAGGAGTCTGCCTGCCAGTGCAGGGGACATGGATTTGATCCCTGGTCTGGGAACTAAGATCCCACATGCCGCGGGGCAACTAAGCCCATGTACTACAACTACTGACCTCATACGCAACATCTCCTGAAGCCCGTGTGCTCTAGAGCCCATCCTCTGCAACAAGAGAAGCCACCACAATGAGAAGTCCAAGCGCGACCACTAGGGAGTAGCTCCTGCTTGTCCCAGCTCGCCCTTGCTCACCTCAACCAGAGAAAGCCCACGTGCAGCAACGGAGACTCAGCACAGCCAAAAAAAAGAGGGATTCGGCATTGGGCCCCCTCCTGCCAGCCCCGTGACCATTATCTGGAAGGCTGGCTACCCCTCCCCTGCTAGACAGGCTCGCTTTTCTTGCCCTGGCCCATGCCCTCTCCTATGGGATCAGCACCTGGCCAGCACCTGGCCAACACTTGGGAAGACGGCATTCAGGGAACTCTTGCCTCTTGCAGACTGAGCCTACACTCTAACAATGGACACCTTCTCTCCCCGTCAACCCTTGAACCCTGGCCCCTCCTTCTCCACTCCTGGGTCAGCTTTTTGGAAGAGCACATGTTCCTCAGGCCCTTTGCACCTCTTCCTGCCCTCACAGCTGCATCACTCTCCCTTCACCGCCACAGACCCCAGAGCATTCTCTCTCTCATAGCTTTCCATCTTTTCTCAAAATTTACCTCCTGGCCACCCCAGCTAAAAAGTTCCGTGCCCCACATTTCCCACTGCCTTTCCTTGCTTGGTCTTTCTCCTGACACTTACCATTACTGATGACATACTGTAAGTTTTCCTTGTTTTTTGTGTACTCTTTGTCCCTCTCTTCTCAAAGTCCAGTGAGAGTGGGAAGCTATGTTCATTCAGCATCATCTGCAGGTGGTACCTGCCTGGAGGAAGTGGGCTTTGGGCACAGAGTCGATGTTTCAGGCACAGAAGGAGCAGATGGAACATCTACAATTGTGTTTCAAACACAGTTCAGTTCAGTTCAGTCGCTCAGTCGTGTCCGACTTTGTGACCCCATGAATCGCAGCCCGCCAGGCCTCCCTGTCCATCACCAGCTCCCGGAGTTCACTCAGACTCACGTCCATCGAGTCTGTGATGCCATCCAGCCATCTCATCCTCTGTCGTCCACTTCTCCTCCTACCCCCAATCCCTCCCAGCATCAGAGTCTTTTCCAATGAGTCAACTCTTTGCATCAGGTGGCCAAATTACTGGAGTTTCAGCTTTAGCATCATTCCTTCCAAAGAACACCCAGGGCTGATCTTCAGAATGGACTGGTTGGATCTCCTTGCAGTCCAAGGGACTCTCAACAGTCTTCTGCAACACCACAGTTCAAAAGCATCAATTCTTTGGTACTCGGCCTTCTTCACAGTCCAACTCTCAGATCCATACATGACCACTGGAAAAACCATAGCCTTAGTCGGCAAAGTAATGTCTCTGCTTTTCAATATGCTATCTAGGTTGGTCATAACTTTTCTTCCAAGGAGTAAGCGTCTTTTAATTTCATGGCTGCAGTCACCATCTTCAGTGATTTTGGAGCCCCCCAAAATAAAGTCTGACACTGTTTCCACTGTTTCCCCATCTATTTCCCATGAAGTGATGGGACCGGATGCCATGATCTTTGTTTTCTGAATGTTGAGCTGTAAGCCAACTTTTTCACTGTCCTCTTTCACTTTCATCAAGAGGCTTTTTAGTTCCTTTTCACTTTCTGCCATAAGGGTGGTGTCATCTGCATATCTGAGTAACCACTCCATAAAAATGTATTTGGTGAACACATCGATTCATGAAAGAACAAGTAGAAGAACACTTCAGTGAACTCATGACCGTGAGGAGATAATGTTCAGGAAACAGCCCAACCCACCATGAGTGCTCCAAGCAATGGGTATTCCTTCAGCATTTCCCTTGGTCACCTAAGCTTGACCTTGAGCGTGCTTGACCTTGACCTGAGCTGGGACTGCTGTTTGCACTGGGGCTGCTGCAGGAGCCCTTGTGGGCACTGCCACCAGTAGCACCAACAGCTTCCTGGCTACTGCTTTCAGAGTCTGGATACACTCAGCAAGCCCTCAGGAGGTGAGCGTTTCAGGGGCAATTGCTAGCACACTGCACATGTTCCTCAACCCTGCAGTCAGAGGGAGGGGCATGTGGAGACCGACACTTTCCGGACACCACTGGGAAGAATGTATGAGGCAGGTGCCAGGCATCACTTGGCATCAGTCCCTTCTTTCTTGAACCTAGCTCTCCACTAGCCCAGGGGCAGGGCTTCCATCAAGTCCATGTCCTTCTAAGGTGACATGTGCCTTTTCTCCCTCTATCAGAGCATCTCTGCTGCCATCCCATGAGGGGCTGAGCTCCACCTTCCCAGGGTGGGGGCTGGCCTCTTCTGTGCCCACAGCCAGCCAGCCCTCCTCCCCCAGCAGTCACCACCTCCATGTCCTGTGACATCACCTACTCACCCAGTGTTCCGCTCAGCACACTGAGTTCTGAGAGCAGACCATGCTGATTCATGCCCCACATCTTGCCTAGGGAACAAGGGAAGGGGAAATAAAATTCATTCTTTTAGAGCAATGAGAGCATTAGTTATGTGTCTGCTAAAGTGATGTGGTAGCAGGAGGAAGGGAAGTAGAAGTACCTTATGGGCTCCTTAGAGGAAACCACCTGCTCCTTCAGTGATACAGTAGACCTGTTTGGTGCAGCTGTGTGTGAACATTTCACTCTTCTCTGCCCAGGGACCTGAGGCACTAGGTCAGGCTCCAGCCTCCTTGCCCGGGAAGGAATGGAGGCCCAGGGCCATGCTGGGTGTCAGTGGAGGACACAGGCAATGAGAGAAGTGAGGTTGGGAATGCACCGTTATTCAAGTGGTCCCCTACACAAACCTGTGAGTGACCCAATGGGGGGAATTGTGTATGCATGCATGCAAGTGTGTACGTGTGTGTTATGTGGGTATGTGTTGCATAATGTGCCCACACACATACCCATGCATGTTTTGAGAATAGAAAGAAAAGCAAAGCAGAATTCTCTTGAGGAAGTCAGTGTCACTCACAGGAGAGGGACATCACTGCCATGCGAGGAGCAGGCTCTGTTTGCAGGGCTCACCAGCTTTCTGGGTGACCCACCAGGGATGCCTCTTTATGCCCCGCCCACAAAAAGGGAGGTAACATGTGTCTTCTTTAGGTTTAGGGTTCCCTTCAGCCTTAGTTCTGAAGGCTTAGGGCTTCTTAGGGCTTCCCTGGTGGCTCAGATGGTAAAGCATCTGCCTGCAATGCGGGAGACCCGGGTTTGATTCCTGGGTCGGGAAGATCCCCTGGAGAAGGAAATGGCAATCCACTCCAGCACTCTTGACTGGGAAATCTCATGGACAGCAGAGCCTGATAGGCCATAGTCCATGGGGTCTCAAAGAGTCGGACACAAGTGAGTGACTTCACTCACTCACTCACTCAGCCTTAGTTCAGTTTTCTTTGATTGTTATTTTTCACTGGCTTCAATGCCAAAAATAAGATGGGGTGCAGACACACCTTTTTTTCCAAGAAGCCTTGAGCATGACCACAAATTTTCCAAGAAGCCTTGACCATGACCACGAAAATAGAAGACCCCTCTATTGGTTGAGGGTGGTTGGTTGGAACAGTCTGGAAACGACTTAGCTCTTGGAGGTGTTAGGGAATACAAAAGCACACCACTAGAGTACAAGCTCATATGAATTCATTTTGAATAAAGAAAATGGAAATGCAAATGGAATATTTGGGGAAGGGCAAAATAATTACAAGTAACATTTGTTTGTACTGTTTATAATGGTGATGCACCATTTTGCCATTTAATTAAAACCTTGTAAGTTTGGTGCGCTGGCTGCCTGAGGAAACTGCCTACACTTCACAGCATGCATGGCCTCCCCAGGGCTCCAGCCCCCTCTGGCATTATCTGAAATGGGAGATCCTGCCGTAGGTGGCTGCCAGGCTATGAAGCCATCAACCTCCTCTGCTGGCTGAGGAGTTCTGGTCTCGCTGCCAGATTAAGGACATGTTCTGTAGGTGACAACCTGGGTGGCAGGGCTGAGCAGAAGTTCCGAGAAGACCCAACATGCCCTGCCCTGGCCCAGGTGGCTCTCTGCTCTCAGCTGAGGAGTGGGACAGAGCAGTGGGCTTCTAGAATCTACCAGCGCCCATAGATGGCCTCAGATGCTCTGACTTAACTGGCAGCCAGGCCTGCGCTCCCATACTCAGGACATGAGCTTCCCTCCTTCTGAGCCTTCTTGAGTGGTGCAGTTCTGCAGAGAGAAGCTCCATTTGTCCTCTTCAGAGCTGGGCTGGGGAGGGTGGGCCTGGCCAGGACATTTCCTTCCTCCCTCTCTGGTCACCCAGCCTCTCTGTCCTCAAGGCCTGTGCTATGCCTGGTCTCTGAGCCCTTGCATCACCTTAGGGCTCCCCTGGGGCCCAACCTTGCATGCAGACCTTTCATTTTGTCTCCTAGAAATGATCCTCCCACCTTCAGGCCCCTCAGATCCTGCCAAGGGACTTGGGCTGAAATTGCCTTCTCTGTTATGCTTTGAACTGTGTCCCTCCTAAATTCCTGTGTGGAAGCCTTCACCCAGTACCTCAGAATGTGACCTTATTTGGTGTCTTAGTCCATTTCAGCTGCTATCACAAAATGCCACAAAATTGGCTGGTTTATGAACGACAGAAACTTATTTCTCACTGCTCTGGAGGCTGGGAGTCTGTGATCAGGCTCCGGCACAGTCACGTTCTGGTGCGGGCCTCCTCCTGGGTCACAGCCAGCACCTTCCTGCTGCGTCCTCACACAGTAGGGGTGTCTGTGAGGTCTCTTTTATAAAAGCATCAGTCCCATCAAGGGGGTGGGGCTCTCACTGTCTAAGCATCTCCTAACAGCCCAGCTCCTAGTACCATACCTTAGGGGGTTAGGATTTCAATGTATGAGTTTGGGCAGACACAAACATCCAGGCCATAGCATGTGAAGACAGGGTCTTTACAGAGGCAACCAAGTTAAAAACAGGGTCATTAGGGGCAGTCGTACTGCAACATGTCTGGGAAATTTGGAGATAGACACACACAGGCAGGATTCCATGTGAGGATAAAGATGGCCATCTACAAGCCAAGAAGAGGCCTGGGACAGCTGCTCCCATACAGCCTTGGAGTGACAACCCGGCTGACACCTTGATCTTGGACTTGGAACCTCCAGATCTGGGAGCAGATGTCTGGTTGGAGCTGCCTGGTCTGTGATGCTTGGATGGCCCTTGAGGCTGACACTGCTCCCGTGAGGCTGGGTCCATGGTGCCCAGCACAGAAAGCGGCACGTGGTGACCATTCAGGTAGTGCGTGTTGTATCAACTAATAAAACAATCAATCCAATCTCCCTCTGCAAAGGCCCTCTGCCCCCAGGGCTCAGAGGGCAGACTCACAGAGGACTGGCATAGTGTCGCAAAGGAGACTTCCTTCTCCTCGAACTACAAGGGGATGCAGTGAAGGCTGCTGGACGCGGGATCTTCTGGGGGTCCCCTCCCTCCTTGCTATCAGTACAAAAGGTACTGGTTGGTTCCCTCTGACTTGGTTCCCCAGCCTCATGGTCACTGCCCACTGTGCTCCCTCCCATTGCTCAACTGCTGCCGCCTCAAGAGCCCCTTTCTGCTGTGTGGACTGTAGATTGGACGTTAGCTTGTTCACCAGCAAAGATGCAGGGGTTATGAAAATGAAGGTCTTGTCCCTGGCCACCTGGAAGCTCACTAGGGACCCATCAGGGTGCTCTGTATACCAGGCCGGTGCTGTGAGAGCTCAGGGCCATGGGAGTACAAAGAAGCAAAGTCTAGCCAAACCTGGGGCTTCTGAATACTTGGAAGTTTGTTAAGCATTAGCCTGGTGGGCAAGATCTGAGAGGTCTTCTAATGACACCCACTGGACTGGGACTACAGGCCAGCTCAGCATCACAGGTAAGAGAAGTCAGAACTGGGACCAGACCAGGGTCCCAGCCTCAAGCCCCGCATGCACCCTGGAAGCCCACACCAAGTGGTCGAGACCAGCATCCCCCTCTAGTGCTCAGCCCGGTGGCCCCCAGGTGCACACAGCTCAGCCTCCTCCCCATCCTCACACCGCTCACACCGACCGTAAGTGTTCACAAACACGTAGCCAGGGCAGGTTTTCCTGGTGGCTCAGCAGTAGAGAATCAGCCTGCAATGAAGAAGAGGCAGGAGACGTGGGCTCAGTCCCTGGATGGGGAAGATCCCCTGGAGGAGGGCATGGCAACCCTCTCCAGAATTGTTGCCTGGAGAATCCCGTGGACAGAGGAGCCTGGCAGGCTACAGTCCATGGGGTCACAAAGAGTTGGACACGACTGAAACAACTGAGCATGCACGCATGCACTCACGCACGCACGCATAGCCAGGGCATCATAACTTGTCCTCCCTGTGGGCAAAGGAAGACATAAAACCAGCACCTTTGCGAGGCTCTGGGTCAGAAACAGTCTCTAGCAGCTGTGAGCCACCTGCAGTCCTGAAGCTGAGTCGTGATGCCTCCTGCAGGGTTCTGCAGGCCCTCCGGGCTCCTGCGGGGAAAATGATGACACCTGCCCTAACAGCAGAGTGAGAATCTCCCTCCCATCCGGACACAGCAGACAGTCCCAGGACGCTTCAGACACATCTCCTGCCTCTGCCTCTTCTATTCCTCCTAGGGCCTCACAAGGCCATGATGCCTGACAACAAGCGGGCCCTCGGAGGGCAGAGACATGATGTCTGGTGATGTCTTCTTTTCTTTGTGCACAGGATCAAAAAGCTGTCATTAATCCCTGACAGTCCAAGGTCATTGTAACTGAAAAGTACCCTGGACCTGAACTGTAACTGCAAAGTAAACCCACCTGCTAGCTTCTTCCTTGAAACAAATTTGTCAGCTTAGACTCTGATGTTAGTAAACTATAAGCCATTTTCCTGTTTTCCTAAGTGCCCGAAGGAGCCCTTAAACTGGACTGATCAATAGGAAAAAAGGAGGCAGAGGCAGTCAGGCCCTGCCAGGCTCTGCACCCCCAGGCCTCCCTATTGCCTACGACTGTCTAGAGCTTCCCATGTGGAGACTCGGGGACCAGGAGTTTTCCTGCCTGGGGAGCTAGCCCACACCCACAGAGGGTCAGTGCTGCCCCTACCCTGGGCCCTGGCACCTTCCTCTGCTCCTACACTCTCGCGCCCCTTGATGCTTACATGTGTCTGTCCATCTCCACCACAGGACCACCAGCTCATTGAGGACAGACTGTGCCTTGTTTGGATTAATCTCCCAAAGAGAGCACTCAGCCAGGCTTGCTGAGGTGCACGGACACTCCTGAATCACCCACAAAGCCTGGAGCCATTTGGTACAAACTCACCCTTCAGCCTGTCTCTCACTCCCTTTCCCTGCACAAACCCTCCAGCCTGCCAAGCTGAGCAACTGTGGTACTTGGTTCTCCTTGAGCAG
Organism: Redunca redunca; assembly: GCA_006410935.1. Lineage (NCBI taxonomy): Eukaryota > Metazoa > Chordata > Mammalia > Artiodactyla > Bovidae > Redunca > Redunca redunca. Next base: position 29,059 of record SJYQ01020029.1, read on the forward strand.
CCCCTCACAGCTCCCCCTCTGCCCTTATTCACTCCTGTCCCTGCTCCCTGGGGCTCAGAGCCAAGTTTGCAGGACTCTGCATAGCGCCCTGGGCGTCACCACCAGGCCCCGTGTCCCCCAGTTGTGGGATGTGGTGTGAGTGGCAGGGTCTCTGAGACATTCTCCCATTCGCCTGGCACTCGGGGTCATTCGCTCCATTTCTATGTAGTCATTGTTTTCTCCGCTGGGGGCCAGGTCTTTTCTGCCCACTGCCCACCACCACCATATCCTTCGTAATCTAATTCCTCCATCCATGTGCCACAAATTTCAGGCTGCCTAAGATGGTCCAGAGTTGGTCTGTGAAGAAGGCTGAGCACCGAAGAATTGATGCTTTTGAACTGTGGTGTTGGAGAAGACTCTTGAGAGTCCCTTGGACTGCAAGGAGATCCAGCCAGTCCATTCTGAAGGAGATCAGCCCTGGGTGTTCTTTGGAAGGAACGATGCTAAAGCTGAAACTCCCGTACTTTGGCCACCTCATGCGAAGAGTTGACTCATTGGAAAAGACTCTGATGCTGGGAGGGATTGGGGGCAGGAGGAGAAGGGGACGACTCAGGATGAGATGGCTGGATGGCATCACTGACTCGATGGACATAAGTCTGAGTGAACTCCAGGAGTTGGTGATGGACAGAGAGGCCTAGTGTGCTGTAATTCATGGGGTCGCAAAGAATTGGACACGACTGAGCGACTGAACGGATGGTCCAGGGAGCATGGGAGAAACAGGTTCTGTGTCAGCGATTCCAGGCAGGGCCCAGGAATCTGAACTTCTTCTGGTATTTCTTCTCCTGCAAATAGCCCAATACCTTGCTTTGAAAAATAGCTCACCAGTGTTCAATAGATATTTGCGATATACAGATTTGCAGGGCCACACCCTGTGATTCCCTTCCTGGTGTGACATGCCTGCCCCAATGCCCTTTCTCCACTTTTCCAGTCTGGTTCTTGGGTTCTGTTTCCAGGCAGATGTAGTGAAAGCAGATGAGAAGCAGGTGCCCACAGAGCCTCCTGTGCCAGTGAGGGGGAGCACAGGATGGGTCACAGCTGCCTACGCACAGCTGTCTCCATGCTGAGCGGGCAGGCCCATAGCTGGAGGGCGCCCCTCAAGCTCCAGCCTTGGCATAACCATTCGGCATCTGCCCCTGGGCTCCCAGTTCTCCTTCTCTGCCTTTTCACAGCCTCCTGCTGTTTAGCCTCCAAATATGCTCACATTACTCAGCCTTTACCTTCAACTCCCACCCACCAAATCACTGGTTCTCACTGTTCCCTCATCCCCAGTTGGTGGACTCCAAAGATACATTCTAAGAGCTTGCCTGCAGGTAGTCACCCCGATGGGCAGGTGGGCTCTGAGCAGGTACAGAAGCACCCAGGCTAAGGACAGTGGTTACATGGTGGCCCTTGAAGGGGAACATCAGGCCGATGATGAGGGAGATGTCACGCATTAGGACAATTTCCTACAAGTGGCAATGTCTCTTTATAGTTTGCATGTTGACATTATAAGGGAACTAGGTACTCATGAGTTGCAGGCCAAGATATCCACTGTCCTGTCCTCTGTCCTCATGCTGGGGGTCATCACCAGGGCCTACCCCCTAGAAGCTCCCCACTTCCTTCAGCATCCCCTCCTCCTGGACTTATGGGTTAGGAATGTCCTCGTCCTACACTGACAATTTCCCCACCCCTCTAGTTTCTTTCCTTTTGCTCCAACAGTGTCAGTGATACTCAGGGCCTGACCTCAGCCTTCCTCTCCTCTCTCCAGGCACATGGTCTCTGGGTCATTTCATCCTATCCTGTGGCTTCCCATGGGTCCATGTATCTGAAACTCAGCCCTGCTCTCATTAAGTAAAATCATCACTCCTTGCATTTATGAAGGTGAGAGTTACTATGAAAATCTCAGAAAAGAATTTTAGAAACATGGAATATCAGAGTTGGAATCCACCTAGAGATGATCTGGTGAGAGGCACTCCTATTAAAGACAATAACAAAGACAACAATAATGTTTATGCCCAGAACATTTGTGCACAGATTTCAGCCCCCAGCTATGTAAGATAATTTAATCTTCACATCAATCCTCTTAAGGTGGAGTATTATTACCCTATTTTACAGATAAAGACACTGAGGCTGAGAGACATTTTAAAGGATAAGCCCAGGTCTCTCAAACACTGCAGAGCAGAGCCAGGGGAGAGCAAAGACTTGCTTTGGATTGTAAGAGGTCTGAGGTCAGACTCTAACTGACCACTCAGCCGAGCAAGACTCCTGGCCTTGGGTCACAGGTCCCATCTCAGTCTAGCCCCACACCTCTCACCCCTTTAGCCCCTCTTGCCTCTCCAGGCTGCATCCGTCTTCACTCTTCACTTCTGCCACCTGTGGCCTCTATAAGCTTTTCACGTATCCATGTCTCTCTTGACCACAGGGCCTTTTCACATGCCTTTCTCTACCTGGAACATTCTTTCCCACCCTCTTTCCTCCAGGATCATTCCCTCTCTGGGCTCTGCTGAGTATCCTGTGCAGGTGAGCCTCCCTGTTCCCCGCTCCCTCCCCAGCCTGCTCAACTCTCCCTCATATTCCCTTACATTAGCAGCTACAGTGTCATACCCGTTATGATGATTCAGCTTCTCTCTCTAGACAGTGAGTGGCAGGAAGAGCGAGGGTAGTCTGCTTACCACTGACCCTCCAGGGGCAAGCACCCATTGGGTTCCATAGATATATGTTGAATATATGACTAAATGGCAGAGTAAACAGCTCTCCTGAATCCCAAACAGCTTCCCTGGAATTCTACACTCCTCCCCCCCCCCCACCNGAGTTTCCAAGGCAGAGCTGTCTGCAATGTCATCTCTGAAGCTATTTATAGGGCTCTGGCACGTGGCTTGCGCTGACTGATGAGGCAGGCCCAGTGACACTAGGAGTGTGGCTGCTGGCCTCCTAAATCACTCCTCTCATAAGTCCCTTCTTATTCCTGGCCTGGACCACAGAGGACAGAACAACTGCTTCTCGCTGGTGTGGGGCAGACCTGCCAGGCTGCTCAGGCCCTGGGATGGAGAGATGCTCAGGCCCTGCTCAGGCCCTTCGAGGGGAGAGATGCTCAAGCCCTGGGATGGGAGAGATGCTCAGACCCTGAGAGAGGAGAGACATTCAGGCCCTGGGAGCACTCCTGGGTGCTCACTGTCCTGGCCTCTAGCCAGCCTGTGCGAGGAGACACACCGTGAGTCCTTTGAACACCCATGGACTTTGTAAGTGCCATCTTGTCTTTAATATTAAGAAAACAATATCAGAGGTCATACTTCTCTCAAGACAGACAGCTAGTAAGTGGCTAACAGAGCCAGGTGCCCCCCTCAATAGCCCTGCTTTCCCAATGCTTTTTTACTGCTGAGTCACTGCCTCTTGGTTTTCTTTATTCCACTTCACTCTCAGGAGCCAGCTAGTGATGACTCTGATCTCAGAAAGGGAGCAGGATGTGGCCCAGGCCTGGAGGCTGCAGGGGGCCATACTCTCCAGGCTGCAAGACCTGCTGGGGCTCCTCTCAGCCTCCCTTTCTGCCACCCCGTCAGCGAAGTGAGGATATTGCTCTGCAGAACCTGAGGTTAGCCATTTTGCGGTGCACAGGAAGCGTCCCCTTGCCAGGCCTGCCAGGGTGGTTGCCATGCTAGGTTCTGCTCCTACCTCTGCTGGTCACCAGCCTTTTCATCTTAGAAAAACCATCTCATCTCTCTGAGCATCAGTTTCCTCACCAGTGAGCTGGGAATCACATCTTTCCCACTACTTCACATGCAGTGTAGTGAAAACTACGTAATTTGTGTGTAATTTGAAAATCACAGACTGTCCTACAAAGCTAAGTTTGTACCACACTAGAAGGTCACCAGGATCTCAAAAATTATAAGATAAAAACTTACACCTATTAGAATGGCTATTATTTTAAAAAACAAAAAGCCAACAACACAATAAATAACAAGCATTGGCAAAGATATGGATAAGCTAAAACCTTTATACACTGTTGGCAAGACGTAAATTGGTGCAGCTACTATGGAAAACAGTATGGAGGTGCCTAAAAATATTAAATATAGCACAATCATATGACCCAGAAATTACACTTCTGGTAATATCCCCAAAATAATTGAACACAGGGACTTGAAAAGATTTTATACATTAATGTCTTATTGTTATTGTTCAATCCCTCAGTCATGTTCAACTCTTTGCAGCTCCATGGACTTCAGCACACAAGGCTTCCCTATTCTTCACCATGTCCCAGAGCTTGCTCAAACTCATGTCCATTGAGTCAGTGATGCCATCCAACCATCTCATCCTCTGTCATCCCATTATCCTCCTGCCTTCAATCTTTCCCAGCATCCGGGTCTTTTCCAATGAGTCAGCTCTTCAAATCAGCTGGCCAAAATATTGAAGTTTCAGTTTTAGCGTCAGTCCCTCCAGTGAATATTCAGGACTGATTTCCTTTAGGATGGACTGGTTGGATCTCCTTGCAGTGCAAGGGACTGTCAAGAATCTTCTCCAACACCACAGTGCAAAAGTATCAATTCTTTGGTGCTCAGCTTTCTTTATAGACCAACTCTCAGATTCATACATGACTACTGGAAAAACCACAGCTTTCATTAGATGGGCCTTTGTTGGCAAAGTAATGTCTCTGCTTTTTAATATGCTGTCTAGGTTGACCCAACCAGTCCATTCTAAAGGAGATCAGTCCTGGGTGTTCTTTGGAAGGACTGATGCTAAAGCTGAAACTCCAGTACTTTGGCCACCTGATGCTAAGAGTTGACTCATTGGAAAAGACTCTGATGCTGGGAAGGATTGGGGGCAAGAGGAGAAGGGGACGACAGAGGATGAGATGGCTGGATGGTGTCACTGACTCGATGGACGTGAGTCTGAGTGAACTCCGGGAGTTGGTGATGGACAGGGAAGCCTGGCATGCTGCCATTCATGGGGTCGCAAAGAGTCAAACACGACTGTGAGACTGAACTAACTAACTAACTAGGTTGGTCATAGCTTTTCTTCCAAGGAGCAAGCATCTTTTAATTTCATGGCTGGAGTCATCATCTGTAGTGATTTTGGAGCCCAAGAAAATAAAGTCTGTCACTGTTTCCATTGTTTCCCCATCTATTTGACATGAAGTGATGGCACTGGATGCCATGATCTTTGTTTTCTGAATGTTGAGCCTTAACCCAGCTCTTTCACTCTCCTTTTTCACTTTCATCAAGAGGCTCTTTAGTTATTCTTCACTTTCTGCCATAAGGGTGGTGTCATCTGCATATCCGAGGTTATTGATATTTCTCCCGGCAATCTTGATTCCAGCTTGTGCTTCCTCCAGCCCAGCGTTTCTCATGATGTACTCCGCATATAAGTTAAATAAGCAGAGTGACAATATACAATCTTGACATACTCCTTTCCCAGTTTGGAACCAGTGTGTTGTTCCATGTCCAGTTCCAATTGTTGCTTCTTGACCTGCATACAGATTTCTCAGGAAGCAGGTAAGGTGGTCTGGTATTCCCATCTCTTGAAGAATTTTCCAGTTTGTTGAGATCCACACAGTCAAGGGGTTTGGTGTAGTCAGTAAAGCAAAAGTAGATGTTTTTCTGGAATTCTCTTGCTTTTTCTATGATCCAATAGACATTTGCAATTTGATCTCTGGTTCCTCTGCCTTTTCTAAATCCAGCTGAAATATCTGGAAGTTCTTGCTTCACCTACTGTTGAAGCCTAGCTTGAAGAGTTTTGAGCATTACTTTACTAGCGTGTGAGATGAGCATAATTTTTTAAATATAAATTTATTTTATTTTTATTTATTTTAAATTTAAATTTATTTAATTATAATATTGTATTGGTTTTGCCATACATCAACATGAATCCACCACAGGTGTACATGTGTTTCCCATCCTGAACCCGCCTCCCACCTCCTTCCCCATCCCATCCCTCTGGGTCATCCCAGTGCACCAGCCCCGAGCATCCTGTATCGTGCATCGAACCTGGACTGGCGATTCGTTTCACATATGACATTATACATGTTTCAATGCCATTCTCCCAAATCATCCCACCCTCGTCCTCTCCCATAGAGTCCAAAAGACTGTTCTATACATCTGTGTCTTTTGGATAGCATCATTTTCTTTGAGGAGGATGGGGTATAGGGTGAAGGGGAAAGATTTGTGAATGAGATAAGGTAGGTAAAGCCGAAGTCCAGTTTCTTAACTTTAGTGAGTGAACAAATGTAGAGGCGTTTAAAGGTAGGTAGATCCTGATGCTGGGCATTTAATATGTTGTCTCTCTTAAGTCCTTATCTCTGGCCTTTTGCCCCAGCTAGTCTCTGTTCTAATTAAAATTTCAGAAACCTCGGTTTTAGAAACTATGAACTGACAGGCTCCAGGGTCGCCCAGGGCTTTTCTAAAGACTCTGGCATGACCCTGATTAACACAGCTGTATCTGGAGACCTGAATGCAAGGATTCCCAGTCCTGGGCTTGTCCTGGCAAGGGCTTGTGCCTAGCACAGGGCTTCCATCCTGGTCAGCATGAATTTTAGTTCACTTTCCTTTTTAAAATAAATACCATTGAGCACTTTGGAATGAGTAGGGAAAGGTCAGATTAACAAGGGCATGGTTATCAATCAGTCTTCCCTATGCTTAATGGGCTTGCCAAACAAAGGGACCGGCCTTCTGAACTGCACAGGAGCCTGTGGGAGCCACCCTCAGAGAGGCTGCCCTTTTTGTTTGCAAGTATCTGGTGTGCTATGGATGGGTGGGTGGCTAAGAGAGTGGTGGGTGAGGTCAAAGCAGGAGCCTGTCTCTGGTGTTCTGTTGCTGGGCTCTGTGGTCTGGCCCCTGCACAGTGCATGGAATCTGGAGGGCGTAATGGTGAGAGACTGAAACAGGCAGCTCTGTGGTGTCCTCTTGCTGGCTTCTGTTTCTGTGGTTTTGTTTCTCCTCAGTAGGACTGCATGTGTCAAAACCCAGGACACATGGTATTTTTTTTTCCATTAGTATTTTACTCCCTCCCCCAAACCCTAGGCCACACACACAACTCATGAAGCACTTACACTGTGGACAATACAAGGACTTCAGACATTCCTTGAAAACCCACACAGTCACGTGGCATTTCTGCTCACACATCTTCACTTCCCCTAAAAATGCCCCCTGCCGCCTCCCAGCTTAGCAAATGGCCCACTGAGGCAAAGAACGAGAATCTCCTGGGAAGCCTCTCTGTTTGAACAGCAATTCTGTTCTCTGTGCAGTTACAGCCCTGCTGAGCCCTCCTCAGGCTGCAGCTCTTGCTGTCAGATATGCATCCAAGAAGACAGGTGGCAGCTCCAAGAACCTTGGTGGAAAGTCTCCAGGCAAACGCTTTGGCATCAAGAAAATGGAGGGTAAGGGTATGGCCTGCCTTCCACTTAGCAACCTCCCTTGCTGCCCCAATATTCCTCCGAAGAGCAGGCAAACCACACAAGTGCCTGGCCCTGGACTCTCCATGTTGCTTACCAGAACATTTAGTTCCAAATTAAAGAAGCAGATACGACCTGAAGCAAGGTGGAGGGGCTGAGTAAGAGCAAATAGGTGGGAACCTTGGCCATGTGACTAGAGTGGAGGTTCCCAGGGAGGTTGCAGGCTGCTTGTGTCAGACCCTCTGGGAGCTGGTCCTTTCCAGGGCCGGGTCTAGAGGTTGGTATGCAGCGTTTGGGCCAGGAAAAGTCGGGGCTACTGTGTTTTCTTAGCAGCTTGCTGTCTGCCATTGTCGGCACCCAGAGTCAGTGCACTTGTGGACTTCTCTTCTAGGTCACTATGTTCATGCTGGCAACATCCTTGCGACTCAGCGCCACTTCCGCTGGCACCCAGGTGCCCATGTAAGTTGCTTTGTGCTTCCTTCCACCCCCACTTTTTCTTCACCTCTCCATGCTCCTGAGCACAGTAATTATAACAGTTGCATCTGTTGGGGGCATACCAAACGCCAAGCATCATGCTGATTCCTGGGCCTGCATTGTCTTGTTTCATCTTTACTCCCATCCTGAGGGTAGGTAGGTATCATCTGTATTTTATAGGTGGGATGCCAAAAACTTAGAAAGGGGGTCATGGGGTAGTGACAGAGCTGGGATTTGAACCAGGTCTGCTGACTCCCAGGTCACTTTTTTGCCTAACTCCCATTTCTTGGAAGAGGAGATTTCTAATGATTTAAGATATTTTTTTAATCTTGAGAAACTAATTTCAGTTTATTCATTTTTTCTTATTTTAAGAATTTCTCCTTTGCATAAAGTTGTTATTAGGTGCCTGAAAGATAACTTGAATTTAATAAAATAGGATTCAGTATATGGGCCATAAATTAGGTCCATACCAGGCAGGAATTTCAGCATCAGCAAGTTAGTATCACTTGCTAAGGTAGGAAAGTTCTTTAACACAGATCTATGCTCTGTTCTTTACATTGTTTAAAATGTTAGTTTAGTTTCCTCTGTAATCTATTTCCTCCCCCCTTACCTCTTTTTTGGCAATTTTAGTAGGCACAGAAAGACTGATAGTAACCTATAATTATTTCAAAAATGCTAATTTGTATGTGAATTGACTGTATGTGTAGTAACTTTTTTTTAAGAACTCAAGACATTCAGTGTGTGGCTATGTTCATTTTTAGTTCTACTAAAATAACAACAACAGTAATAAAAACTAATATGTTTTGACCTGGGCAGTATTTTAAGCTCTTTCTGATTATTATTTTAATTTAATTCTCAAGGTGATCCTATGAAGTAGTTAATATTTATCCATATTTTTCAGTTGAAAAGTGAGATACAGTGATGTAAGTTAACTTGCTCAGATCACACAGTAGTAAGTAGTAGTGCTGGGATTTGAACCAGAGTCTGTTCTTTTAATTTGAGAGATACTGAATAATGCAGGACTGCCTGGATAAAACTTGCCACACATCTAATCTCAAGTTCTATAAATGAAAAAAGCTCAGATATGTATAGTTAATAATATGTATATATTTAATAAACAGTTTATTTTAATCTCTTTGCTCATACTTCTCACCTGAAAATCAGGTTTAGACTTAGTACCTACTTCACAAGGTGAGAATTAAGTGAGTTAATGTGTATAATAGTGCTTGGAATAGTGCTTACACACAGTAAGTATGACACAGTATTAGCTTTTATCATTGAATGAGTGAGTGAAGTCGCTGAGTCATGTCCGACTCTTTTCGACCCCATGGACTGTAGCCTACCAAGCTCTTCTGTCCATGGTATTTTCCAGGCAATAGTATTGGAGTGGATTGCCATTTCCTTCTCCAGGGGATCTTCCTGACCCAGGGATCGAACCTGGGTCTCCCGCATTGTAGACAGATGCTTTACTATCTGAGCCACCAGGGAAGTCCCAGCTTTTATCATTNTCTGAAGGAGATCAGCCCTGGGATTTCTTTGGAAGGAATGATGCTGAAGCTGAAATTCCAGTACTTTGGCCACCTCATGCGAAGAGTTGATTCACTGGAAAAGACTCTGATGCTGGGAGGTATTGGGGGCGGGAGGATAAGGGGATGACTCAGGATGAGATGGCTGGATGGCATCACAGACACGATGGGCGTGAGTCTGAGTGAACTCCGGGAGATGATGATGGACAGGGAGGCCTGGCGTGCTGCGATTCATGGGGTCACAAAGAGTCAGACACGACTGAGTGACTGAACTGAACTGAACTGAATTAAATACATCCCAGAGGTCTGTGCTCTGCTCCAATCTTCTGGGCCCCACCCCTCCTCCAGCTACTTGGCCTCAGGCTGGCAGGGCCCCTCTCAGCAGTTTGCCCAGGAGAGGAGTGGTCCAGGGAATCCCCTCAATTCACTCAAAGTACAAGATGTGCAGTCTGCGAGGCAGCCCTGCGGGGTCACAGCATAAGCACCAGCTGGAAGGTACATCCGGAGGTGGCTGTACCTCCTCCTAAGTCATACCTCCTCCTTGATCATCTCCGGGGATCACCCAGAGCCTGTCTCAGGCTCCGCTCTCCAGGCGCCCAGGTGGACACGCATGAATGGGGTGAAGGAGCCCCTGCCCCCCAGCCCCTGTGGAGTTTTGTGGTTCTTGCTAGACTCAGAAGGGCTGTCCCCTGATATTCAGAGGTAACCCAGAGGTCTCTGGTAACTTACTTCATACCTGGTAGCACTGGGGAGCATCCATCATCCCTGAGTTTCCTGGTGAAATGCCACAGGGAGGCACCAGCGCAAGAGAGAGGTTACAAGCAGGGGCAGAATCCTGTACTGCTATGGGCTAGTTTATAACCTCAGGCAGATTACTAACCCTCAGTGCAACTGGAAAATAGAAATGATGTTCTTTTTCATCTGATACAACGAAGTAATTTTGTGAAGAATTTAGCTTGATACCCAGTAACTGCTTAGCTGGCTCCTGTAACTATGATCCTCTCTTTGACTTTGGCTTGTCTGTCATGGAGACTTGATTGGGTTTTAGATGCTGACTCTTCCTTTGTTCTAGAAAACAACCTGAGTGAAGAAGACTCCAATCCCTGTTCCTGGAGAAAGTTGTAAAGGCACCATTGACCTAGACACAGACACCTTGGACTCTACAACTGAATAAGCTCTTTTGTTTGCTTGTGTAACATAAATTGTTGGACGTCGGAAGGGCAGGGCTTTTTCTCTGCAGATTTTGGCCGTGGGCCTGAGAGCTGATGGGGTAAGCCCAGGGGAGATCAGAGGAGCAGATGAGCCAGAGGAAAGATCTCAAAGCAGAAGTGTATCCCAAAGGAGGCAGAGACAGGGCACCAACTGACAAGGAGCTAAGGACCATGGGGACACTCTGCGTGGAGAAAACTTGAAGGAGAACACGGGCCATGTTATTTGATAAAATTTGGGCATCGTGTACATGTGACATCATTGTTTGCACCAACAGCAGTACAGAGTCTGGGAATCTAATTCGCCATCAGGGGTCAATGCAGCCAGAGGCAGGCAAAGAGCTGGGGTCACTGGACACACCCAGGTTGGCATTGTAAATGTTCTGCAGATTGGCCCTGCTTCTGCCCAGCACACACAGGCAAAACAGCCACTAGACACTGAGGGAGGACCTGCTGCAGGCAAAATTCCAAACCAAGTGTGCTTTAGAGATTCAAGCCTTTAAAACAAATGCCTTTCACCTAGAGTGTTTCCATTGTAAGTTGAAAATGTGCTCCGCTTAGAGACCTAAGAAAGGAGATGAGAAAGTTCCCTGGCGTCCTTACCACCTATTGATAGATACACTTGCTAAGCAGATCTTTTTCATTCAGGTTTTCATGCACATTTAAGTACTCTTTAGGAGCTGGAATCATCAGAGAGAGAGGTAGATGACAGATAGATTGTTCTGATGGGCTTTTTTATGGGAGTATTTTCCTTTTTATGAAAAAAATTATTTTTTATTTTAATGGCTACATTTCCCTACACTTATGGCTCTGTATTCTTTATTTAACTAGTTCCCTATTGTTGACTCTTTAGGCTTGACCCAATTTTGTAACTCCAGTGGCTGTCTTTCCACAACATTCTTTGTCTTCATCCAGGTAGTTTCCTTCACAGAGCTTCTTAGGAGTAGAATTTACTGGCACAAGTGCCTAGAACATGGTGAAGCCCCTTGCCCCACACTACCAAACTGCCTTCATCAACTTTTATTCCCACTATCTCTGCTATTGCTTGTGTTGCGTGCATGCTAAGTCACTTCAGTTGTGTCTGATTCATTGAGATCCCATAGACTGTAGCCACCAGGCTCCTCTTGTGGCAAAATCACTGTATAAGCAAATTGATAGAGATATGGTGCATTCAGAGTCCCCTATCTGGGTGCTTGTCCTGGGCTTTGGATCTCCTGGGTGAGATTCCATTAATAACTAGGCTTAATGATCTTGAAATACCCATCCTGGTTTCTTTGCCAGTGTGCCTCTCAACCACCCAAGAACCAGGGTGGATGGAAATGTGGGTGCCAAGTGATACTTCCCCTGCATCCTGGCGACAAGCCTCCAGGGTCTCCAGGGTGGGACTGCTGAGGTTGCAGAACAAAGGAGCAGCCCAGCTTGACCTAGACAGCCTGGTCCCCCCAGTCCTCATCCTGTGTGATGATCAGTGTGAAGATCAGCTTCTGAGAGAGGCCAGGAGCTGGGGTCGTGGGAGGGTGCTGAGGGCTCAGTCCAGGTGGGCCAGAGCACCTTTCAGGGCCCCTCTCCTCCCCTCAGCTGGGACCCCATCCTGCACTCACCTTGGGAGGGCACTGGGTCGAGGGGAAAGGGCTGGGTCAGTGCTGTCCTGGAAAAATATCAAAGGAAGTTGAAAACATGGCTCTCAAACAAAACAGAATGAACACATGCCCGAGATTTTCTTAAGCTCATCAATTAAGCAGCAAGCCAGGAAGTTGGTAATGCTGGTCCAAATGGCATTTCAAGTACTAGAATTTATGTAGTCCATTGGGAAAGACTCACTAAAATAGATCTTTAACGTTTGAGGCAAATCTGGTTAATGTCCTACAGGGCAATAAATCAGTAGTTCTCTCTCTTCAGTGGACAGGGAATCATTTCATGTCTATTGGACAAATACCTACAATAGAACATGGAATTTCACAGAATCTGAGCACTTAACTAATACTAACTGGATGAGTCAAGCAATCCTCCTAAAAATGTGGCTAAACCTTGGGTAGGCCTGTAAAACAAAGCCTCCAGGCAACCCTGGAAGCACACGCAGGCCTCTTGGCCTTATGTCCAGAGTTTGGATGCTTTCCATTAACACAGGACCTTATGACCACTCCTATAAAAATAACTCAGACTCTGCTTTGCCAACTCCGCAAACACACACCTCCATGCACGAAAACATGAGAAAACATGAGTTCCTGAGAACTTGGAAGAAAGAAGCTACTAGCCTAGCCAGAAGGGATTCTGCCCTGAATCTCTGTCTTAAATGAGATGCATGTGGTCCTTAACATCCTGTTTTTTGTTGATGTATTTATGGGTCTTGTACCTCCAACCACATGGTTAAATTTTCTGGTAGAGCCCATGATTTATATTCATATACTTTTAGAAATAGAGCTACTTTAAGACTTTTTAGCCCAAGGCTTGTGTTATCAGATGGCCTGTGCCCCAGCTTTATTAAGGGACTTTCCTAAAGCTAGCTCACTGAGGGGTGCAGAACCAGGAGAAACACCCTAGCCCCTGCCCTAGGTCCTGCCTATTCTTCTTCCTTCACCCCCAGCACAGCTTTTGATACACAGTACATATGAATGAGATGGAAGCATAGATAGATGGATACATGGGTGAAAATGTGGGTAGGTAGATGGATGGATAGATGGGTGGGTGAATGGATGGATAGATTGATGTAAATATAATTTCTTTCCTTTTAGAGAAGAAAATGACTTGTGAACACAGTTATTCCCTTTTATGGGAGGAGAAGAAAACATTGGTTGTAACTGTGCGCATTTCTTCACCAGTGTCCTACTCTTACATGTACTCTGTTTTACAGGCCTACCCAAGGCCTAGCCACATTTTTAGGAGGGTGGACCATTGCTTGACTCTTCCAGTTACTATCATTTAAGAACAATCAGCCTCATAGGGGGATGGAGGAGGTTGTTAGGCCTTCTTCTTTTGCACAGTTCTCAACACCAGCCTGCACATAGAAATTTCCTGATGTTGGGTCTCCTCCTCAGGCCAATTAAATCAGAATCCCCACAAATGGGGCACCAGCACCACCTTTGTATCACAGCCCCTCCAGATAATAATCACTGATAATTGCAGTGAGAGGATGACAAGTAAATCTGGGGACCAAGAGCCAACTGGGCTGCACGCTGTATGGGAGGAGCCACTGTGACTTGAATGCTGTATTCTTCTCCTTGGGCTCAAAACTAACCAATCCAATAAAAGTGCCCCTCAGCAGGCCACCGCAGAGGAGCCAGGGCAGCCAAACTGTGGTCAGGCTGAGGGAGGAGAGCCCTCTCCAGGGCGGGATGAGTGGCAGACCCTCCAATGGCTCTCGTGGAGTCAGCCTCCAGAGAGATAAGAGCTAATTGCCTCTAAAGGAAAAGCCAGCTTTAAGAGAAAACTCAGCTGGAGCCCAGAAGAGAGAGCCTCGCAGTGTTGGAGGGGGCTCAGAGGACACACTCTGCATAAAGTATTTCTGCCTGCTTATCTGTTAATTTGTGCTTATGTCCTTCTAAGAAAAGAAGCTTAACCTTTCATCAAGATTTGTTATAAGTGGACGTACAGCAGTGTCTAAATCCTTTGTGATACCACTGTGTTCATTATGTTATTCAGTCACTTAAAAGGAGTCTTAACGCATCCCCATTAGAATGAATGACAGGAAAATGTTTCTTTGAACAAATGGGGCAATCCTTTAATCAGACAATTAGAACCATTTTTGCTTTCCATCAAGATGAACACTACTTTTACTACTAAATTACATGCATTCTTGCAAGCCCAGGCCTCTTGGAGAACCATTTTAGTTCCCCTGTGCTCTGCATCTGACCCTCAACTGCCTTGTTCTTGATCTCTGTCTTTTTCATTTTTCTACATAAGTATTTAATGTGTGTCTATGGGATGCAAGCCACTTTACATATGTTTTTTCCATTGAAACCAGGCCACAGAGCATCCTGTGAAGTGAGGACTCTCCAGGAAGCACACACCTGCCATCTTCACCACCTCCCATACTCCTCTTGTCAAGACAGCTGCTGACTCAGGGGAGAAAGCTTGGGAACCGCTGCCCCATCCCCTCCCCAGGAGTGGGGCCTGGGGAGGCAGATAGTACCCACTCAGCACCTGCTTCTTCTCAGTGTCCCGCAGAGACAGGGCTGTGCCAGGCCCCCTGGGACACATGTCAGGGCCCTATATCCAGGTGTAGCCTGGTCTAAGAGGCACTGGTTACAGAGCTGGGCATGAGGTCCACCAGGGCCAGGGCGAGTAGGGCTGCAGAAGCAGTGTCTCCCACAGCAGCTCAGAGGCTGTCCCGCAGGTGGACGGCAATGACACTGCAGACCAGGCGCAGGGCACAGCGCAGTCAGGGCTCTCGTTGTCGTTGGTTGTTGTCCAACCAGTGTTACTGGCCTGGGTGTAACTCTCGGTCTAGACAGGATAGACCCAGTGAGTGTCCATCTGTGTGTGTATGTTAAGTCTCTTCAGTCGTGTCCAACTCTCTGCAATCCCATGGACTGTAGCCTGCCAGACTCCTCTGTCCATGCGGATTCTCCAGGCAAGAATACTGGGGTGGGTTGCCATGCCCTCCTCCAGGGGCTCTTCCCCAGCCAGGGATCGAACCCGAGTCTCTTACGTCTCCTGCACTGGCAGGTGGATTCTTTACCACTGGAGCCACCTGGGTGTCCACTGATATCAGTTAGGACACTTGGCAACATTTTTAAATTTAAACAAAAATTAGTCAACATTTTAAGCACATAATTCATGTGTAATAAGCTGTGTTCATTTAAAGTGTATAATTAGATGGACTTTAACGTCACTGTCACCAAAGACACAGATGGCACCATATCACTCCAGAACATTCCCTCATGCCCTGCCACTGTCCATCCCCTCTCCACACTGACCTCAGGTGACCACAAACCTGCTTTTATCTCTAGTTTCACTTGAGTTTTCTAGAATTTTACAGAAGTTGACAATGTACCCTTTTGTGTCTGGCTTCTCTCACTCAGGCTGATCATCCTGAGATTTACTGGTGTTGTTTCGAATGTCAGAAGTCTGTTCCTTCTCACTGCTGAGTAATGTTCCACCATATAGATAATCCTCATTTGCTTGCTGATCGGCCCAGTGGGCTCTCACCAGGTGAGTGCAGCAGGTGTCCTGGGGTGGAGGTGAGTGGCAGGTGCACCCTGCCTTTGCCAGGGTGACTGACAAGGTCACGGGAAGTCATGTGGCACCCAGCATATGGCTGAATATCCACCATCAGGAGGGTGGCAAGGAGAAGAGCAGGGCCTGAGATAAGGGGCCACTTCAGGGGCCAGAGAGGAGGGTGTCTGTGCCAAGATAACAAGGAATTCAGAGCAACATCTGGGGGAGAGGCCATCCTGCTGAAGACTAAGAGGGGAGGGAGGCAGGCTGGTCAGGAAGCAGGGCCGGGCTGTGCCTGGCTTGGGAGAGGGTTGGAACTGGGCTTGGCAGCAGAAGGGTTCAAACAGAGGAGTATTGTGGTTAGATTTGCTGATCAGCCCATGAGACCTTGGTTTGAAGAACAGGTTCTTAGGATCGACATGGACATGGGAGACCAGTGAGGGGCTACTGCCGGCCATCCAGGCCAGAGTCAGGATGTGAGCAGAGCAATGGGGGATGTGTGGGCCCTTTAGGACACAGACTATACTTGACTTCAGGATCCCAAAGCCGATGGTGAGGGGATCCCAACATGGGGAGGAGGCCAGCAGCGCTCCCTAGGTTCCCCGAATCTGGATGGTGGGCTTCCATTTGCACCCCCCACGCCCCCACCACCACTTTGGTCAGCTCAGACTGCCATAGCAAATACCACAGACTGAGGGCCCTAAACAGTTTGGAGGCTAGAAGTCCAAGATCAAAGTGTCAGCAGATCTGGTTTCTGGCGAGGCCTCTTCCTGGTATGTAGATGGCCACCTTCTCCCTGTGTCATTACGTGGCAGAGAGAAAGGAAACAGCTCTCTCAAGTCATCTTATGAGGACACTAATCCCATCATGGGGGCTCCATCACCTCCTGAAGACCCCACCTCCTATGTTAGGAAGTTTGGCTTCAACATATAAATTTGGAAGACATTCAGGCAATAACATTCCTTGGCCTCCCGCCCTGGATAGCCTAGCTGCTCTGTCTAGAAGCCCAACTTCCCTGGGACTACTGACCCACTCACTCCAGTCACCATTCATGGTCCGGTGCCCTGCCCAGCCCACAGACCCCTCCCGCAGGAGGCTGGCTCCTGCATCCCAGGTCCCCCAGGCATGGACGTGAAGCTGGCTGGGAACCTGAGGGCTCACCCAGACTGCTCATCTGTACCCCTGGCTATGGCAGAAGCAGCTCATTGTCCCCAAGGACTTCCTCTCCACCCAGACCCGAAGCTGCAGGCTCTCATAGAAGCTCCATCCCAGACTTTGCTCCAGACCACAAGGAGTCTCACCAGGGCCTAACATTCATTCCAATCCCTTGGGTTCTCTCGCTCCTGTTCTGTTGCTTCCACTCTGCCCTTTGCCTCTAAGCTCAGACCTTTCCTCTGCTGAGCTTGTCTATTGACTCATCTTCCAACTTTCCCACTAGGCCCAGCTCTTGGGACATCTTTGGGTCCAGGCTCAGTACCCTGCTGGACCAGTCTTGTTCACTTTCCTGATCTCCACATGGTCACTACAGCTCAACACAGCCTGGGGGAAAGGAGGAAGAACAATGGCCTCTCATTGCCACACACAGCCCATTGCAGGGCACCTTGGCATCAAGCTTGCCTGGACTGGTATTGATGGGTTGGCCTTGCCCTCTGACCCCAGCCCTGCTCTGGGGCACCTGTGCCCAGAAGTTCCCCCAGCCCTTTAGCCTCTCCCTCCTGGCCCTCTCATGTGCTCCACTGCTCCTCTTTCTCGAAGACCCCAGACTCCCATTGTAACCAAGGGCACATACTTAGCTGACTCAATCAGAAATCCATACCTGTGAATAACACATGATTTCAAGGTCATGCAGAAACTTTGGCATATTGGTACACAAAGGCCACATGTGAGCCAAAAGTTAATGAAGGACTACACAGTCTCCTTTTGCCAGTAATTCTGCATAATACCTGGCCTTATAATATACTTTGAAAGGAATTTCACTTGAACAGCTCAAAATTATACACTTAACTACTTGCAGCTTCATTTGCCGTGATTAATGGCTCAGTCCTGCCAGGGAGACACCTGGCAACAGTTGTTTACATGAGTGGCTACATGAAGAGGCCAAATGTGTTCACATCTTCTGATCAAAGATGCAAAACACTGATTTAAGCTAAGTATTAGCTTAGCTTATCTTAGACAAGCGAAAGCCTCAGGCCAAAGAAGCCACTTTTTACTGGATGCTCACAAGCCAGGTGATCTTTAAGATCCCTTGAAGCTGTACCACAGCTGGCTATTGTTTTTGCTTTGGCTCCATCCCTTCATTCTTTCTGGAGTTATTTCTCCACTGATCTCCAGCAGCATATTGGGCACCTACCAACCTGGGGAATTCGTCTTTCAGTGTCCTATCTTTTGTCTTTTCATACTGTTCATGAGGTTCTCAAGGCAAGAATACTGAAGTGGTTTGCCATTCCCTTCTCCAGTGCACCACGTTTTGTCAGAACTCTCCACCATGACCCGTCCGTCTTGGGTGGCCCTACACGGCATGGCTCATGGTTTCATTAAGTTAGACAAGGCTGTGGTCCATGTGATTAGATAGATTGGTTAGTTTTCTGTGATGGTGGTTTTCAGTCTGTCTGCCCTCTGAGAAGGATAAGAGGCTTATGAAAGCTTCCTGATGCGAGAGACTGACTGAGGGGGAAACTGGGTCTTGTTCTGATGGGTGGACCCATGCTCTGCTGCTGCTGCTAAGTCGCTTCAGTCGTATCCAACTCTGGGCAACCCCATAGATGGCGGCCCACCAGGCTCCCCTGTCTCTGGGATTCTCCAGGCAAGAATACTGGAGTGGGTTGCCATTTCTTTCTCCCAGGCCATGCTCAGTAAATCTTTCATCCAATTTCCTGTTGATGGGTGGTACTGTGCTCCCTCCCTGTTATTTACCTGGGGCCAAACCATGGTGAAGGTAACGAAGATAATGGTGACCTCCCTCAAAAGATCCCATGCACGCACTGGCACACCCGGTGTCCCCAACCCTGCAGCAGGCCACCACTGACCCACACCTCCGCTGGAGGCCAGTCTCCTGTGCGGTCACTGTTCCTTTCTTCTGGGTCCTGGTGCACAAGGTTCTGTTTGTGCCCTCCAAGAGTCTATTTTCCAGTCCTATATAAGTTCTGACCGCTCTATAATGGGGTTAATGGCAACCTCCTCCAAGAGCACTTATGCCATACCCACACCCAGGGCCCCTGTCCCTGCAGCAGACCACTGCCGACCTGTGCCTCCACAGGAGATGCTCAAACACCGTTCTGTCTCAGTCTCTGTGGGTCCTCGAGTCCTGGTGCGCACGAGGCTTGTTTGAGCCCTCTGAGCATCTCTGGCAGGAACAGGGTTTGATTCTAAACATGAATTCGCCTCTCCTACAGTCTTGCTGAGGCTTCTCCTTTACCCCTGGATGCGGGGTATCTCCTCACAGCCACTCTAGTGCCTACCATCTTACTGGAGTTTTTCTGACCTTGAACATGGGGTATCTCCACACAGCCAATCCAGCAAAGTGCAACCACTGCTCCTGACCTTGGACATGGGGTATCTCCTCTCGGCCCCTCACCACTCCAGCACAGGGCTCAAACTACCACACAATTGCACTCATCTCACACACTAGCAAAGTAATGCTCAAAATTCTCCAAGCCAGGCTTCAACAATACGTGAACCATGAACTTCCAGATGTTCAAGCTGGCTTAAGAAAAGGCAGAAGAACCAGAGATCAAATTGCCAACATCCGCTGGATCACAGAAAAAGCAAGAGAGTTCCAGAAAAACATCTATTTCTGCATTATTGACTATGCCAAAGCCTTTGACTGTGTGGATCACAATAAACTGTGGAAAATTCTGAAGGATATGGGAATACCAGACCACCTGACCTGTCTCTTGAGAAATCTGTATGCAGGTCAGGAAGCAACAGTTAAAACTGGACATGGAACAACACTGCTTCCAAATAGGAAAAGGAGTGTGTCAAGACTGTATATTGTCACCCTGCTTATTTAACTTCTATGCAGAGTACATCATGAGAAATGCTGGACTGGATGAAGCACAAACTGGAATCAAGATTGCTGGGAGAAATATCAATAACCTCAGATATGCAGATGACATCACCCTTATGGCAGAAAGGGAAGAAGAACTAAAGAGCCTCTTGATGAAAGTGAAAGAGGAGAGTGAAAAAGTTGGCTTAAAGCTCAACATTCAGAAAACAAAGATCATGGCATCCAGTCCCATCACTTCATGGCAAATAGATAGAGAAACAGTGGCATACTTTATTTTAGGGGACTCCAAAATCACTGCAGATGGTGACTGTAGCCATGAAGTTAAAAGAGGCTTACTCCTTGGAAGGAAATTTATGACCAACCTAGACTTCATGTTAAAAAGCAGAGTCATTACTTTGCCAACAAAGGTCCATCTAGTCAAGGCTATGGTTTTTCAGGTAGTCATGTATGGATGTGAGAGTTGGACTGTGAAGAAAGCTGAGTGCTGAAGAACTGATGCTTTTGAACTGTGGTGTTGGAGAAGACTCTTGAGAGTCCTTTGGACTGCAAGAAGATCCAACCAGTCCATTCTAAAGGAAATCAGGCCTGAATGTTCACTGGAAGGACTGATGTTGAAGCTGAAACTCCAATACTTTGGCCACCTGATGCAAAGAGCTGACTCATTGGAAAAGAGCCTGATGCTGGGGAAGATTGAAGGCAGGGGAGAAGGAGACAACATAGGATGAGATGGTTGGATGGCATCACCGACTCAATGGACATGAGTTTGAGTAAACTCCAGGAGTTGGTGATGGACAGGGAGGCCTGGCGTGCTGCAGTTCCATGGGGTAGCAGAGTCAGACACGACTGAGCGACTGAACTGAACTGAAGCTGTACCACACCACAGTCCCTCTTCAGCCATAAAAGTGATTCTGTGACCTGTGAATGGCAGAACATCTGACCAGGTGCCCTGCTTTCTGCCCGCATGGTTTTAATGCATGTCTACTTAATTATACTTAATGCCCCTGGTTAAACTGACTCCTTTGAAGAGACAGGCTAATTTGCATTCGAATGCAAACAGAACAAACAGAAGAGATGCAGAGGGAAGGAAAGAAGTGTTTTTTATGGGTTATCAAAATAGCAAGACAGATGCCTCATCTACACAGTAGTTTACTCATGTTGGCACTAAATGTTTATAAAGCATCAAACGGTTTGTAAGGGTTCCCACAAGCATGATCTCATCATATCACAAGCACCTCAGTGGTGGGTCTCCCACTCCTGTTCTCAGAGAAAGGATTTCAGATGGGACTTCAGAGCCGCTCACACTGCCTGTGCCCTGAGATCAGCCTGGTTCAAGACCTGGTGAGTCTTCTCCACTCTGTATCTTCAGGACAGACACTTAGCCCTCACTCCTGTTTCCCACAGGGCCAGAGGCTGGTAAACATGAGTCATTTGCTTGATGCTTTTTGGAGGAAGGGGATCAGCACCCAGGCAGGTGTGTGCTCATACATGATGTGAGGCTTGGCTGTGTCCCTAGACACTGCCGTGGGGATTGCCAGAACTGAGGCTTTAAAAATAGGATGAGAGGGGCTTCCCTAGTGGTCTAGTGGTTAAGACTCCATGCTCCCATGTTCCCACAAGGGTCCAGAGTCTGTCCCTGTTTGGGGAACTAGATCCCACAATCATGAGCAACTAAGAGTTCACATGCTACAACAAAGGAGACTTCATTCCTCCACTAAGACCTGGTGCAGCCAAATATATAAACATTTTTTTAAAAATTAGGAGGAGAGTATTATTTTTCCCAGTCACCATTTACAACCAACTAAAGCCATTTTTCATGAACATCACTAAAAATGCTATAACTGGGCTAAACACAAACAGAAAATGTTTGCCTCTGATGGAAGATTTTCCCCAAATTAAAAGAATGCAACCAAGTGCTACACAGAGTGGAGAGGCCAGGACACTCAAGCTACAGACAACTAATTGGGATGCCTTGCCAGATGCTCTTGTGTTACAGATGAGCAGACAGAAGGCCACACAGGGAAGGACCGGCTGCCTGGGCAATACCTCCGGTGTGTGGCAGAGCCAGAGCCAGACTCTCAGGCCTGCTCTTCCCGCCAACATGTATGGGGCACACACTCCCGGGAGGCAGAAGGTGGTGAACCTGGGCCTGGCAGAGCCACCAGCCATATCTGCCACACCTTCTAGAGAGTCAATTCTACCCACTGAGGTTTAGAGAGAAAACAATGTAATTATAGCAAAACACAAGGGTCTGTTGAGAAGAATGAAATGCCCTTGAGTTTTAACATTATACGAATTGTACACATAAACTTTGGTCATGTGGTAGGTCAAGGTAGGCCAGACTTCCAGGTCCTGCTGGGTGGAGGCTCCTGGTTAGGGAACTCAGGTGAGAACTCAACCACCCCACCTCCATCATGACCCCAGGCCACCTGAGAATAGAAGGACTGTCATCAGTTAGCTGAGCCTTCCCTGTGGGTCAAGCGCACTTAAGGATAGTAGAGAAGAAAGTGTCTGATCACATCCCTAAAGCATCACCAAAGCAGAGTTGCTGCTTCTTTCTGCTGCCAAAGCAGTGTCCAGTTGAGCCAAGGGTTCTCTAAAAGGAGTGTCCAGCCAGGGCTTCCCCAAAGAAGAGAGAAGGGCCACCCTGGGGAGGCTGCCCCAATCGGTGCATTGTGGACTCATCCCAGAGGCCCAGGACATTCTTCACAGATTCTATCTGGTCACCTGGCTGCTCCCAAGCCTGGAGCCTGCAACAGAAACCTTCCCCATCCTCACCATCCTTACATGAACTCCTGAGAAGTGTCAGGGCTCCTGTGGTGGGGGAGTGAAAAAAGGGAAGGGCAAAGTAGTTAGTTGCTCCCTTTGGAGAAATGTCTAAGGAAGACCAGCCTGTTCTGTGCAAGGTGGCAAGGCTGTGTTTTTAAGTTTGTGGCTTTAAGAAACTCTGCGTGTTCATCACCAACCAGCGCAAAGCACTAAGCCATACCGTATTCACAATGGATTTGTTTATTGAAAGAAACATGACACTGACTAACACAGTGGAAGAAACTGTACAGAAGGAAAGAGAATCTGTATGTGAGGAGGAAGGCACAGCAGGAGCTAAGCATCTGTCCCCACACTGGGGCAGAGACACACCACGTGCACAGAGGTCTCCCTGCTGGGAGCCCAGGCGGAGATGAGCCAGAACACATGAGTGTGGCTGCGCTGTGTTGTCACGACCCCTAGGATGTTTTTTTCCCAGAAAAGTCTTCCTCTGTCCCCAAGAAGAGGCACGTGCCAAGGAGTTTTCAGGCAGTAGCTGCCAGTGACTCCCCCATCTCCACACACCTGCCCCTGCCTTCAGAGGTGTTGGCTCGGGTGATATTCTTTGCCAAATTTGCCCTGGCATACTTCTGTTCCCTGTTCCTGCATTGTTTTCCTCTTGGGTGCCAATCACTATTTTTTACTCTGTCTTTACTTATAGTTTTAATGTTTGTCTTTCCCAGGTATATATGGTACATTAATAAAATTTGATCACATACATCAAGAAACATCATGAATAAACTTCAAAGAATCATCATGCAAACCCCAGTTCCCCAATCACAATGCAATTACCCTAGAAATCAGAGTTCAGATGAAGGATGTGTGATGTTCAACCAAGGAAGTTGCACCATGGATGACAAAAGGAGACGGGGAAATATAGATGCTTCCACTGTCAGCAAAAAAGGGGCTGAGGGCATCAGTGTTTCTAAGCCAGGTAACCATTGGTTGGCAAAGCCATTAATCAAGAGACAGGGGGAACTGGAAGGAAGGTTTGGGGCACCACGTAAAGCAATGTCAGCTACTTCGAGGAGGTTAATGGGACAGAGACTTGGAAAGCAGGACCCAGTACCAACTCCAGGAGAGCACACGGTCAGTGGGCCACATTCAGGCTGTGATAGTATGAGGAACAAACAGGAGGCAAGGAAGTACTATAAATGTGGATCTCTCTTCCAAGAAATTTAATAAGGAAAGAAAAGGGAATACCAGGGAAAGAAAGATTTGTCTGATTTTGTCTATTACTATCAATGGGAAGGACATGAGTGAGATAAAAGTGAAATGTCTGGGAGCACAGCCCCTAAGGGCCCCAGGGGATCATCCCCCGCTCTTTTCCACCCCTAACCCTGGCTGCACTGCCCACTGTCCACTTTGCCTGTTAACCCTTAAGTGCTTGTGGGACTGGAGGGGTGCAGCTCTCCATCATCCCCACCATTCCATTGCCAGCCCCTAACCATCGAAAAATCTTTGCCATTTCCGGGTCCCACCTGCTGTAGTCAAAACTCCCAAAGGAGGAAAAAAAAACCAAATTACTGCTTTTGAATTTTTAAATCATGCCAAGAAAATCATGTCTGTGCCATCCTGGGTTTATTATAATCATTTACTGAGTACTTAGATTGGGATAAAGGGTTGTACTGGCTTGTACTATGCATTTTTATTAATAAATACATAGTAGTCAATAATAGTAAAAAAAAGAAAAAAAAACAAACTAGTGACAACAGCCCCCCAAGTCTCAGGTACTGATAGGCTCAGGTGCAAGGAAAAGAAAAGCTGAAGGGTAAGATGGGGTGTGGGGTTTACAGAGCACAAGGGTGGTGGAGAACATATTGATCATTTTGGTCCCAAATGATCGGTCCTTTTCTAAACTACTATAAGATTGAATGGATTGCAGTGGGATGGGGCAATGAAACTCACATTCTAATATATGCAGGCAATTTGAAAATGGAATTGTGTTAGAGCCAAGTATAAAATATAGCTGAAATTAAGGATGCATCTATTCGATTTCCTCTTTTGTCGTAGCAGGATGTTAGGAACAAGCACAATAAGTTGGAGGATAATGAAATGACAGTGTGCAGACGAACCTAAAATTGTTATAATTAGCCTTGTAATTGTTAGTCAACCTCCTAAATGCAAGAACACAATGGAGCCAAATTATGTTACCTTAAATTAGTGATCTGATTTTTTTCACATGTCTTTGTTCCATTGTCTCCTTCCCCTGCCCCACTTCTGTTTCCTCCCCCAACCCCAGGTGCCCTGAACTTGCCTGTGGCTCTCTGCCCTGCCAAATACATACCCTCCCCTTCTGAGCCCTTTGTGGCCTTGCCTTTGTCAGGACTTGCCAAAGCCTGCTCGGATAATTTTTTTCTTATTAAAATTTAATATATGTACATTGTACACATTTTAGAAAATATGCTCATTGTAAAGGAAAGCAAAAGGAAGAAAATAAGAGTCATCTGTCATCCTCACCACCCAGAGGTATCCACTGAAGGTTATTTTCATGTATAAAATTCTCTTATTTCTTATATCTACTGTATACAGAGAAGTATATTAAACTTCATTAACCAGCTGGCATCAAAATTGCTCTCAGGGAAATAACTGGCTTTGACAGATAAGATAGAAACTTGAAGTAGATGAAAGCTGAGAGATCCCATCCCACCTCATACCCCACCACCCCCACCCAGATCCAAGAGGAGACTGCTTTATCTAAATATCTCAGGACAAGGAAGGGGTTGCCCCCAGAGGGGTCAGGGAGGGAGAGGAGAAACAGAGAAAGAGAAGGGCAATCAGTATATGGTGTCCACTCCCCGGGTGATGTCTTCATGATCCCCAAGTCCTTGTAAAACTCGAATTCCAAAAGCCTGGTGTGGGAGACTTCCATGGTGCAAGCAAAAGAAGGAGCCAGGTCCATGCAGTAAAAGAGGCTGGGCCACCACTGAGAAAGATGGAGCTGTGGAAGCAAATAAGATTCAAAGGATGCAAAACCCTGGTCCAGTCTGAACCCCAGGAATGAACAGAAATCTCCAGAGAGGATTAAGGGGATCATGGTAATTTTGAAACAAAATTGGTATTTGGGACATTTTGCTGAAAGGCTTATAGCTGAACAAACATCTCCCTCAGCAACAAAATAAGAAGAACTATCAGTTCAGCTCAGTTGCTCAGTCGTGTCTGATTCTTTGCGACCCCATGGACTGCAGCACACCAGGCTTCCCTGTCCATCACCAACTCCCAGAGCTTTCTCAAACTCACGTCCCTTGAGTCAGTGATGCCATCCAACCATCTCATCCTCTGTCATCCCCTTATCCTCCTGCTCTCAATCTTTCCCAGCATCAGGGTCTTTTCCAATAAGTCAGTTCTTCATATCATGTGGCCAAAGTATTGGAGCTTCAGCTTCAGCATCAGTCCTTCCAATGAATATTCAAGACTGATTTCCTTTAAGATTGACTGGTTTGATCTCCTTGTAGTCCAAGGGACTCTCAAGAGTCTTCTCTGACACCATAGTTCAAAAGCATCATATCTTCAGCAACACCACCACACCACAGTTCAAAAGCATCAATTCTTTAGCACTCAGTCTTCTTTATGGTCCAACTCTCATATCCATACATCACTACTGGAAAAACCATAGCTTTGACTAGACAGACTTCATTGGCAATGTAATGTCTCTGCGTTTTAATATGCTGTCTAGATTGCTCATAACTTTTCTTTCACAGAGCAGCATCTTTTAATGTCATGGCTACACCCACCAGCTGCAGTGATTTTGAAGCCCAAGAAAATAAAGTCTGTCACTATTTCCATTGTTTCCCCATCTATTTGCCATGAAGTGATGGGATTGGATGCCATGATCTTAGTTTCTTTTAATGTTGAGTATTAAGCCAGCTCTTTTACTCTCCTTTTTCACTTTCATCAAGAGGCTCTTCAGTTTCTCTTCACTTTCTGCCATTAGGGTGGTGTCATCTGCATATCTGAAGTTATTGATGTTTCTCCCGGCAATCTTGACCCCAGGTTGTGCTTCATCCAGCCTGGCATTTCACATGATGTACTCTGCATAGAAGTTAAATAAGCACAGTGACAATATACAGCCTTGATGTACTCTTTTCCCAATTTGGAAACAATCCATCGTTTCACGTCCAGTTCTAACTGTTGCTTCTTGACCTGCATACAGATTTCTCAGAAGGAAGGTCTGGTATTCTCATCTCTTGAAAAATTTGCAACAGTTTGTTGTGACCCACACAGTCAAAGGCTTTGGCGTAGTCAATAAAGCAGAAGTAGATGCTTTTTTTGGAATTCTCTTGCTTTTTTTGTTGACCGAACGGATGTTGGCAATTTGATCTCTGGTTCCTCTGCCCTTTCTAAAACTAGCTTGAACATCTGGAAGTTCACGGTTCACATACTGTTGAAGCCTAACTCAGATTTTTAGCATTACTTTACTAGCGTGTGAGATGAGTGCAATTGTGTGGTAGTTTGAGCATTCTTCAGAGAAGGCAATGGCACCCCACTCCAGTACTCTTGCCTGGAAAATCCCATGGACGGAGAAGCCTGGTAGGCTACAGTCCATGGGATCACTAAGAGTCGGACACAACTGAACGACTTCACTTTCACTTTCACTTGAGCATTCTTTGGTATTGCCCTTCTTTGGGATTGGAATGAAAACTGACCTTTTCCAGTCCTGTGGCCACTGCTGAGTTTTCCAATTTGCTGGCATATTGAGTGCAGCACTTTCACAGCATCATCTTTCAGGATTTGAAATAGTTCATTTGGAGTTCCATCACCTTCACTGCTTTGTTTGTAGTGATGCTTCCTAAGGCCCACTTGACTTCAGACTCCAGAATGTCTGGCTTTAGGTGAGTGATCACACCTTCATGGCTATCTGGATCATCAAGATCTTTTTTATATAGTTCTTCCATGTATTCTTGCCACCTTTTCTTAATATCTTCTGCTTAGGTTAGGTCCATACCATATCTGTTCTTTATTGTGCCCATCTTTGCAAGAAATGTTCCCTTCGTAT
The DNA here is from genome assembly GCA_006410935.1 of Redunca redunca. Classification (NCBI taxonomy): domain Eukaryota; kingdom Metazoa; phylum Chordata; class Mammalia; order Artiodactyla; family Bovidae; genus Redunca; species Redunca redunca. The sequence continues at coordinate 56,627 of SJYQ01020029.1, forward strand.
CTCTAATTTTCTTGAAGAGATCTCTAGTTTTTCCTATTCTATTATTTTCCTCTATTTCTTTGCATTGATCACTGAGGAAGGCTTTCTTATCTCTCCTTGCTATTCTTTGCAACTCTGCATTCAGATGGGTATATCTTTCTGTTTCTCTTTTGCCTTTAACTTCTATAAGAAGCTAAGAAACTATAAGGGACTAAAAATAATTGCATACATGTGCAGTTGCCCCTTCATGGATCACAACCTAATGATGAAGGGGCTTGCCTAAGTCAGTAAAGCTATGAGCCATGCTGTGCAGAGTCACCCAAGACCCAAGTCACAGTGAAGGGTTCTGACAAAACATGTTCCTCTATAGTAGGAAATGGCAATCCACTCCAATATTATTGCCTGGAGAACCCCATGGACAGTGTGAAAAGGCAAAGAGATATGATACCAGAAGATGAGCACCGCCCCGCCCCCCACCTCCAAGGTCTGAAGGAGTCTGACATGCTACTGAGGAAGAGTGAAGGGCAATTATGAACACCTTCAGAAAGAGTGAAGCAGCTGGGCCAAAGTAGAAATCGATGCTCAGTTGTGGATATGTCTGGTGGTGAAAGAAAAGTCCAATGTTGTAAAGAACAATATTGCATAGGAACCTGAAATGTTAGGTCCATGAATCAAGGTAAATTTGTTGTGGTTAAGCAGGAGATGACAAGATTGACATCAACATCTTATAAATTCGTGAACTGGAATGGGCGAATTTAATTTAAATGACCATTATATTTACTACTGTGGGCAAGAATCCCTTAGGAGAAATGGAGTCTCCCTCATAGTTAACAAAAGAGTCAGAAATATGGTGCTTGAGTCCAGTCTTAACAATGACAGAATGATCTCGGTTCATTTCCAAGGCAAATCATTCAACATCACAGTAATTCAAATCTATACCCCAAACACTAATACCAAAGAAGCTGAAGTTAACTGGTTCTTTCTATAAAGATCTACAATACCTTCTAGAACTAGCATCAAAAAGATATCCTTTTCATCATAGGGGATTGGAATGCAAAAGTAGGAAGTCAAGAGGTACCCAGAATAACAGGCAAATTTGACCTTGGAATAAAATGAAGTAAAATCAAGCAGGGCAAAGTCTAACAGAGTTTTTTCAAGAGAACATGTTGGTCATAGCCAACATTCATTGAATCATGGAGAAAGCAAGCGAATTCCAGAAAAACTTCTGCTTCATTCACTACACTAAAGCTGTTCACTGTGTGGATCAAAACAAACTGAAAAGTTCTTAAAGAGTCGGGAGCGCCAAACCACCGTACCTGTCTCCTGAGGAACTCTGTGCAGGTCAAGAAGCAATAGTTAGCATTTGACAGGGAACAACTGACTGGTTCCAAATTGGGAAAGGAGTACAACAAGGCTTCTAACTTATATGCAGAGTACATCATGCAAAATGCCAGGCTGGATGAATCACAAGCTGGAATCAAGATTGTTGTGAGAAATATCAACAGCTTCATATAAGCAGATGGTGCCACTCTAATGGCAGAAAATGAAGAGGAACTAAAGAGCTTCTTGATGAATGTGAAAGAGGAGAGTGAAAAAGCTGACTTGAAAGTCAAAGTTGAAAAAACTAAGATCGTGGCATCTGGCCACATCACTTTATGGTAAATAGAAGAAGGAAAAGTGGAAGCAGTGTTCGACTTTTCTTGGGTTCCAAAAATCACATCAGATAGTAGCTACAGCCATGAAATTAAAGATGCTTGCTCCTTGGAAGATAAGCTGTGATAAACCCGTACAGCCTATTAAAAAACAGAGACTGCTGTTTTTACTCTGCTGACAAAGGTCTATATAGTCAAAGCTATAGTTTTTTCCAATAGTCATGTATGGATGTGAGAGTTGGACCACAAAGAAGGCTGGATGCCAAAGAACTGATGCTTTTGAATTGTGGTGCTGGTGAAGACTCTTGAGAGTCCCTTGAACAGCAAGGAGGTCAAAGCAGTCAACCCTAAAGGAAATCAATGCTAAATACTCATTGGAAGCTCTGTTGCTGAAGCTTCAATACTTGGATCACCTGATGTGAAGAGATGACTCATTGGAGAAGACCCAGATGCTGGGAAAGATTTAAGGTGAAAGAAGAAGGGGGCAGCCAAGGATGAAATCACCAACTCAATGGACATGAATTTGAGCAAACTGGGAGACAGTGGAGGACAGGAGAGCCTGACATGCTGTAGTCAGTGAGGTTTCAAAGAGTCAGACATGACTTAGAGACTGAACAACAATAACAAAAGCAATAAATGAGCAGTTGAGGCAAATTATGGACAATAAGGTGTGAAAAGACCAAATACCCAACTGCCACTTCTAAAGAGCCAGGAGCATCAACAGGGTTTTGAGAGCAAAAGCAGTGTATTGTGCATGCCGCTTGCACACAACACTACCAAAGGGGTGGGCAAGTCACTTGAGCACCCCTCTGGCATGCCTCCTGGACAAACCCCTACCCTCACCCCATAGAAAGAGCCAGCTCAAGCCCTTTTCAGTGAACAAGCTAGCAAGACAAATGTGTTCCTTTTCCTTGCTCCCCCACTGCTGCAGGAAGGGCCCCAATATAAGGCCTTGCTTGGATTTCTTTTCTAGTCTCTGATCAATTTCTATTGATTAAGGAGGCCAAGAACCCTGGTCAGTAACAATATTTTCCTCCAGCACTCAACAAATGGGGAGGCCATTGACCAACTTCCCAATCTCTCTCTCTCTCTAACACACACATACACACACAGATTTTTTTTTTTCTGCAAAAAAACAGGATCATATTACTAGAAATTTAAAAACAATTACAATTGTGATGATTAGCTTTGCTTCACCTATGGCATCCCTAACCTCTGATCTCAGTATATTCAGCAGTCTTCACTTTTCAGAGTAAGGATGGACTGGGGAAAAAACCATGTAGTCAGAAGAAACCGTTCAAATGAACTTAATAATCATTGAGAAAATTATGATCATTAAGCAACTTCTAAAAATTTCCATCCAAACATTAAAAGTTCTTTTGTTTCAGTTCAGTTCAGTTGCTCAGTCGTGTCCAACTCTTTGCAACTCCATGGATTGCAGCACACCAGGCTTCCCTGTCCATCACCAACTTCCAGAGCTTGTTCAAATTCATGTCCATTGAGTCAGTAATGCCATCCAACCATCTCATCCTCTGTCTTCCCTTTCTCCTCCTGCCCTCAGTCTTTCCCAGCATCAGGGTCTTTTCCAATAAGTCAGTTCTTTACATCAGGTAGCCAAAGTATTGGAGTGTCAGCTTCAGCATCAGTTCTTCCAGTGAATATTCAGGACTGATTTCCTTTAGGATTGATTGGTTTTATATCCTTGCAGTCCAAGGGACTCTCAAGAGTTTTCTCCAACACCACAGTTCTTTTGTTCAGGGGTTATAAATATATATGGAAATGAAAAACTAGTAAACCAATATTATTTACCACATTAATTTAAAACACTAAAAACATTGACAGGGTGTTTCACTCCTTTTTAAAAAACTAGTAAGAGGCATTGAAACACTGGTTATCTTGTATAACTTACTACAATGAGTGAGAAGATTTTCTGTGCCTTGACAAAGTGTCATAGTTCCTTCTAAGTTTGGATTAGTTTCCAATAGCTTATCCTTTAATCCTTTCGATGTCACAAGCTACCTCTCAGAGTTCCATCAAGTGAGTGAGTGAGTGAGTGAAGTCGCTCAGCTGTGTCTGATTCTTTGTGACCCTGTGGACTGTAGCCCACCAGGCTCCTCCGTCCATGGGATTCTCCAGGCAAGAATATGGGAGTGGGTTGCCATTGAAGATTTTTTGCTGGTATCACTCTCTTGTTCATAGTGAGGTAGGAGATAGATGGGTCCCCAGGCTGTGCAGCTGGAAACTTTTCCCTGTGGACAGATACTCCAAGACAAAAATGATGGCAAGAGCAAGGAGGAGTTGAGTCCTTCTTGGGTAAGAGATAAGAGAACACATATTTCTCATTCTTGAGGTCAAAGAGCTCTTGCTGACTGCACATGCATGGAAACACCCTTGAGGGTTAAAAGGGATAGGATGCCAACCAATAACGTATATTGTCAATCTTCCCATAGGTCTTTGGGCTGGAATCCATCTTGGCAAAATGATGCACACGCATGTCAGGGAGTGTCCTAGGACAGGTCAGGTGTGGAAAGAGAAGTGAGATAATTGGACAAAGGTGAACAAAAACCTGGAAGATCTATGCTACATAGATTTAACTGCCTCTTCACTGCACTCCAACATCCGTTGCATCATCGAAAAAGCAAGAGAATTCCAGGAAAACATCTACTTCTGCTTTATTGACTATGCCAAAGCCTTTGACTGTGTAGGTCACAACAAACTGTGGAAAATTCTTCAAGAGATGGGAATACCAGACCACTTTACCTTCCTCCTGAGAAATCTGTATACAGGTCAAGAAGCAACAGTTAGAACTGGACATGAAATAACGGACTGGTTCCAAATTGGAAAGGAGTACATCAAGGCTGTATATTGTCACCATGCTTATTTAACGTCTATGCAGAGTACACCATGTGAAATGCCGGGCCAGATGAAGCCCAAGCTGGAATCAAGATTGCCAGGAAAAATGTCAATAACTTAAGATATGCAAATGACACCACCCTAATGGCAGAAGGTGAAGAGAAACTGAAGAGCCTCTTGATAAAAGTGAAAAAGGAGAGTGAAAAAGTTGGCTTAAAACTCCACATTGAGAAAATGAATCATGGCATCCAATCCCATTACTTCGTAGCAAATAGATGAGGGAACAATGGAAACAGTGACAGACTTTATCTTCTTGGGCTCCAAAAATCACTGCAGTTGGTGACTGCAGCCATGAAATTAAAAGACGCTTGCTCCTCAAAAGAAAAGCTATGAACAACCAAGACAGCATATTAAAAAGCAGAGACATTACTTTGCCAACAAAGGTCCATCTAGTCAAGGCTATGGTTTTTCCAGTGGTCATGTATGGATGTGAGAGTTGGACTGTGAAGAAAGCTGAGCACTGAAGAATTAAAGCTTTTGAACTGTGGTGTTGGAGAAGACTCTTGAGAGTCCCTTGGAGTGCAAGGAGATCCAACCAGTCAATCCTAAAGGAAATCAGTCCTGAATATTCATTGGCTATTCATTCATTCATTCATTCTGAATGAATACCACATCCTGAATAGTCATTAATTCATTCATGCTGAAGCTAACACTCCAATACTTTGGCCACCTGATGTGAAGAACTGATTCATTGGAAAAGACCCTGATGCTGGGAAAGATTGAAGGCAGGAGGAAAAGGGGATGACAGAGGACAAGATGGTTGGATGGCATCACTGACTCAATGGACATGAGTTTGAGTAAGCTCCGGGAGTTGGTGATGGACAGGGAAGCCTGGTGTGCTGTAGTCCAAGGGGTTGCAAAGAGTCAGACATGACTGAGCAACTGAACTGAACTGAACATTGATGGGCTCTTTCCAGGAATCATTGCTGTGTTTCTATTTGCAAATAAGGACACCAAAGAATACCACTCATCACTCACTGGGAAGCAGATACAAAGAGGGGACCCCAAAGTGACACAGAGAGCCTGAGAGATGTGGAGGAATAGGCAACATATAGCAGGGTATGGATAAGGCAAACACCAACATGAATCCTCTCCAGGGGAGAGGAGCAAGCTAGGAGGTGAGGACAGGCCACCCTGTGCTGTAAACTCATGGTGCAGTCACCCTGAGCACCGAGCCCTCTGGGTGGTTTCCTCCAACATCTGTTCCATAGAGAAAGGACTCCTGGTTTCACCCAAACAGGTGGTAGAAGCCTGGGTTGTTCCATTTTTTTAGGGCAGGGGTGCTGCACTGTTATTTTTTGTAAAATGAAAAAATTAGCCCCAGCTGAAACCCTCTCTCAGATAAGGGCCAGTTAGCAATCTTAAAGGCACTTTGGAGAAAACAAGTCATTTGATTTATAGAGCACAAGCTAAGTAGGTGAGGAGAGGCAGCCAAATGTGTCCTTCTGAATCCCTGTCAGTCTCATAAACTTCCGACATGCACTGAAGCAGCAAGACGCAAGCAGAAGGTGTTTGTTTTGCTCTGATAATAGGCTGGCAAACTGCTTGGTGCTTGCTTCAGGGAGCTGGTGGAGCAGAAGCAGAGCCTGAAGCACCTGGGAGGAATTAAAGGAGATCTGAAGAGAAAAACAAAATTCCTCACCCATGTAACCCCAACAGCAGTATGATCTGGGCTCCTTGTAATTCTGCTTTCACTGCTTCCAATGATCTTCCTGACTGTCCAGAGTTGTGTACAGAGTCGTTCTAAACGCAGACCCAACAGATAGAAGGCTTTATGCCACTTGCAACAGATACAGCCCCCCAAAGCACTCTGCTTAATAACTACTCTCCTCTTTTCTTATAGGAGATTGTATAGATGGTTATTGCATGGATATGTAGGTGGTGAGTGTATGGAAATATATTTTCTCACTTGCTGAGGTCATGGTTCTCAAACTGTGGACCATCACCATTAGTGGTGAGTCTTATTTAAAATTCAGAATCCTGAACCTTGCTCCTGGAAATCTTAAATCAGAGAACACAGAGAAATTGCACCCAGGAATCTTCACTACAACAAGTCCCCATCCTGTCATGCTCACTAAACTCTGCTCTAGGTGTTCTCTTTGAGGTCCACCGCCACAGCCAGTGCTAGGAACACTGTCACGTTTCCCTGCTGACTCAAACAGTAAAGAATCCACCTGCAGTGTAGGAGACGTGGATCTGACCCCTCAGTCAGGAAGATCCCCTGGAGAAGGGAATGGTGACCCACCCCAGTATTCTTGCTTGGAGAATTCTATGGACAGAGGAGCCTGGTGGGCTACAGCCCATGGGGTCACAGATGAGTCAGACACGACTGAGCGACTAAGCCCACATGCAGGGACACTGTCAGGAAACCCCCTCCTCAGACCAGGACCAGTTTCATGACTGCACTTCTCTGCTTTCAGCAGCATCTTCCTTGCCTGGTGGTGCAGAGGTTAAAGCGTCCGCCTGCAATGTGGGAGACCTGGGTTCGATCCCTGGGTCGGGAAGATCCCCTGGAGAAGGAAATGGCAACCCACTCCAGTATTCTTGCCTGGAGAATCCCATGGACGGAGGAGCTTGGTGGGCTACAGTCCACGGGTCACAAAGAGTCGGATACGACTGAGCGACTTCACTTCACTCCTTGTGTACAAAGTTGTAATGACAGCCTTTGGACCTTGGATCTGCTTTATAGATATTTGTCATGCGAATGTGCTCTGGTTAAAACAGTGAGCTCCACTCAAGTGCCTGGAAGCCTATGGCTTCTTCTGTGGAGGGAATGAACATGCGCCGGTGAGACTGGGCCATTGTCTCCAAGACCCAGACTCATGCTCATCCTGGATTGTTAGGAGGCTCTTGCCCTGGTGGTGGGGAGACAAGTAGTCCCAGTTTTCTCAGGGTTGAGGGAGGTTCCAAGGCAGAGGACTTTCAGTTTTACAACAAGGAAATTTCCAGGAAAACTGGAATTTTGTCACCTTACAGGATAACATTATTATATTCTAGCAAATCATCAGAGACAGAGAAACCACCATCCACTTTATTTAATTGTGAAACACATGTTTGTTAGTCGACTCAATCAAGCCACCATGTAAAAGTCTATTTGGGAAACCAAACTGCTATCAAAAGTTTGGTGAGAGAGAACAGAATCAGAGCAAAGAAGAGGGATGATCCTAAGTAAGAGGCTGGATGACCTGTGTAATGCTGACAACAACTAGTCCTCAGCTCCAGCTGTGTGTCCTACAACAGGGGTACCCAGCCTCTGGGCTGCAGACCATTACTGGTCTGTGGCTGGTTAGGAGCTGGGCCCCATAGCAGGAGGTGAGCATCACACAAGTGAGCGAAGCTTCGTCTGCATTTACAGCCCTCCCCATCACTTGCGTTACTACCTGCGCTCCACCTCCCATCAAATCAGTGGTGGCACAATAAATGTAAAGTGCTTGAATCATCCTGAAGCCATCCCTCACTCACCCCAGTCGGTGGAAACATTTTCCTCCATGAAACTGGTCCCTGGTGCCAAAAAGGTTGGGGACTACTGTTCTACAAGTCAATTCAGTTCTGACACCATCCACTTGGGGTCAGCACTGACTCCACAGTCAAAGGCCCACTCACAAGACTGCTTCCAAATCAGGTATGAGTTGCAAATCTTGGGGGCCACCCACCTGACCAATGGGCTATAAATTTAGAGAATTCCCACAACCTCCCTGCAATTTTAATAATTCACTAGAATGACTCCTATAACTCAGGAAAATGCTACCATCATTGTTATATTTAAAGGGTACAATTCAGGAAAGGCCACATGGAAGAGATATAACACCTGGGTGAGTATGGGGGGATGGGCACAGGCATAGAGTTTCCACGCCCTCTCCCTTGGGATTGGGCATGCCACCTTCCCAGAACATCATGGTTTTAGCCAACCAGGAAGTTCTCTTACCCTCACTGTTTTGGTGTTTTTATTAAAGTTTTATTACGTGGGCACTGTTGATAATTGGGCTTCCCTTGTAGTTCAGCTGGTAAAGAATCCACCTACAATGCAGGAGACCTGGGTTCAATCCCTGGGTTGGGAAGAGCCCCTGGAGAAGGAAACGGCTACCCACTCCAGTAGTCTGACCTGGAGAATTCCATGGACTGCATAGTCCGTGGGGTCGCAAAGAGTTGGACATGACTGAGTGACTTTTACTTTCTTTACTTTCTATTGATTAAATTATTGGCCAAGCAAATAAGCTCAACCTCCAGCCCCTCTCCCAGGACTCAAGGGGTCTGAGCTCTAAACCGTTAATCAAAGAGTTGGTTCTCCTAGTAGCCAGCCCCCACCCAGAGGCCCTCTAGTGTCTTCCTCCACACCTAGGGCCAAGATTCATCTCATTCATATAAGCTCAGGTGTGATCTGAAGAGGCTCGTTGGAAATTACCAAAGATACTCCTATCAGGAAACTCCAAGGGTTTGGGGACTCTGTGCCATGAACTATGGACAAAAAACAAATAGCCGTTTTATTATGCTGCATACCTGTAACACTGTTATACCTGTAACATTACAAGGGCACAGGAGCACTCCTGTCTACCAATGAGGGCATCCTTGCCAGCAGGGCACCAGGACAGGACCTAACTGCACTCTGACTCAGTCACCAGAGTGCACATCCTCATGTTGGGATGTAGCAAATCTCCATCATGGCAGCTGGGAAGCAAGGCCTTTGTCACACACCTCCTGGGAGCCCAGCTGCACCCAGAAAACTGGAACCCTGCCCCCTGTGCCCCACTGAGGCCCCCATGGGAGAAGCTCAATCTCACAGAAGCACCCCGAGGATATTGTTGAGGGTGGGTAATCATTGGAAGTCCAATGTCACTCATTTCCCTCAGGTCCTGACTGATACAGGCACATCCCATTTAAAGCTACTGTCTCTCTGACCTCATACAGACCTTTCTCGACACAGAGGCTCTCCAAATTGTAGTATGATTTATAATTGAGACAAACCGGGAAACAAGGACAAGGTTAAAGAAGCTGTGATGAAATACCAAATAGATTATTTTGCAGCCACTGAAGTGATGTTTAACTTTTACTGACATGGGAAATTGTTCAAAACAGTGTGAAGTCATATGTGTACACAAAAGGCTGCAAAGAAACATCTGCTATCAGTGGGGTGATGAAAGAAACGTGGAGTCTTATTTTCTTCTGTCTTTTCCTTCTTTTTCCCTACAATGATCTTCCATAATTTTATAGCCAAAATATGTAAATCTGTATCTATATCTATATAGACATGTGCTGTGCTTAGTGGCTCCCATCATGCCCTGCTCTTTGAGACTCCATGGACTGTAGCCCGCCAGGCTCCTTTGTCTGTGGGAATCCTCCAGACAAGAGTCCTGGAGTGGGTTGCCATGCTCTCCTCCAGGGGATCTTCCCAACTGGGGAGCTGAATTTGGGTCTACTGCATTGCAGGCGGATTCTTTACTGTCTGAGCCACCAGGGAAGCCCATATATAAAAACAGATATAAAATTTCCTTATAGAGAGGGAATATAATTAGAAACATTCCTGGTTTGTCTTTTGCCTGGGCCAGCTCACTTGACTTTCCCTCTGGTCTCTGGCTGCTTCTCAAGTCTCTTCCAGAGCCGTCTCCTGTGAGTGCCCATCACCAAGGCCCCCTCTGCCCTCCTAGCCTCAGAGAAAGCCTATCAGTGACTGTGCTTCCTCCCATCTCTGTTCCCATCCCTATGACCAAGCTGGAAAACTTTCCTCAGAATCTGTTTCTCCTAACTTCTACCACAGCAAGGAGCACCATCATGATGAGGTCAGACATTGAAGGAATAAATAAGTTAGTCAACAATAAGTCCACTGCACTTCATTATAGATCCATAAGTGTGTATATGACTGGAATATCACATGTCACCTGCTGATAATTGATACTTTAGCAGCCCTGAGATCCATGGCAGACCCTTTTCCAAGATGACCTTATTTTCACAGGCAATTGTCCCCCTTAATCAATTCAAGATCAAGTTCAAAAAGTACTGTGAGCGTGTATTGTGTCTTGGGCCCTCGGCATGGAAAGAAATGCTGAGGCATGTAAATCGTTGCAGTCGTGTCCGACCCTTTGCAACCCCATGGACTGTAGCCTTGCTTTCCAGGCAACAATACTGGAGTGTGTTGCCGCACCCTCCTCCAGGAGATCTTCCCAACACGGGGATTGAACCCATGTTGCCTGCAGCTCCCACATTGTAGGCAGATTCTTTGCCACTGAGCCACTGGGGAAGCCCATGGAAAGAAATAATTCCATTCAATTTAATGACAGACACAGTGTGTACTAAGTAAATGTGTGTTGAATAAAAAAGTAAGGAAACCTGAGTCTGTCCAAATAGCCAGACAAAGGAAAGACTACAGCTTGAATCTTCTCTTTATCTGATAACCCAAACCTCACACAGAATGTTCAAGATGTGACTCAAAGGTACCAATATTCCCCTCTTTCTTCAAAGGAAGTCTTCCTGCCAGCTTCTCTCCTTCTAGTTAACTACACATATCACAGTTCAGAAGATCCAGCTCTTCTGAGCCCAAGTGACTGCTCAGGGTCGTTATCAAGATCACACATCCTGAAACTTTTAATTTAATGGTAGTGTGTCCTCCTGAACCTTCATTTCTCTAAGTCAGTGGCTCTCACACAGGCGTGACAGTGAGGGATTATCTCCCAGGGGACACTTAGCAACGTCTAGAGATATTGTTTGTCATCATAGCTGTGGGAGAACAAGCTGTGACACCAGGGTGGAGGAAATGGGTACCAGTAAACAGCCCACAGTGCACAGAACAGTCCCCAACAAAGAGCAATCCAGCCCCAGGTGTCAAAGCACCACTGCTGAGAAACCTGGTCTAGCTGGAACACCACAAGATGCCTGTGTGGTCATGCAGTGAACTTAGTTTGTGTATTCCCTCCTCAAATCCTATTCATTCAGTTCAGTTCAGTCACTCAGTCGTGTCCAATTCTTTGTGACCCCATGAATCGCAGCATGCCAGGCCTCCCTGTCCATCACCAACTCCCGGAGTTCACTCAGATTCACGTCCATTGAGTCAGTGATGCCATCCAGCCATCTCATCCTCTGTCATCCACTTCTCCTCCTGCCCCCAATCCCTCCCAGAAGGAGAGTCTTTTCCAATGAGTCAACTCTTCTCACGAGCTGGTCAAAGTACTGGAGTTTCAGCTTTAACATCATTCCTTCCAAAGAACACCCAGGACTGACCTCCTTCAGAATGGACTGGTTGGATCTCCTTGCAGTCCAAGGGACTCTCAAGAGTCTTCTCCAACACCACAGTTCAAAAGCATCAATTCTTTGGTGCTCAGCCTTCTTCAAAGTCCAACTCTCACATCCATATATGACTACTGGAAAAACCATAGCCTTGACTAGACGGACCTTAGTCTCTGCTTTTGAATATGCTATCTAGGTTGGTCATAACTTTCCTTCCAAGGAGTAAGTGTCTTTTAATTTCATGGCTGCAGTCACCATCTGCAGTGATTTGGGAGCCCCCCAAAAATAAAGTCTGACACTGTTTCCACTGTTTCCCCATCTATTTCCCATGAAGTGATGGGACCGGAAGCCATGATCTTTGTTTTCTGAATGTTGAGCTTTAAGCCAGCTTTTTCACTTTCCTCTTTCACTTTCATCAAGAGGCTTTTTAGTTCCTCTTCACTTTCTGCCATAAGGGTGGTGTCATCTGCATATCTGAGGTTATTGATATTTCTCCCGGCAATCTTGATTCTAGCTTGTTTCTTCCAGCCCAGCGTTTTTCATGATGTACTCTGCATATAAGTTAAATAAGCAGGGTGACAGTAGACAGCCTTGACACACTCCTTTTCCTATTTGAAACCAGTCTGTTGTTCCATGTCCTGTTCTAACTGTTGCTTCCTGACCTTATTTATCTAACATTCCCCAAAAATACAGAGCCTAGAGCTGATTGCCATGTCCAAGGATGGTGCAAGTGTAATAGAGAAGAACAAATCTGACTCTGTATTAGGTCTGTTACTTTTAGCTTTTGCTTCCAGTTAAGACTCCTGCCTATAGCCTGAAATATACAGGATGGCCCATTCTCAAGGCTCTGACCTTCAAGGGTGTAACACTTTTCCATTCATGTAGAGATAAAAAGTTGCAGAACATTTGTCTTACTGGAGGTTCATGAGAACATTCTGAACTGACCAAGTGGATAGCTGCAAGAACAAAGGATTCTCACACAAAGAAGTTTGCAACAGCCGACCATATGCCCCTCCTTCACCTTGCCTTTGGAGATGCTTTGCTGAAATGCTGTGGGGCATTCAGGGTCTTGGGGGGTCATGAGCCACTCCTCTCCTTGCACAGAATGCAATAAATATTTCTCTGCTCCAAACTCTGACACTTCAGTTTGTTTGGCCTCACCATGGGTCAGGCGCACAGACTTGCATTGTCTAACATGATGGGTGAACAGAGATTTCTGTCAGCCCCACAGCAGAAGGGTATTCTCTGGACTTTAAAGGTTGGCCCAAGGCCACTGTGGGCTCAGCCCCTCACCACCCGGGATCCCTTGGCTGAGCTAATGGGCCTCCCTACACTGAGTTTTCTCATCTTTAACATAGCTGTAAGTAGAGAAAAATAGTGACAGAAGTATGAAATAGTACCCTCATCTTTGGAAATATTGGGAAGTTTAATAAAAGGACCCTTGGGATGCACTTCAAGCAAGTACTGGGCACCCTGATGAGCTCAGATACTGCTGGCTGAAGATGATCACGCATGGTCTAAGTTAAGGTTTGAAACATTTTTTAGGGGTTTGTTATTTCTAAAATCAACTACCTTAATTGGGATTTGGAGGCCTTCAAACCCATACCTGTGCCTGTCAGGAAACAACTTTCTGTTTTTCTCCATTTATTCTTTCAACAAAAAGTCATTGGAGTCCCTGCTGGGCACCACCTCTTACCTTCACTTCTGCCAGTGTGCGCCTCAGGGAGAGGCCGCACCTGAAAGCTGTTAGATCAGTTCACAGCCACTGAAGAGAAGTTCATGTTCCCAAGCCTAGAGAGACAAGGTAAGCAATAAAAGACACAGAGCACCCTTCGCTACAATAATCCTTGACGTATATACTGCTTTACAGCTTACAAAGTACTTAAACCCATTATCTCATTCTATTTGCCCAGTTTCCCCTCTGGCCGCCCAGGAGAGCTGCCCAGGGAGTGGATGCGCTCTTTCCCACCTTCATTATTACTCATCTAGGACAAACAGCGATGACCACTCCATTCATGAACAGGGTAACACTGCAGCTAAACCAGCTCAGAAAACGACAAGACTTGGAATCAGCTCTCTTTGCTTAGTCACAGGGAAAATGGTGCTCTATTGATCCTTCTAATTAACAGCTGTAACACGGAAAACATCCCATGGCTGCTTCTCAGGAACAAGTGCTCCCAGTTTTTCTGACTTTTGGAGGGATCCATTGGACTATAGATAAAGCCAAGTGAGAACCAGAACAGTTGGTATCAAAGGCAGCCTGAGCCCCAAGCTTTCTATGTTAGAAAACTGAGACAGTAGGCTGACTTCAAACATGAATCGGAGACTTAGCATGGGATGGGAGTAGGTCTGCCTCGCATAGCTGATGTGACTGTGTTGGGACAGGAGAGCATGCAGAGCCAAGCTCAGGAAAGCCTGAGCTATGTTCAGTTCAGTTCAGTCACTCAGTCGTGTCCAACCCTTTGCGACCCCATGAACTGCAGCACGCCAGGCTCCCAATCCATCACCAACTCCCGGAGCCTACCCAAACCCATGTCCATTGAGTCAGTGATGCCATCCAACCATCTCATCCTCTGTCGTCCCCTTCTCCTCCTGCCCTCATCTTTCCCAGCATCAGGGTCGTTTCAAATGAGTCAGCTCTTCGCATCGGGTGGCCAAGTATTAGAGTTTCAGCTTCAACATCAGTCCTTCCAATGAATACCCAGGACTGATTTCCTATAGGATGGACTGGTTGGATCTCCTTGCAGCCCAAGGGACTCTCAACAGTCTTCTTTGAACATTACAGTTCAAAAGCATAAATTCTTCTATGCTCAGCTTTCCTTATAGTCCAAATCTCACATCCATACATGACTACTGGAAAAACCATAACCTTGACTAGACGGACCTTTGTTGGCAAAGTAATGTCTCTGCTTTTTAATATGCTATCTAGGTTGGTCCTAACTTTCCTTCTAAGGAGTAAGTGTCTTTTAATTTCATGGCTGCAGTCACCATCTGCAGTGATTTGGGAGCCCAAAAAAGAAAGTCAGCCACTGTTTCCACTGTTTCCCCATATACTTGCTATGAAGTGATGGGACCAGATGCCATGATCTTAGATTTTTGAATGCTGAGCTTTAAGCCAACTTTTTCACTCTCCTCTTTCACTTTCATCAAGAGGCTCTTTAGTTCCTCTTCACTTTCTGCCATAAGGGTGGTGTCATCTGCATATCTGAGGTTATTGATACTTCCCCCGGCAATCTTGATTCCAGCTTGTGCTTCTTCTAGCCCAGCGTTTCTCATGATGTATCTGCACAGAAGTTAAATAAGCAGCATAACAGTATACAGCCTTGACGGACTCCTTTTCCTATTTGGAGCCAGTCTGATGTTCCATGTCCAGTTCTAACTGTTGCTTCTTGACCTGCATACAGGTTTCTCATGAGGCAGGTCAGGTGGTCTGGAATTCCCATCTCCTTCAGAATTTCCCACAGTCTATTGTAGTCCACACAGTCAAAGGCTTTGGCATAGTCAGTAAAGCAGAAATAGATGTTTTTCTGGAACTCTCTTGCTTTTTCCATGATCCAGTGGATGCTGGCAATTTGATCTCTGGTTCCTCTGCCTTTTCTAAAACCAGCTTGAACATCAGGAAGTTCATGGTTCACGTATTGTTGAAGCCTGGCTTGGAGAATTTTGAGTATTACTTTACTAGTATGTGAGATGCGTGCAACTGTGTGGTAGTTTGAGCATTCTTTGACATGCCTTTCTTTGGGATTGGAATGAAAACTGACCTTTTCCAGTCCTGTGGCCACTACTGAGTCTTTCATATTTGCTGACATATTGAGTGCAGCAATTTCACAGCATCACCTTTTAGGATTTGAAATACCTCAGCTGGAATTCCATCACCTCCACTAGCTTTGTTCATTTTAGTTTACTGATTCCTAAAATGTCAATTTTCACTTTTGCCATCTCGTTTGACCACTTCCAATTTACCTTGATTCATGGACCTAACATTCCAGATTCCTATGCAATATTGTTCTTTACAGCATCAGACCTTGCTTCCATCACCAGTAACATCAACTGGGCATTGTTTTCACTTTGGCTCCATCTCTTCATTCTTTCTGGAGTTATTTCTCCACCAGTAGCATATTAGGCACCTACCAACCTGGGGAGTTCATCTTTCAGTGTCATATGTTTTTGCTTTTTCATACTGTTTATGGGGCAAAAAAATACTAACATGGTTTGCCATTCCCTTCTCCAATGGACCACGTTTCCTCAGAACTCTCCACCATGTCTTGGGTGGCCCTACATGGCATGGCTTATAGTTTCATTGAGTTAGACAAGGTTGTGGTCCATGTGATCAGTTTGATCAGTTTTCTGTGATTGTGGTTTTCATTCTGTCTGTCCTCTAATAAGGATAAGAGGCTTATGGAAGCTTCCTGATGGGAGAGACTGACTGGGGGAAACTGGGTCTTTTCCTGATGAGCAGGATCATGCTCAGCAAATCTTTAATCTAATTTTCTCTTGATGGGTGGGGCTGTGTTACCTACTGTTTTACCTGAGACCAAATTATGGTGGAGGTAATGAAGACAATGGCGATCTCCTTTAAAAGGTCCCATCCTAACACTGCCAAACTCAGTGCCCCTGACCCTGCAGCAGTCCACCACTGACCCAGGCCTCTGCCAGAGACTCCCGGACCCTCACAGGCAAATCTGGGTCAGTCTCTTTTGGGGTCACTGCTCCTTTTTCCTGGGTCCTGGTACACACAACTTTTTTTGTGTGTGTGCCCTCCAAGTGTCTGTTTCCCCAGTCCTGTGGAAGTTCTGTAGTCAAACTCCAATGGCCTCCAAAGTCAAGTTCCCTGGGGGTTCTCAGTCCTTTTGCCAGATCCTCAGGTTGAGAAATCTGTTGTGGGTTATAGAACTTTCTTAACAGTGTGAGAATTTCTTTGGTAGAATTGTTCTGCAGCTTAGGGTCATCTGCTCAGCGGCTCTGTGGTGGGGTTATTGGTGACCTCTTCCAAGAGGGCTTCTGCCACACACTCCATCACCCAGGTCTACTGCAGCCAGAGCCCCTGCCCCTGCAGCAGGCCACTGCTGACCCATACCTCCACAGGAGACTCAAACACAGGTCTGGCTCAGTCTCTGTGGGGTCTCTGGATCCTGGTGCACACAAAGTTTTGTTTGAGCCCTCCAGGCATCTCTGGTGGGTATGGGGTTTGATTGTAAACATGGTTTCATCCCTCCTACCATCTTTCTGGGGCTTCTCCTTTGCCCTTGGACATGGGGTATCTTTTTTTGGTGGGATCCAACATTCTCCTGTCGATGTTTGTTCAGCCACAAGTTGATGAGCGCATGTCCTTCTACTCCACCATCTTGCCAGGAACAGCAGAGGCAAAGGGAATAAGTCAGAAGGAGGTAGGGAAAGGGGGGAAGAGCCAACAGAGCCCATGGGTGGGGGCAGGGATGCCTGTAAGAAAGAGAAGACACTTCCTCCAATTCCCCCATCTGTAGGCTGCCTAGGCAGGGGGCTGAGGAAGGTCAGGGAGAGTGGAGACGGTTTGTTCGAGCCACGTCACCACCTCTTTCTCACACTAAACTGCTGGTCCATCACAGGACTCAGTTGGAGGAGAAAGGAAACAGCTGACAATTTTGATTGAAGTTGTAACTTTTTATTAGTACATATATTCTAGACTGGTATTATATTCTGGCTTCTCTGGTAGCTCAGCTGCTAAAGAATCTGTCTACAATGCGGGAGACCTGGGTTCTATCCCTGGGTTGAGAAGATTCCATGGAGGAGGGCATGGCAACTCACTCCAGTATTCTTACCTGGAGAATCCCCATGGACAGAGGATACTGCCGGGCTGCAGTCCATGAAGTCACAAAGAATCAGACATGACTGAGCATGCATATTCTAGACTAAATATTCTAATTTCTGAATTAAGACTGTGTTTGTGACTTAAAGTGACCGCAAGACTTTTTATTATTCAAGTGTTAACAGAAAACTCACGCACCATCCCGTTTTCACCCAGAAAAACTTCCACTGATGATACATTTTAAAAGAAAAGTAGCATACAATATAAAGATGCTTTTCAGTTTTATTACAGAAGAGCTTCTTACTCAGTTGTATTATTATGCTATTAGAGGAGAGCTTCTTTTCCTATTATTTGGATTCATACCAAATAATAGGGGAGAATGAGGCTGGCTGGAAAGTAGGGGCTCTAGGAGGTAATACAGAGGTTTTGTTTTTCATTGAATCCTGCAGGAACGCCTAGCTACGCCTTGTTAAAAAAAAAATACAACACTTTGAGGCAACAACCTCTTAGGGGTATTCTAGGCTTTCTCAGACTCTAACAGGTAGGATTATGCCCATTCAATAGAGAGATGCCTGACCCCACAGGCGACCATCTCAAGAAGTCAGTCTCACCTTAAGGAAGCCACTATGGAGAAAGGAAGTAAAACCATCCAGGCCCACCCCCTCCAGGTATCAGTCCCCTATCACAGGCACTGACAGGGTGGCAGAGAGGCAGTCAGGCAGCCTGCACAAAGCAATTCCTGGAGAAATGGCAGTTCTGGAGAGCCCCAGGTCAGCTCAGGCCTGCTGAGCCCAGCTTCCCCAGAGCCCAGCAAACTGGACGTTTCGTGGGCCGCTAAGACCTTCTCTAGTCCTTGCTGCCGGCCTGCACTGCCCGTTGGCTGTCAGAGCAGTCTCTCAGTGTGAGGTCAGCCCAAGTGCACAGGGTCCTGGCCTCCAGTTCTTCAGTTCAGCAGGGCCACTTCCTGCAATAACTCTCTCTGTGTTGAGGCTCCAGAAACACAAAGGCTTCCCAAGAGACAGTTGTTTTACACCTCCTCTCCACAGGGCTCTTCGCCAAATGCAGCCGAAGAGGAGCCAGCAATCCATCCTGATCTGTCAGCCAGGCGCCTTCTCCTCAATAAAGCACAGCCCAGTGGGCTTGACACTGCAGACGAGTTTGCCCACAGGAACCATGAAGCTTGGAACAGGGCTCCCCACAGAGATGTGCAGGATGCAGAACAGAGATTTTTAGAGTCAACGGGGGCTCGCAGCAGGGGTGGCCAGTGGAGGGGAGGGTACAGTTCTTTACAAACCCTCATACAGAAAGTTTACAAAGTTTTACATGAAAGAGGGAGCCAAGTTCAGTATTGTGCTATCACAGACATGAGACCCAAAGTCAATTATGGCTCTCTCTGTCTCCCTCCCTCTGTCTCAATAAATGTACGTGGTTTTAAAAGTCAAATGTTACTGAAGGCTAATAATAAAAATAATCAGTGCCCTGCCTGCCTTCATCCTCTCCCAGGCTTTTCCACAGAAGCAAGCCCACTCAAGTCGCCTAGCTTTGCCCTTGCTTTAACTTCTACATTTCTAAATAAGTTGTGTCTGACTCTTTGCAAGCCCATGGACTATAGCCTACCAGGCTCCTCTGTCCATGGAATTTTCCAGGCAAGAATACTGCAGTGGGTTGCCATTTCCAACTCCAGGGGATCTTCCCAACCGAAGGATTGAACACATGTCTCTTGTGTGTCCTGCATTGACAGGCAGATTCTTTTCCGCTGCACCAACTGGGAGGCACTGCTGAATCCTAAACTCATAGACGCTGTCCACTAACAGTCTACAGCGTGAGCTGAGGACCTGGCTCTCCTGCTGTGTCTCACTCCACCTTCCACTCCTCTCCCAAAATGGTTATGGCACCATCTTTGAGTAAGTCAATACACACGGTTTATGTGACTACAACTGTAAAAGATAATTCCCTTGTCGACTAAAAAAGATGTACAACTTGAGAGTTGTGAGTTAAGTTTTATTTGGGGCAAAATGAGGACCGCGGCCCAAGAGGCAACATCTTAGATAGCTCTGAGAGGCTGCTCCAAAACAGCAGTGGAGGTAGGTCAATATATAAGGTTCTGGTGAAGGGGGAGTTCAATACCACGAAGCACTCACTCATTTTACAAAAGGTTTCTGTTAGTCATGAGGATCTGCTGTCACCATTAAGGGATTTAGTGCTTCTCTAGATATGAGGAGATGCAAGGATTGAGATCATAAAATCTGTTCCTAAAAACATCCAACTATCTAAAGACCTGTCCCACCAGACTCCGTGGAGCACAGAGCACCTCACTCTACCCTGAACTCCCTCAGGGGGTGTTGAAGGTCCACAGCTATAGCAGCATGAGGTTCAATCTCCGTAGAGGCAGATGGCAAACACCTTTGTGGTGCCAATTTGTAGTTGACACGGCCCCCTTGTGGTCATAAATCCGACCATACTTTGGTGGGCATTTCATGACCACTTTGTCCCGCGTTGCTGGGAAGGCTCATTCCCAGTTCTGAAGAAGGTTTCTGTTGATAAGACACTCAGTGTGCTATTACTGGACTAGGTCTTAACAGTCAAAGATCTCTGGACACCTGTCTTCTAGATATGGTCCAGGAAAGTATTCCCTGTCATACCTAGTGTTACATCATTACAATCATTGATCACATATCGAGCTATACGTTTAATCAACTGCTTCAAGTCTAGTCATCATTTCCGCTGGAGGCTCAGTCATATACTTGGTAACACAACAAATAATCTTGTGAAACAAGCAAAACACAAGTGGTATAGTTAATAACATTAGTGGAATTAAAAGTAAATATTTTAGCCATGAGCCTCCACACCATTTTTTTTTTTAAGATCACCAAGACTAGGGAATGAATCTCTTAAAGCAGAAATCTGATTTTTCATGTGGTTCAAATGTGTCACATTAAAGGATTTATCAGGTATGAAAATACAGCATTCAGTTTGAATTGTAGCACAGATATCTCCCTGAGATACTGTAAGGTGTCAGTGGCCTTGCAGTTGCATAGCACTGCCTTTCTTATCATAGAGACAGAATTCAATAGGCTAATAGCCCGGTTACTTATGAAAGTTGTTAACGCTTAGATATGGTCAATTACATCCTCCAACCCCATTGAAGATGCGCGCTCACACACACACACACACAAGCTGCTACTGACCACTCATCTAAAATAAATTTCCCAGAGGGTATCCAATCAGAGCCCTAGAGAACAGAAATCCGCCTAGAGAACAGGGACCCAGAAGTACTAGGCACAAGTAATTGGCCACAACCCAACAACTGGATTGAGTTCAAACTAGCATAGAATCATGTCCATAATGGAAAACATGTGACTGATAGGTATAGGTCCAAGGAATCAATAAAACCTTATAAATGATCGTAAAATTCAGACCAGCATCTTGGGCAAGCTGTCTGCTTCTGATGTCATCTTCTTCTCATCCTCGTGTAGCGTAGTTTCCTCTGTTTGAGCACTGTTTTAAGGTGAGTTTGAGGTCAACAGGCCTCTCTATAGACCAGTCCAGCTTACGAGCCTTTGGAAGAGGAAGTTAACCCAAGAGTCAACTTCCCTTCGATTTCACTAGGCATGAGCTAGTTTAGAGTACCTGATAGGAAGGTCCTTCCACCCAGGTTGGAGACAGTTCCTTAAATTATGTCTTATTCCAATCTTGATTGCAGGTCATGCCTGAGGCATCAGATCTTCATCCAAAGACAGATTACTAAAATAAGCTTCAGAAACAACCCTAGAGTGTACTTTAAGAATGCAATTAAATTTTCCCCTAACAACAAAGAACTATCCAGCAAATGAGTCTTAGTAGATACAGACGTCCATTAACAAACTGGGATTTAACATTCATTGAAACATCTTTTTCTCCCTAAAATCACCATCAAGTTTACCAAGTATAACCAAATTAAGACTTGTTTGTAATATAGGTCTGGTCTCAATAAACTTGGCCTGATGACTTATATAACCATAATTGATCATAAACTTTTTTGCTTTGCTGAGACTATAAAAGTCTCAGACTGAACTTTTAAAATAAAACATTTTAGGGCTAGGAAAGTCATGCCAAAGGCTTATCACAGATTTTGCCTAACAGATCTAAGTGAATTCCTCCTTTCTCAAGGTCTCAGATTCCTTCAAGTTCCTTCATATTTCTGTACCTGTTAGTGAGATAACATTCCTAACTTATCTGATAAAGTTACTGGAAACTAAGAGTTTCTCTGGAGGGTTCAAATAGAGAGAAAAGATGAATGTTTCAATTTGTTTATAAAATATAATGTTACCAAATTACTGTCATAATTAGTTTGAGGGGAAGTTTTTCTTACACCTGGAAAACACAGATTCAAATCACTAATTTTTCATATAGAAACCAAAAAGTTATAAGCATATTCACCAATTCATTCAGTCCTTTTGTTAACCTTTGTGAAGTCATATGGTATTTCATTAGAATCTTTACCCAGTTCAGAAACTGATATTTATTCAAAAGTGCTTTTTATAAATCTTGAAGAGGAAACATTTTTTCAGAACTTGGTTAGATATTTTGAGATAGTAACTAGAATTATACCTGATAACATTTTACCCAAACATATAAAAATTTTAGGAACTCCGTACAGTTTCTAGGATATCTATATTAGTAACACATTACCTACAATATAGGACTTCCCTGGTGGCTCAGATGGTAAAGCATCTGTCTACCATGCGGGAGACTCAGGTTCGATCCCTGGGTGGGACAATCCCCTGGAGGAGGAAATGGCAATCCATTCCAGTACTATTGCCTGGAAAATCCCATGGACAGAGGAGCCTGGTAGGCTACAGTCCATGGGGTCGCATAGAGTCGGACACGACTGAGCGACTTCACTTCACTTCACCATAAAATATAACCTGAGACTTATTAATCACTTCACAATACTTCCCATGTAATTCTGTGTACAAAATGAACCTAATTAGTATGATATCTCTCTTTGGGATGTTTCAGGGGCCCTCTGAAACATCCCAAAGTTAGCTGGAAATCTTCATTAGAATGCTACAGAAGCTTTGTCAACAAATATCAAAAAGGTTTAGAACAGTCAGTCAGATAGAACTATAGGTCATTGTGAAACAATACTGTTCACTTTTCGTACCAAAAACACACTTCCTACTTCCCGTAAGCAACCAAGAACTGACTTTTGTATTAATGCTTTATAGATAAATAAATAAATACCAGTGATAATTTCTAAGACCTTTGTTTTCTTACAGAACATTTTAGAATGGCATCAAACATCACTTAGAGAAGGAAATGGCAATACACTCCAGTACTATTGCCTGGAAAATCCCATGGACAGAGGAGCCTGGAAGGCTACAGTCCAGTTCAGTTCAGTTGCTCAGTTTTGTCCGACTCATTGTGACCCCATGAATCACAGCACACCATGCCTCCCTGTCCATCACCAACTCCCGGAGTTCACTCAGACTCACATCCATCGAGTCAGTGATGCCATCCAGCCATCTCATCCTCTGTCGTCCCCTTCTCCTCCTTCCCCCAATCCCTCCCAGCATCAGAGTCTTTTCCAATGAGTCAACTCTTCGCATGAGGTTGTCAAAGTACTGGGGTTTCAGCTTTAGCATCATTCCTTCCAAAGAAATCCCAGGGCTGATCTCCTTCAGAATGGACTGGTTGGATCTCCTTGCAGTCCAAGGAACTCTCAAGAGCCTTCAACAACACCACAGTTCAAATGTATCAATTCTTCGGGGCTCAGCCTGCTTCACAGTCCAACTCTCACATCTATACATGACTACTGGAAAAACCTTAGCCTTGACTAGACAGACCTTAGTCGGCAAAGTAATGTCTCTGCTTTTGAATATGCTATCTAGGTTGGCCATAAATTTCTTCCAAGGAGTAAGCGTCTTTTAATTTCATGGCTGCAATCACCATCTGCAGTGATTTGGGAGCCCCCAAAATAAAGTCTGACACTGTTCCCATTGTTTCCCCATCTATTTTCCATGAAGGGATGGGATCAGATGCCATGATCTTTGTTTTCTGAATGTTGAGCTTTAAGCCAACTTTTTCAATCTCCACTTTCACTTTCATCAAGAGGCTTTTTAGTTCCTCTTCACTTTGTGCCATAAGGGTGGTGTCATCTGCATATCTGAGGTTATTGATATTTCTCCCGGCAATCTTGATT